>CM053579.1:92418109-92458808 GCA_028646485.1 Cryptoprocta ferox
ACTAGTTAGAATGGCTAAAATCAAAATGAGAAAAAAATAACAAGTATTGGAAAGGATGTAGAGAAAAAGAAACCCTTGTACACTGTCGGCAGGAATGTAAATTGGTGCAACCACTTTGGAAAATAGTATAAGGGTTCCTCAAAAAATTAAAAATAGAAATACCATATGATCCAAAAATTCTACTACTGGGTATTTACCAAAAGAAAATGAACACAATTCTAAAGATATGCAACACTATGTTTATTGCAGCACTATGCACAATAGCCAAGATATGGAAGCAACCTACATGTCCATCAAAAGATAAATGGATAAGGAAAATGTTGTGTGTACACACACACACACACACACACACACACAAAACACTGGAATATTACACAGCCAAGAAAAGGATGAGATCATGCCATTTGAGACAACATCAATGGACTGAGAGGGTATATTATGCTAAGTGAAATGATTCAGACTGAGAAAGATAAATACCATTGAATACACTTATAAATGAAGCTAAAAAAAAAAAGAAAGAAAGGAATAAACAAAAAGCAGAATCAGACCTATAAATACAGAAAACTGATGGCTGCCAGAAGAGGTTGGGGAGGGCTTGGGCAAAATGTGGGAAGGAGAGAGGGAGATAACAGGCTTTCCAGTTATGGAATAAATAAGTCACAAGAATAAAAGCACAACATAAGAAATATAGTCAATGATATTATAATAGTGACATAATAGGACAGATGATAGCTAAACTTGTGAATATAGCATAATGTATAAACTTGTCAAATCACTAAATTGTACACATGAAACTAATGTAACATTGTAAGTCAACTATACTCAAAAAAAATAATAAAAATCAAATAACAGTTGTCACAAAAAGAAAATAAACAAATAGGGGCACCTGGGTGGCTCAGTTGGTTAAGCATCCAACTTCAGCTCAGGTCATGATCTCACGGTTCATGAGTTCAAGCCCCGCATCAGGCTCTGTGCTGACAGCTCAGAGCCTGGAGCCTGCTTCAGATTCTGTGTCTCCCTCTATCTCTGCTCCTCCCCTGCTTAGGCTCTGTCTCTGTCTCAAAAATAAACATTAAAAAAAGAAAGAAAAGAAACAAATAAACAAATAAATAAAAGTCTGTCAGCCTACTCTCCCTAAAGTAAGCTCCCAGGATGTCCCTTAACTAAAATGAGTCCCCAGTCCCTGCATACTCACACTCTAGTATTCAAGGTCCCTGCTATAACCCAGCCTTCTTGTTCTCATCTACTACATTTCTTAAACCTTAATCTCCAACCAAAAGGCAACTGACTATTCTTTGACCAATCAAGGGTAGACCAGTGGTTCTCAGACTTTAGTACATCACAATCACCTAAACAGTTTGTTAAAACCTACATTTCTAGTATCGACTCCCAGATTTCTAGTTCAGTAAGCCTGGACATGATGCTGATGATGTCAGTTTAGGGATCACACTCCAAGAACCACTTGGTATAAATTATAGATGGCCCCCAACTAACAACAGTCCAACTTAGGATTTTTCAACTTTACAAAAGCAATCCAAATTCAATAAAAATTGTACTTTGAATTTTGAACTTTTCCTGGGCTAGCAATATGTGGTATGATACTCTCATAATAGTAGGCAGCCACAGCAAGCCACATGTGATCACAATGGTCAACAACTGATACAATCATTCTGTTTTCCACTTGCAGTACAATATCAATGAATTACATGAGCTATTCAACACTTTATTAGAAAATAGGTTTTGTGTTCGAGGACTTTACCCTACTGTAGGTTAATATAAGTGTTTTGAGCACATTTAAGGTAGGCAAAGTTAAGCTATGATGTTTGGTAGGTTAGGCATTAAATGCATTTCCTACTTACAATATTTTCAACTTACAATGGGTTTATCGGGGGCACCTGGGTGGCTCAGTTGGTTAAGCGTCCAACTCTTGGTTCTGGCTCAGTTCATGATCTCATAGTTCGTGGGTTCGAGCCCCGTGTTGGGCTCTGTGCTAGCAATGCAGAACCTGCTTAGGATTCTCTCTCGCTTTCTCTCTGCCTCTCCCCTGCTCACACCGTGTCTCTCTCTCTCTCAAAATAAATAGATTTTTAAAAAATTTTTAATAAAATAAAATAAAAAATAATAGGTTTTTACTCCATTGTAAGTCAAAAAACTGTAAACTTTCCTGCTCCATGAGTCCATCAAGCAATTCCCTTCCCCTGGCATGCAAAACACCACCTCAAATTTCAAGAATGACCTCATACACCAACCCCACCCCCCATGAAGCCAAACATGGTGCCTTCCTCTCTCTGCAACCCAAGTAAGATGTGATATGGAGATCCCACAGCACTTTATTTGTAACTCTAGTAACAATATATTTGGTCTTGTATCATTATGTGTGTCTCCTATATCCATTTGACTAGGATTGTGAGGTTAAGAAACTTATCCATATGGGTCTTTGGACATGGACATGCCTAGGACAAAACCTTGCAAGTATCAAAAACTCAGTTTGAAACTTCCTGAATTGAACTAGGAGCATTTCAAAAGGATCTTGTTCTTTATTCAACTATAGACTTCACACTGTAGGCCCTCAAATAGTAGCTAGTCATATCACTGCCATGCAAAGTGCACCAGTTCCCACAGCAGGTAGCAACAGGAAAACAGTACTCAAAACAATTTACAAAGGTGCAAGAACCAGTTTCTTTAAAGAACTATGTGTCTTGAAAGTCAATCAAGATTGTTAGCAAAGGAAGACAGAATGCTTAGTTTTTGTACTTGTTTAGGGCCATCTGAACAATATGAAAGATCTGTATTTTTTTTCAGATTTATTTGGAAATGACCTCAAGGGTTCATGACACGTAGTGATTGATGACTTAACTCACACAAGAAAATAGAACACTTAAACAGTAAATATACCTAGATGACAAACTTTAATCTTCTGTGTGGTATCAAAAAGAAAGAAACATAAACTGGTATAGCTACTTTAGAAAGTTGTTTGGTATTATATTATGTACATATGCTATGGCTTAGCAATTTTCCTCCTGGGTGTGTACCCAAGAGAAATGAAACCATCTGCCCACAAAAAGACATACATAGCAGTTTATTTGCATTAGCCCAAATCAAGAAACCACCTAAATATCCATTAACAAGAGAACGGATAAATTCTGTTTTACCATAAAATTGAGTCTTCCATAAAATAGAAAAAGAACAGATTCAGGAAACTTTTGCTGCAATCATTGCAAACCACACTGACTGAGAAATCCATGGGAGTGAATGGTTCACATAAATATTTCTATCATGTCCAATTATATCTTCCCTGAGAAATGACATGTAGTAGTGCAAATATCAAATTTAGAAACCTGGAAATTTTCATTGTAGTACATCCCTTCAAACCATAGTCTTCTAATAGAATGGGTCACCTGCTGAATCCCACTTGATAAGTGGTAAGAACCTAGGTAACAATTCTTAAATTTTCAATGTGATTAAATTTCTTTTAAAAATCCTCCAAATCCTGGGGCACCTGGATGGCTCAGTAGGTTAAACGTCTGACTTAAGATGAGGTCATGATCTCGCAGTTCATGGTTGGAGCCCCACATCAGGCTGTCTACTGTCAGCACGGAGCCTGCTTTGGATCCTGTCTCCCTCTCTCTCTGTTCCTCCTCCCCCTCTCAAAAATAAATAAACATTTTTTAAAAGTCCTCCAAAGCCTCAAAAAATTAAAAATAGAACTACTATACAATCCAGTAATCTCACTTCTGTGTTTTTATCCAAAGGAAGCAAAATTAGTACCTTGAAGAGATATCTACACTCCCATGTTCACTGAGCATTACTTAAATAGCCAAGATATGGAAACAACCTAAACATCTATCAATGGATGAATGGATAAAGAAAATGTGGTACAGTTCATGGGTTGGAGCCTCACATCAGGCTCCACGCTGACAGTGCAGAGCCTCCTTGGGATTCTCTCTTTTCCTCTCTCTCTGCTCACACGCTCATTCTTTCTCAAGAATAAATTTTTGGGGGGGGCACCTGGGTGGCTCAGTTGGTTGAGCATCCAACTTCGGCTCAGGTCATGATCTCGCTCATGGGTTCGAGCCCTGCATCAGGCTCTGTGCTGTTGGCTCAGCGCCTGGAGCCTGCCTTAGATTCTATGTCTCCCTCTCTCTCTGCCCCTCCCCTGCTCACGCTCCGTGTGTGTGTGTGTGTGTGTGTCTCTCGCTCTCAAAATAAATAAACGTTAAAAAATTTTTTTTAAAAATACATTTTTTTTAATGTGGTGTAATATACAATGGAATACTATTCAGCTATTTAAAAGAGCAGAGAGGAGTGCCTGGGTGGCTCAGTCAGACTGAAGTGTCTGACAGCTCAGGTCATGATCTCGTGGTTGGTGGGTTTGAGCCCCACATCAGGCTGCCTGGAGCCTGCTTTGGAGTCTATGTCTCCCTCACTCTCTACCCTTCCCCCACTTGTGCTCTGTCTTTCAAAAATAAACATTAAGAAATTTTTTAAAAATAAATAAAAGAGCGGGGAGAGGGCAAGAGGAAATTCTGCAGTTTGCAACAACCTGAATGAACACAGTGGGCGTTATATTAAGTGAAATAAGCCAGAGAAAGACAATACTGTATGGTGTCACTTATATGTGGAATCTTTAAAAAAAAAATAGTTAGGTTCATAGAAACAGAGTAAAACAGTGATTGCCAGGGGATAGGGAAATGGAAAGATGTTGGTCCAAGCATACAAACTTTCAGTTATAAGATAAGTAAGTTCTGAAGATCCAGTGTACAGCATGGTTACTTTGGTTAATAGTACTATATTGTATACCTGAAATTTGGTAAGAGAGATCTTAAGCATGCTCACCAAAACAAAACAAACAAACCAAGGAACTGTGAAGTGATGGATGTGTTAATTAACTTGAATAGGGTCATCATGTCACAATGCATACATATATCAAGTCATCACACTGCACATTTTTAATATATACAATTGTATTTGTCAATTTTACCTCAATAAAGTTGAGAGGAATAAAAATAAGCACTCTGCTTTAAAACAAAATCCCTCTTTAAAAAAGGATACTAGGATACACTGAATAAAACCAACTAAGCTACCTCCTGTTACGAAAATGCAGAGGTTTTCCCCCCTTTTATCCAAACTCTTTAACACTCCAGTTGTTTTTTTCCTGGGTACCTACTACTTACTATCCCATGCCTTGAGGTAAAACCAAAGAAATACAGAGGAAAACAAAGAAAAGACAAGTTCCCTGACATCCTTGAAGAAATACGTATGATAGCAATGCCAGCAAGTTAAGTGACTAAAGCCTTTCCAGCTCCCCAGGTATAACTGTGGAACGACATTACAATTATAATCATAAACATTCTATAATGATGGAGATATTCTATATCTACACCGTGTGATACAGTAGCCACTAATCAAACAATTGGGTACTTGAATTGTGGCTAGTGCGATGAAGAACTGAATTTTCATTTTATTTAATTAAACTTAAATTTAATCAATTTAATGTCTAATTAAAGTTTAAATTTAAGTACCCACATGTGGCTATAAGCTATCATATTTGACAGTGCAATTCCACACATACTTCTATCATAATACTGACCACTGATATATTGTACAGTTTCTCAATTATAAGGTTCTACTAGTTGTAAGCACCATCAATTTAAAAGCTCTTGAAAGGGGAATAAAAAACTACATTAAACATACATGGCTAGCTTACGACTCATCTGGATTTCAGAAATGCTAAAGCCTGGGAGGAAAATGCACATTAGAACAGAAGAGATCCAGGAGCTGTTGTTTTCTAGGCCTCTTCCCCCTGGAGGTGAGCAGCCTGTGGAAAATGACTCCAAAATACATTCATGCTACAACAGCACCAAAGCACAAAGAAGTGTGCTGTTCACAATGTTCAATAAACATTGCTTCAAAAAAGTGCCAGATGAACTGTCTCTCTCTTTCCTGCTGGTATTCTTACAGCAAGGAATAACCTGTAATATTTGTATTTCCACACCTATACAGATATAACATGCACTCAGTATTTGTTTTTGTTTTTTTTTTTTTGATTGGCATGCATTGATGAAAGTGGTAGGAATGGTGTGGCTACAAATAACATTTTGAAGACAGAAGCAGCAGAACTCCCTGACCAGACTGGAATTAAAGGCAGAACTCTCATACCATAAACAGAAAAAAAGAATGTCTGAAAGAGGTGCTGAGTTTGGGGAAAGAAGCTAAATTTAAAAGATTATGTGGTACCTATTACTTATAAAACTGTATGCTAGACATTTGTAGAACTACAAAGATGCAACTTGCTCTCAGAAGTTACAGTCCGGTAGAGGGTATGTACATACATACCTACAGTGTAGAGAGAGAGAGAGGAGAAATTCTATAAGAGGAACAATGATGAAGTGGTGTGAATGTGCAGAACAGAAAAAAAAGCCTATTTCCAGAAGTTCAGGGTTAGGGTTAAAACAATAAAACACAACACCAAGGGCAGAAAGAGGAATGTGGCCAAAGGCAGAATGTTAAAGCAAAGATACTGCAGGGGAAGAAGGCTAGAAACAGGAGTAAGAAGACTGGGAGTGTGTGACAGAAAAAAAGCAACAAGAGTTTGAAGGACATCCAGACTACCATCCAAATGCCATAAAGCAATAAATACATGCTGAAAAGCTCTAACTGGTATTAGCATTCACAGCCCAGTTCAGGTACTATCTACCATGAACACTGCACAAATTCCTCCAGCCTCTAATTACTCTTTCCTCGCCACACAGTCCCACTGTACTACTAAAATACATGTCCACAGACAAGAACCAGCATTACTTTTTTTAATTTTTTTTAACGTTTATTTATTTTTGAGAGAGAGACAGAGACAGATCATGAGCGGGGGAGGAGCAGAGAGAGAGGGAGACACAGGATCCGAAGCAGGCTCCAGGCTCCGAGCCATCAGCACAGAGCCCGACGCAGGGCTCCAATTCACGAGCCACATGATCATGACGCTTAACTGACTGAGCCACCCAGGAGCCCCAAGAACCATGTATTATTAAACTCAGTGCCTTTGTAGACATAGTACAGTACTATGCACGTATGGAATACAATACACTCAGTTGAGTATAATTATACTAAAATATTTTCTGAACTAAATTTATAGATACTAATGGCTTATTTTCTTATGGCACATCAACGAAAACAATAACTCTCAGCAAGATTGGGTTGTACCATCTGTTTAAAGTTTTTTTAATGTTTTATTTATTTTTGAGAGAGAGAGAGACAGCGTGAGGAGGGGAGGGTCAGAGAGAGAGGGAGACACAGAATCCCAAGACAGGCTCCAGGCTCTGAGCTAGCTATCAGCACAGAGCCTGACACAGGGCTCGAACCCACAAACTGCGAGATCATGACCTTAGTCGAAGCCGGACGCTCAACCAACTGAGCCACCCAGGCACCCCATGTACCATCTGTTTAAATGGCCAGAACTTCTCCATCCAATTTGTTGGGCACCAACTATGGACCAGACATGGTATACAAAAGTTCCTCAAAGGAAGAGCCAAACAGGTGAATTAACTACATGTGAGAAGGGCAAAAAAAGTGTATGCGAGGTGTTTTACATGCCCAGAAGAGGTATAAACTATCTATGTCCAGGAGAAAAGTGAAACTCTACTTGGGGAAAAGGCTGCACAGCAATCTTATTTGTACACAGTGATTTTCTCCAGGTACTCTGAATAATTCAGTTATCCTTATTGTTCAAAAAAATGTGTTATTCATGGAAAATGGATGTTTTGAAAAGTATAAATGTATTACAAAAGTCCATTTACACTGTTGCACTCAAACCATATTGGCCTCCAGCATTTCTCTTAACAGATCTAACAGTTACCAACTCCCCATTACTTCTGTGAAACAGACTGGCTAATGCCAATCGTACAAATGTTTTTGGCTAGTAGATAACTGTTTAGTTCAACTTTACACTTCTGCTTCCTTAAATGGAGCTGCTGCATGCTTAGCATTCAAAAGTCAGTTGCATTTCTTCCCCAAAACGACATCAACTCCTCTTCTAATAGCCATCACATGGTTTTCAACTAACTAGTATATAAGCCAATTAAAAGAAAGTTGCAGTTTCTGTGAAAATTAGGTTGGATGCTTTGGTAAGATGTGATAAAGGTAATGGGTCACTTTAAAAATGTGATTGGGGGCGCCTAGGGGCTCGGTTGGTTAAGTGTCCGACTCCTGATTTCGGCTTAGGTCATGATCTCACTATCGTGAGATCGAGCCCCACATTGGGCTCCTTTTTGGGCATGGAGACTGCTTAGGATTCTGTCTCACCCTCTCCCTCTGCCCCGACCCCCCCTTGCACATGCACACTCTCACTCGCTCTCTCTCAAAATAAATAAATAAACTTTAAAAAAAGTGTGACTGTCAGGGTACCTGGCTGGCTTGATCTCAGGGTAGGGAGTTAGAGTCCCACATTGGGGGCAGAGTTTACTTTGAAAAAAAAAAAGTGACTGTCAAATTAGATATGAGTTAGATAATGTTTTTAAAAAAAAAGAAGAAAAACCTATTAAAATCTACAATTCTGCACTAGCTGGTTTCATAAGTTGTCTAAATTACTGCTCCACTTTCAAGAAATCAAAACTGGACCCACTACACAGATAGGATGGCCTAGAAGTACGGTTCATACAAGACAGAGACTGGTGGCACCTGGCTGGCTCAGTCAGAAGAGCATGCAACTCCTGATCTCAGGGTTGTCAGTTTGAGCCCCACGCTGGGTGTAGAGATTACTTAAAAATAAAAATTCTTAAAAAAAAAAAAAGACAACAAGCAAGATTAGACAATGCAGGTTCATGATTATGAAATAAACCATACAAATCAAAATGGCTGTAAATGTTCAAAGAAAAGTGTGCTCGTTTTAGACTAGAGAGGTTATGTTTTACATAGTAAAGTGGATTTGAACTAGGTCTGGGAAAATGTGTGGGGTTACAGTTGTATGAGCCAATAGAAGACAGCACATTCCAGCAAAATTTGGTTAAAAACACTTAAGGATTATTACAAATGATGATGATGATATTATATAATTTGCAAAGTGCTTTCATGTTTACCATTTCACTATCACAACAACCCAGTGAGTTAATTCACAACCCAGAGATTCATACATCTGAAATGAGATAGAGAAAGGATATCTGGTCAAAACCACGTTGTAAGGGGCACCTGGGTGCCTCAGTCAGTTAAGTATCTGACTCTTGATTTTGGCTCAGGTCATGATCTTAGTTGCCTGAGATCAAGCTCCACGCCAGGTTCCGTGCTGACAGCAGAGACTGGGATTCTTTCTCCCTCTATTTCTGCCTGTCCCCAGCTCATGCTGTCTTTCAAAATAAATAAAGGGTTTTTTTTTTAATTTTAATGTTTAATCATTTTTGAGAGAGAGAGAGAGAGAGCGAGCACATGCATGAGCAGAGCAAGAGCAGAGAGAGAAACACAGAATCCAAAAGCTACAGGCTCCGAGCTGTCAGCAGGGAGCCCGACACGGGGCTAGAACTCGCAAGATGTGAGATCATAACCTGAGCCGAAGTCGACATTTAACCAACTGAGCCACCCAGGCACCTCAAATAATAAACATTTTAAAGAAAGAAAGAGCAATGGATCTTACATTTGGCAATGTTTATTTCATATTAAAAGGAAAGAAATGAGTGAACCCTATGAAGGAGAATTTTTTTAAGCCTTTAACATGAAAAGAAAATGTACAAAGAAAAATACAGATGGCCAATAAATAAATTTTGTAAATGTTCAATCTTAGAAGTAATTTTTTTAAAATCCAATGAAAAACAATAAGGAGAAACCATTTGACCACATTGGTCAAAATAATAAATATTTTTAACTGGCAACCTTTCTTTAGGTGAATCATCAGTGTTTGCTTCACAACTTTCACAGGTATGGCACAATCTCGTCAGTATCACCTATCACCACCCCCAGGGATTCTCAAGGGAAATGTAAGACTAGTCTCCTAAAAAAGAAGATGATCAAAGATAGGTGCAAGGATTCACTTTAAAAGACATTCTTGGGGCACCTGGGTGGCTCAGTCAGTTAAGCGTCTGACTCGATTTCGGCTCAGGTTATGATCTCACAGTTAGTGAGTTCGAGCCCCACATCGGGCTCCGCACTAACAACGAAGAGCCTGCTTGGGATTCTCTCTCTCCCCGCGCTCTGTTCCTCCCCCATTGCTCGCTCTTGCTCTCAATTTCTCTCAAAATAAATAAATAAACTTAAAAATTTTTTTCAAAAATAAAACACATTCTTTGCAAATAAATAAATAAAATTTTAAAAAATAATAAAAGATTCTTTGCCATGATGTCTACAATAGAGGGAAAAAAAGGAGAAACCACATGAGGTACAGAGTACTGAAGTTCTGCTTCAAAATGGCTGACCAAACACGTGTTTACCTTTCCTTCTACACTAAAACCCACTGAAATAAGGGAAGAAGAAAAAAAAACACCAGAGCAGCCCTGGCACTGGGAATGCAGAAAATGCCCCCAGCAGGCAAATCAGTGAGGAATTCTAAGGAGCTACGAGGCAGCAGGTTAAGATTGAATAGGTGGCACAGGTGGCAGGGCATCTGGCTGACTCAGTCGCAGAACATGCAGCTCTTAATCTCAGGATAATGAGTTCAAGCCCCACACTGGGCATGGACCCTATTTTTAAAAAAAGTTTTTTTTGAATGGGTGGCGAAGCCCAGTAGAGCTGAAACACCCACATCTTCATGTAGGCCAATAAAAGATATTTCCCCCAAAAGATAACATTTTTCCAGAAGAATCCTTAAAAGATAATAAAACTATAGGTAGTAGGGACTAAGAAAAGAAATGGCTTAATAGTAACCACATAATTGAAAAAGCTGTAAAAACCTTTATCCATATCCATTCCCTGCCCTCTTTCTGCAGGACTAATGCCAACATTTACCCAGTCCTGGATCTCCAAAATCATAGTTCGGACACAATATTCAATAACAGAGAAGTGGGGAAAGATGCCAATTAACTGTAGCTTCCATGAAGAATAGGGAGTCCCACCACCTGCAGAGGTAGCAACCCTACAGAAAAACACTGCATTTCAGGCAAAGGAGAGAGCACAAGCAAAGACAGCACATTTGAAACAGAATTTTATGGGGAGCTCTCCCTGTCGGAGAATAGTGTTTGAGGCTGACAGGGAAAGGACGTGAGGTTGGAGAGGTAGGTTGGCAGAGAACATACCAAAGAGAGCCTGACACACCATATAAGGCAATTCAGCCTAGCTTTTCTCCTTCTGTCAGCAAGAGAGCACAGTTGCAGGCTTTCAAGCAGATCAGTGATATGATCATAATCACATTTTGTATCACACTAGCAACTCTAGATAATGTATCTGGAGTCTGACAAGAGCCAGTTAACCACCTTAGGAGACTAAGTGGACGATGGAACCAGTAAGAGATTTTTTTTCTTCAGTTAAGGAGGACAAGTTCAAGGAAAGGCTGCTGTACTTCACATTAGACATGCTCAGTACAAGGTAAGAATGCTCAGGTGTATATTTCCAGAAGGTCATTAAGAATGAGTCTGAAGCTTGTAGGGAAAAATGGGGGAGGAATTTAGAAAAACATCTGCATAAAAGAAAGAAAGAAAGAAAGAAAGAAAGAAAGAAAGAAAGAAAGAAAGAAAAACATCTGCATAAGTAGAAGTGAAACTCTGGATGTAATTGAGACAATGACCTATGATTACACTTGGCCAAAAAGTCAAACCCAGGTAACAGCAGTATGTAAGGAGTAAGTGGATTGGGACAAGCCGACAGAGGTTGTACACAAAGAAATGTAAGAGTAGGTCATGGAGAAAACAGACACCAAGGGAATATACTGCTTCAAGGAGATAGTGATTAACAGTGTCAGGTCCAACAGAAATGTCAAGTAAAATTAGAACTGAATGAATCCACTAAATGGAGCACACGAGATCACAAGTGATCTCAGCAAAAACAGTTTAAATAGTATGAGAGTGGGAAGTCAGAGAGCAAGAGCTGAAGTTTGAGAAGTGAATGATAAATGGATAGATTACATACAGACCCCTCTCTCAGAAGTCTGGAGAAGGGGAGGAGAAGGTTAGGTAGGTAGGAGAGGAATGGACAAGTGGTTTAGGGAGGGTTTTTGAAGACGAGAATCTTAAGAATAAAATCAGAGTAAAACAAAGAAGTCAAAAAGCAAGACTAAGGATATAACAAGGTTACTCAACTTCAGCACTACCAACAACATTTTAGAACAGATAAATTCTTTGCTGGGGGAGGGGGTGCCCTGTGCACTGTAAGATGTTTAGCTGCATCCCTGGCCTCCACCCACCAGATCTAGGAACATACATACCATCACTCCCACCCCAAGTTGTGACAACCAAAAATGTCTTCAGACACTACAAAATGTCCCCTGTGGGGCAAAATGCCCATGGTTGAGAGCTACAGGGATATAGGATGAAGAAGTAGAGGGGGAATAACTGATGGAAAAACACTGCTAAAGCAGCAGCACTGAAGCAGAGGGCACCAGGCAAGGGACTGGCCTGGAAGAACAGAAGCACCTCGTCTTCTGAGACAGGAGGAAAACAACAGCTCTGGAAAGAGACAGACTGAGAAATTTGTAGATGGAGCTAGAAGATGCAGAAAATCTGCCAAAGAGCCCTCAATATTCCCAGTGGAGTGGAGGCAAGGTTGTGTGCTGAGCAGGAGAGGAGATGATTTGGTGGCACGTTTGAGAACAGTGGCCAGAGTTTGTTTTTTTTTTTCAAAGTTCATTTATTTTTGAGAAAAAGAACGTGTGCACGCACACGGGAAGGGAAGTGGCAGAGAGGGAGGGAGACAGAGGATCCGAAGTGGGGCTCCATGCTGACAGTGGAAAGGCCGATGTGGGGCTCAAACTCATGAACCATGAGATCATGACACAATCACAACCTGAGCAGAAGTTGGACGCTTAACCAACTGAGCCACCCAGGAGCCCCAGTAGGCAGAGTTGTAACAATTAACAGGGACTGGTAGCTGGCAGGTCACAACCAGAGAAGACCAAATCAGGTTGGAAAATACCAGACTTCCTTCTCTCACTGAGAATGTTAAAATGTACCTCCTCACAAAAATCACCTACTACACACTGACTACAATCCCAAAAAGCTCACAAGCCTATGAGAATTTCAACTACATCATGAAAAGAACAGACTCCTAAGGATTACCTGGGAAACTAACCCGTTTTTTAAAATAACATGCATAGTTCCTATCAGAGAATATGAACTGTGTTCTACAAAACCAATGTATAAATGCACTTTTGGTGAATAATCTATTCAAGTTAGAGGATGCCTATGGTTGCAACTACTTCCTAGTTCTTAAATGGATGAACTATTTCCTGACCAACAGGGAGACCAGAATAGAAAGGAGTGGCTGCAAAAACAAGAGCTTATTAAATGAGATTCTTCCTTAACACAGGACAAAGACCCTTCTCTTCCTTGTCATAAGACAAAGCCTGCTCATTCCTGCTGTTTAAATGAATGGCTAGAAACTCAAATGCTTATGGGACCAGGAAATCAGACATGAACCAGCCTCAAATCTGTGCATGAGAAAGAAGCTGGAAGTGAACCACCAGCATGAAGCCAAGAGATACAAAGGGCTACCCTTGGGTGTATAAGAAAAAAGAGGGGCACCTGGGTGGCTCAGTCAGTTAAGCATCTGACTTCGGCTCAGGTCATGATCTCACAGTTCATGAGTTTGAGCCCTGCATCAGCCTCTCTGCTGTTAGCACAGAACCTGCTTCAGATCTTCTGTCCCCCTCTTTCTCTGCCCTTTCCCCATGCAGGAATGCATGCACTCCCTCTTTCACTGTCAAAAATAAATAAATATTTTTTAAAAAAAATTTTTAAGAAAGAACAAAGAAAACTTACACACAGAAGCCCAGGGCTGTGTGTTGTAGGAATGACCAAAGCAAAAAGGGAAAACCCAAATCTTTGCTCCACCACAGACAGGGAGTCCAATTCACACCACTCCCTGGATTTCAGAAATCCATCTCAGAATAGTTCGAAAACTCTCCTGGAACAGTGACCCCAAAGAGTTCCATCAGAGACAAACCCAAAACCACTCAAAAGAAGCATCCCATAAGCTGGGCACAAGCAAATAATTCCCAAATTGTCAAACGTAGCAAACTCTGACAAGCAAAACTTAGAAGGAGAGCAGGCAAACAAATCAGAGATCTCACTCAAAAACTACAACTAATAATCCAAAGGAGACAAACATAAGTATATTTTTAAATGTTCAAAGAAATGACAAGAAAATGCCCTTGTGAAAATCTAAAAGTAGATTTGTACAAACACAGTAATGTTTACATTTAAAAAATAACCAAATGTTTTTAATGAAAATTCTCAAGTAATGGTTTAACCAAATGATTAGACAGCTAAAGAGAAATTAGTCAATTGTAAGATGGTTGTCAGGAAATCACCCAGAAATTTAAAAAAAGGAAAACATTACAATGAAAAGATACAACACATTATCTAAATAATTCCAGAAATGGAAAATGGGAAGCAAGATTTTAAAAGCTAAAGGCTAAGGGTTTTTTTTTTAATAACTGAAGGCATGAGGAGTCTTCAGACTGATGGAGTATGCCAAATAAAAGCAGAATAAAAACAAATCCGCATGTAGAAATATCACACAAAAAAACTGCAGATCAAAAACAAAGAGCAAAATCTTAAAGGTACCCAAAAGGAAAAGATAATTACCTACATACAAAGAAATTATACCTGACTTCTCATTAACCAGACTTGTCAAAACACAAGAGAATAACATCAAAGTGCTGAGGGAAAATAACTATCAATGTAAATTCTGTACCCAGCTCAACAATCATTCAAGAGAAAAAGTGAAGTCAAGACTTTCAGAAATACAAAGATCAGGTCTATTACTAACAGGCCTTTAGTGAAAGAATTACATAAGAACATTATTTATAAAAAAAAAAAAAAGGAAACTAAGCCTAAAATGAAGAAATGGGGTGAATGAAGAATGGTAAAAGAAAGAAATTTGGAAAACACATTGATGAGTAAACATTCACTACTTTGCTTAAGGTGACTTAAGCAAAACTAAAGCATAAATAACTAACATGGAAGAAGGGATGGAGGTTAAAAGGTAAGCCATTCAAAAATCTTTGCCTTTTTCAGGAGGTTAGGGATAACAATTAAATTTAGACTTAGTTAAATGTGCATGTTAAAATGTTAAGGGTAACCAAACTTCCACCCTAGAAAAAGCTGGAAGGAACATAGCTGCCCACCCTTACAATGAAAAAAGACCTGGACTAATTTCAAATTCACAACTTTTTTTTAAATTTTAATGTTTTATTTATTTTTGATACAGAGAGAGAGAGAGACAGAGCATGAGAGGGGGAGGGGCAGAGAGAGAGGGAGACACAGAATTGGAAGCAGGCTCCAGGCTCTGCTGAGCTGTCAGCAGAGTCTGACGTGGGGCGCAAACCCACGAACGTGAGATCACGACCTGAGCCGAAGTTGGACGCTCAACCGACTGAGCCCCCCAGGCGCCCAAAATTCATAACATTTTTAAACCCATCATAGAACAACCAAATGGCTCAAAATCTCAGGAGACAGGACAGTCAAGGAGACAGGAGACAACCTTGTGCTCACCTGGGGTAGACTGCCACCGGACACTGATAAGACGAGTACAGCTAGAATAATTGGCAAGGTGATAAAAACCCAACGTGGCTTTGCTGAAGGGACAGTGTGAAACCACTGAGGGGGTCACAGAAATTGGGGAGACCCCAACCTTCTGCAGTATCTTCCTCCACCAACCCCACCAGGCACTCACAGGGAGGAAAGGGCACTGGGTATGCCCATTGTGATGCAGACCTGGGGGAAGGGAAAAGCACCTGTGCCTCAGAAGCAAGAAAACACCCAGGTCCTTCTCTCCCCATCTCCACTAAGGAAGAAAATCCCTCATCAAGGCCAGTAAGTGCTTCTACCCTTACAGCATTGGTAAAAACTCACTGCAGCTGGGGAAAGGGGTGGGCACCCTACTCCTAGCAGAGGGGCAGGATCCCACACTTGAGCCCACTACAATAGCTAAGGGTGGGGCAAGACTGTGGAACACTGATGCAGGCCTAAACCTGAGGTTTAACCAGAACAAAAGACACCCCACCATCACTCCCCTCCTCCAAGCTAACCAACTTCCAGTGACCAACTTCTAGTAAACGGCAGAATACCACTGGCAGAGGGACAGGAGAAGAACAAGTGCATATAAGGAGACCCTCCCTAAACCACAGTTCAAAAGGAACACCTGAAACTAACTCAAAATAAACCAACTCCCACCCTAATCATAAGCTATCTCTACCTAGAATGTGAAGCCTGAGGTACACTGAGGGTAACCATAGCAACAATCAGACTCAAACCCAGCCCAAATCCTAACTAGACTAACTCAAATCCCTGAACCAAAGGCCTAGCACAGGAAAGATATGCCCATTTACAGACATAAAAGTTATGTACCTCAGTCTCTACTGTTCTACAAAATAAATCAGGCTTGCAACAAGGAAAATAAATCACAAGGTGTAAGAAAAGGCAAAGAAAAACAACACTCAGAAAAGACAAAGAACATATCACATCTACATACGGAATTAGATTTTGGAAATATCTATAATGAAATTTAAAATATTACGGGTAATAGAGCTCTAACCTAAAAAGAGAACAACATGCAAAATCAGGTGTAATTCAGCCCAGAGATGGAAACTGTAAGAAGAAAACAAAAGTGCTAAAAATGAAAATTACAGTTAAGAGAAATGAAAAGGCCCATCAAGTAGGGTCTTCACTAGACTCAACTCAGCCAAGCAAAGAATCCATGAACTTGAAAATTAGTCAACAGAAATTACCACAACCAAAACACTGAGAGAAAATAGAGTTGAAAAACCAAACAAAAACATTCAAGAACCGTGGGAAAATATCAAAGTTTCTAACATACTGATAAATGGAATCACAGACCATCAATTCACCTACACATGATGGCCACCTCACTATGCTCACTTCAATATACAAATCTCACTCTGTGTAAATGACTGTTCAATCCTAGGTCACAAGCCTGTATCCTAGCTGTAAAAGAGACTGGGAATGTGAGTTTTGTGGGCAGGTGGGACCCAGATTATGAGAAATTACCAAAATGTAGAGAGGGTATTTAAAAGTCTATGACAGCATGCTTTAAAAACAAAAACAGGGGCACCTGGATGGCTCAGTGAAAAGAACATGTGACTTGATCTCAGGGTCATGAGTTCCAGCCCCACATTGGGTGTACAGATTACTTAGAAATAAGTAAGTCAATAAAGGGGTTTTTTTAAGCTATGTTTTAAAAAAAATAAAAACAAAAACAAAACTCTTCATCTAACTAACTAGCTAATATTGTATAGTGAATTCTCTGATGAAGTCATTGCATCCCTAGAGGGCCTTTATGCAAGGCACATATTTTATCTCCCTAAGGGAACACATTTATTTGTTTGTTTTTTATGTTTCTATTTATTTTTGGGAGAGAGAGCAAGCACATGTGCAAGTGGGGGAGAGGCAGAGAGGGGGACAGAGGATCTGAAGCAGCCTCTCCACCAGCAGAGAGCCTGATGCAGACTCAAACTCACCAACTGTGAGATCATGACCTGAGCCAAAGTCAGACACAACCCACTGAGCCACCCAGGTACCCCGCTATGGGAATACATTTAAAACCAGCCTCCCAGGGTGCCTGGCTGGCTTAGTCAGTAGAGCATGCCAGTCTTGATCTTGGGGTCTCAGGATGGTGAGTTCAAGCTCCATGTTGGGCACAGAGATTACTTTAAAAAAATAAAACCGGCCTCCCAATCTGAGAGACATGAGCAGTAATCTGGAGGTGTGTAAAGCCATATGATAAATAATCAATCACCTTTGCAGAATGTCTGTTTTGCTTAATGGTAAGGAATGTACAACACAGATATATACAAGCACACATTTACATGCACACATGAGAGTTTATTATGGAATAGAACTTAGGATTTCAATGAATTCATGCAATAAATCATGAAAAAACTCAAAAGAAATGTCACTCTTCTGGTTGCCAACTTTGGTCTCCCCCTCACCTGCCAGATGAGTAGAAAAGTTTCAGGGCCCCTACAGGGAGCCATCAGCACCTAGTTATACACCAATGTGGATCGAATTATAACACGGTTACATCCAAGACCAGTGACTAGATACAGGACAAGCATGTCTACTGGGCAAGCAGAGAGGAAGATCCACAAGATAGGTACCTGACAGAGAAGAGAAGCCACTAGACAAGGAAGAAGGCACTGACATGAGGAGATAAGAAAGAGGGGCAGAAAAGAGGTACCTTTCATAAGAAAAGTATTTATTGACCATTTCCTCTGTGCCGGGCAATGGACTAGCTGCTGAGGCTACAACAGTCAACAGGGGGACCTGGGTGGCTCAGTCAGTTAAGTGTCTGACTCTTGAATTTGGGCTCAGGTCATGATCCCAGGATCAGGGGATCGGGCCCCTAGATGGGCTCTAGGCTGACTATGGGGCCTGCTTAAGATTCTCTCTCTCTCTCACTCTCTCTCTCTCTCCCTCTGCCCCTCTCCCCTGCTCACGTGCTCTCTCTCTCTCCAAAAATTAAAAAAAAATAGTCAACACCATGCCTCCAGGAGCTTACAGTGGGAAACCGATACCATCTGCCTATCCATTTTACCAAAGGTCCACCCCTACTTAAATCCCTGGTTTCAGTATTTCCTATATATACATAATATTTTCCTATGTAAAAGTGAAAATGGACAGAAAAAAGCCAAAAGACGGCTATAAAGAAATCAAGACACTGGGATGTAGCTGAAGTAAAAGCATCAAAACAAAGAATGCAATACATAAATCCACATTGCTTCTTGCTATTTTCCCAATTATATATGCTTGTCCTTAGACCCATGTCTTTGAACATACCTGGAAAACCCCTTCCCTTCACCTAACATTCTGGGTCTCCTTTAAGACTCTTCACAAACACTCAGGAATCACTGCCTTTCCCAGTCCCCTTAAGACTGGGTTAAATGCACCTCTTCTAGCCTAGAGTACCAGCGCCCTGTATTTCCATCTGAACATGCATATCATCCTGCACTTTAGTGGTGGCCTTCTGCCTCTTCTGCTGGATTACAAAGTCCGTAAGAGCACAACACCACAGCTTGGCTTTGTATCTGCATCACCTACCATGATGCTGACACCTAGATACGCAAATCATCACCCTATTCATAAAGACAAATACGGCCTTCCTTTACCAACCCCGGGCAGAAGGACAGACTCAAAAGCACAATTCCACATCAAGGACAGTCACTTTGAATGCTAGAGAAACTGCTAAGACAAAAACATCACCTTCAAACTGTAAAATCTAAAATGAGGCAACTCTAAAATAAATGTCCTGGGCTGAACAGGAAGCAAAGAAAGTAACGCAAAAACCATTGCAAACTTCAAGTTACCAGCACCAGGAAAAGAAACAAACAAACAAACAAACAAAAAAACAAACGATTAAAGCAAAAAGGAAAAAACACAGAGCAGATATAGAATGGTTCAGAAAAGCCTAAGAACTCAAGGCCAAAGTGAGCTAATGAATTCAGAGGCTCAAAATCAAAATAGATTTCAAAGGAAACACTTGAAGAAGGAAGTGATGCTGTGGCTATTCTTTGTATATATGGATGGCAAAAGTGCACAACAGCATTCTATGCAGGCACAAACTAACAACTTTACACCAAGGAAAACCTAAATAAATACTCATTATTTAATCATAAAGCCAAGTAAAAATTTAGCATGGCTAATTTCCAAATAAGAAGGGAGCATGTAAGGACACATAACTGCAGGAGACAGAAATCAGCATATGTAAAATAAAACCTCTGTAGCACTTCTATACACATAAGCTTACTTGAACATAATAAGAAGCTCAACAGAGACCAGTTTAATATAAAAGATAAGGTCATGGTATGTGAACCTGAATTGAAAAAATGGTACTTAGGCCAAAGATTCCTTATTTTTTTCTTTTTAAATGTTTATTTATTTTAAGACAGAGAGAGGGAAAGAGAGAGAAGGAGTGCGAGTGAGCAGAGGAGGGGCAGAGAGAGAATCCCAAGCAGGCTGCGAGCTGTCTGCGCAGAACCCAACGCAGGGCTCAATCTCACAATCATGACCTGAGCTGAAATCAAGAGTTGCACACTTAACCAACTGAGCCACCCAGGCGCTCCCAAAGATTCATATTCCTAACCAATAGTAACAAAATCCCCTAAAAACATTACAGGTGTCCAAATGAGATTTCATAAAATATGAAATAGTATAAATGCTGAAAAACATTAAACTAAACCCAAGACATTATATTTAAGGGGAAAAAAAGAATAGGGGTGCCTGGGTGGCTCAGTCAGTTAAGCATCCAACTTCGGCTCAGGTCATGATCTCACAGTTTGTGGGCTCAAGTGCCGTGGTGAGCTCTGTGCTGACAGCTCAGAGCCCGGAGACTGCTTCAGATTCTATGTCTCCTGCTCTGTGTGCCCCTCCCCCGCTCGTGCTGTCTCTGTCTCTCAAAAATAAATAAATGTTAAAAAAAATTTTAAACGATAAAGCAAATTTAATGCTGATATTTAATGAATTGCTTCATTAAAACATTAAATACCTTGAGCAGATTAAGTTGGGGCAACAAGAAATTTTAAGTTTAAATATTGAGGAGAACTAACACTATTAGAAAAATTTTTAACTCAGTTATAAATAGAAATGACATTCCTATATAAGGTTAACAGAATGGTGAAGGATAAAAGGAGCTTTTAAAAAATTAAAGGTAATTTCTATAAAAACAATGAAAAGAGTATCAGAGATGCAAAGTTTTTACTGAGATAAGGAAAGAATATTTTACCTTGCACAGATTATGACCTTTTTGGTAAATTATCAAGGTTCCATTGAGCTAAAACTCTTGGGTTTTGTTTCGTGTTTTGGGCGGGGAGGGCAGGGAAGCATTTCATTTCAAGTCACACCCCTGCTTAAAACCTTCAATAGCTTCCCAGGAGACTTAGGACAAGCTCAAAAGTCCAGGAGATAGCCTACTAAGCCTCTTCAGGACCTGGCCCCTGCCTCTGTTTCCTCACCTGCTTCTCTACTTTCCAGCCATTGTGGATTTCTCTCAGTTTTTGAAAACGGTTTTCAGAAGCCTGTCTGTCTCTGTCTCTCTCTCTCTCTCTCTCTCTCTCTCTCTCTCACCCTGCCTGAGGGCATCTGCACCTTCTGCCAGGAAAACTAATTCCCCTACTAGACCATGTCTTTCTCATCCTTCAGGTCTCACTTAAATGTTAACTCTTCAGTGTGGCCTTCCTGCCTGCTCCCCTCAGGACAGATCCCAATCCCTACCCAGTTACGTAATCCCATAGTACCTTATACTTCGCCTCTGACTCCAATTCAAGCCTGTAAATTATTTAAGGGCAAGGCCTCCTTACCTTTTATCTACCACTCTATCCAGCCTCTATCATAGTTTAGTACATGGCAGACACTCAATAAGTAGTTGCTAAATGAAGGATAGATCCACAGGATGTAGGACAGGGTTATTTTAGAAAGAAATAATTGAGGGGCACCAGTGTGGCTCAGTTGGTTTAACGTCTGACTCTTGGTTTCGGCTCAGGTGGTGATCTCATGGTTCCATGAGTTTGAGCCCCGCCCCAGGCTCTGTGCTGGTGGCAATGAGCCTGCTTGGGATTCTCTCTCTCCCTCTCTCTGCACCCCGCCCCCACCACTGGCATTGTCTCTCTCAAATAAATAAAACTTAAAAAAAAAAAAGAAAGAATTGGTAAAGTAGGAAACACCGATTTGCACAAAATTAGATTTTGTCTACCTCAACTATTTTCAATTATAAACAATTAAAATAGAACTTTCTTTTTGTCTATAATCACTAAACTTAAATTTTAGTGGTAATATTACTAATAACAATTACAGTAACAGTAGGGTGCCCAGCTGACTCAGAAGTAGAGCATGCAACTCCTGATCTCAGGGTTGTGAGTTCAAGTCTCACATTGGGCACAGAGCTTACTTTAAAAAAAATATATAGTACTAGTAATCAAAGTTAATACATTCTAGGAGAGGCTAACAAACCAGGTAGGGTGTGTGGATAAATTCTAGGATATGCCATACCTGAAACAACTTTTGTAATCTCTGAAAAATTCTATTCATCAGGAAACTAGTTTCTGCTTAGCCAGTATCAGGGTAATTGGACAAAGCCAAGTCAGTAAGTTGTGCTTCAACTATTACTTATCACCATTTTTTATCTGCCATATCTTCCACAAGTGAATGTGTGTGTGTTTAATCTGAGTATTACAATATGTTCTTACACTGCCAAGAACCTAATCTTTGGGCATAATACAAAATCTAAAACGGAAATCTAAATTTGCAACTTACCTAGGGGGCGCCCAGCTGGGTCAGTTGTAAGAGCATGCAACTCTTGATCTTGGGGTTGTGAGCTTGAGCCCCATATTGGGTATAGTAATTATGTAAATAAATAAACATTAAAAAAAATAAAATTGCAATTTACAAAAAGAAGGACTCCTTAAAAATATTCATTCATATATTTTGTTCACTTCCAGAAATCAAAGTTGTTACTTTCAAAATCACTATTTTCCTCTAAATCAAGAAGGTTACAGTGTCAGAAAGCACTTCATATGTTATGACTTGATATTAGGCCTTTCTCTTACAAAGGATACAAAGTAACAACAGTATCGTGCAGCCATAGCTGCTAAACAGTTTAAAAAAAAAAAGTAAGCCTATTTCAAACCAGTTATGATTGAATTTACAGTAAACTACTATTATCAGGGCAGTGCTGTGTCCAATCTGTTATTAAAAATCCAGACACAATCTACCACACAAGGAGTTATTGATTTACCTGTGTGGCACTTGTAAGGGTCACTTTCTATAGAGAAACGTTCATCTAAAAGCAATGAAAGTTTGACACAGTTTCCAAAACACTTTACTTCCAACTAAACCAGTGCATTCTTCTATTATGTGTACCCAAAAAAAAACGACCCTAAGCTATCCTATCAACAACGTCCATCTACATACACATGCAGTACACTGAGCAAAGGAGAGCAAGTGGGAGCCTAGAGATCAGCCAACTCGTTCCCAAGGTAGCTTTACTCCCACACCCACCCTTAAGGGTAACTAAAAAGAAAATGATGCAGGCAGGAAAACAGCTGTAGCTACAGTACCTTGCAGGGTAAATTTCTAAATCCCACAACAATCCAGTCTGAAAAAACACAGAAAGGAGACAATGTGTCTGAATATCTGAATTTAATGAAGCCTGCTAGATGGGCATGCACCGTTGGCATGAATTTCTCAAGGGGGATTAGAGTTCAAACACTAAAATGCACAATGTTACTGGCTTAAAATCAAGAAAATCAGTTATTTTACCCATGGCCTTAAATCTTAAAGGATTTTTTTTCTTGCCCAACAATTATATTACTTTTACCTTGATTTGTTTATGGAATCTCCATGCCCAACTCACGACCCTCAGATGGAGTCTCACGCTCATGGACTGAGTCTGTCAAGACACCCCTACCTTGATTTCTTATTCCTGCTTTTCCAACGTATCACTAAGAATATTATGTTTTATCTGCTGGTTTAAAAAAAGATCAAAACAAAATCAAATCAAAACACAAAGACAAGGTAATTTATACCATTTGCACTACTGTCCTTTATATTCTGCTATATATTATGTTTAGGCAAAAACTTTTTTAAGTTCTTATCTTTTTAAGCAATCTCTACACCCAACGTGGGGCTTGAACTCACGACCCCAAGATCAAGAGCCATACGTTCCACCAACCGCTCCACCAACTGGACCAGCCAGGTGCTCCTAGGCAAAAGTTTTTTGAAATACAAAAAGCAGTAAGAAATTGTAATATATGTAAAAAGATATTTTTAAAAGATCTATCTTTTAAGACTTAGCCACATCATTTTGTTTATCAGTGTCTGATAATAAAGGGATCTAGGTGGAAGCAAGTAAATAAGATTTTTAAAAATGCACGTTAGCAGGAGGATTCTTTTTAGGGTGATGGAAATGTTCTACAATTGGACTGTAGTGATGATTACACAACTCCATAAATTTATCCAAAAAAATCATTGAATGGTACACTTAAACAGGTAAATTTTATAGTATGTAAAGTACACCTCAATAATGCTGTTTAAAATGAATGATGAAAACCTGCACTTGGTAAAGAAATAAATCCACAAGAATTTATGTATATGTCCCATCTTGATAGAACATCTGTCCTGCTTTGGCCAAGATGACTCCGAGCCCTGAGTTTCTACAATATTTAGACTGTTTCTAACTTCAGTAAGTGACAAAAGTGATTCTCATCAATTATAGCATAAAACATTAAGTCATTTTCCTCCCTAACCTGGACCTCTGGGCATTCCTTTGGGCTAAGCAACTGTTTAGCTCTCTGAATGATGGGTCTTGTTTTAAAACAGACACACACACACACTCACAAGAGGCTTTAAGTAGCAGAAAATTCTACTTTCAAGTAGAAACATTTTTGTCAGAGTCCAACTTCTATGTATTAAGAAGCAACAATAACATATCTCTGTGGACTTGAATCACCTCCAGGTTTTATTTCACTTAAGTCATTACAATTACAGAAGAGATACCCATCTGCAAATTGTAATGGCTGCCATTTAGAGTGCATCAAAACCACAAAATTGAATTCAAGGAATATCTTCATCGCCTTTATTAGTGTAGCAAATTTAATCAAAGTCAGTCAAAAGTTAACAGTGGAACATGCAGAAACATGAAATGCCAAGTAGTTAATTAGAAACAACTACCTCATTTTGGGCATAAATAATCATGTATAACCTTCATTTATGAACTAATGACTCTGTTAGAAAACTCCGCAGTTGCAGTTGTCCTATCCAGCAGGGCTGATGGATCTGAGTCCAGCTTCCCATGTGACTAAAGGTCAGGCAGCCTTACCGTTGTAGCCTGTGAACTCCAGGAGGCATGTATATACCTCTAGAACCTCCCCAGGAGTGACTTTACAGTAGGACCTCAAAATATGTTTGGGCAGTCAGATTCCTAAAGAGAAGCAGAGAGCATGGTTTTGAAGAACACGGGTTCAAGTCAGACCGGGTTGGATGAAGGTTTTGCCTCAGCTGCTGACTAGCTGGGTAATCTGGGCAAACTATTTTCTCTCTCTGAGCCCATTTGATGAAATGTGCTGAGAAATAAGAGAAACATCTACCTCATAGAAGTGTTGTGAGAACACACTTTGCATCTATCCATGCAAATGAATTATTTCATATTCAGTACCAAATATCTGGTATTCAGTAAGGCTCAATAAGTAGCATATTATAGTTTATTATAAAGACTGCCCAAAAGAGAGACCACTCCCAAAACTTGACCTTAATTAGAACGGTCTTGAACACAAATATTTCTGAGAGCTTAATTCAAAATGCTGACAACCAATTTCAAAGACTTGAGTGGGCTAGGTCCTTTTAATCTAATAAGTAATTTTCTGTTAATTCCCAAATCTTAATTTTCTAAATGTTATCAGGCTTTTTAGGTAGAAAGTCCTCACTCTCAGCTTTCATACCCACTGACAGAATTGCACCCAAGCTCATGTCTCAGTACTATGAAGTAAATGTACAAACTTGAATGAGAAATGAAGCCAAACCTTTGAGTAATCCAGTCATCCATGCGCTGCTCTATATGAAGGAAACATTCTAGAAACTATATAAAGAATTTAAATACAGGGGCGCCTGGGTGGCTCAGTCGGTTAAGTGTCCGACTTCAGCTCAGGTCATGATCTCATGGTTTGTGGGTTCGGGCCCCGCGTCGGGCTCTGTGCTGACAGTTCAAAGCCTGGAGCCTGCTTCAGATTCTGTGTTTCCCTCTCTCTGTGCCTCCCCCATTCATACTCTGTTTCTCTGTCTCAATAATAAATAAATATCAAAAAAAATGTTTAAGAAGAAAGAATTTAAATCCAAACACTGAAGTGATGTACTGTCAACAAAAGATTTCTAATGTTGAGTTTAAGATAGAAAGTAAATTGGAAAACCCTTCCAAACAAAAAAGTTTAAATTTAGTCTTTTAATTGCAGTATTTTCGTAAGTTGAAATAATGTGACCCAATTGACAACATCAGACAGAAGATAAAGAACCTTTGAGATTCTATCTCCTCCTCTACCAAGGAATTTGATGTTGCAAACAAAAACAAACAAAAAACCACCTTTGGAATCTAAAACCATCAAATTCTTAGTAAACAGCCTTTTCTACTTAGAAAGCGACTGAATACTTAAAAATCTGCTATTTTTGTACCAAAGTTAGGGGTTTCCTAAAAGATTTCCCTTACATTTTGGGTCTGTATGTGGGTGGATTCATTTGTTCTAAATGCCTTACTATTTGGTATCAATTTATTAAATGAAAAAGTCTTATGCCCACACTTACTGCCAAAAATAAAGTACTATGCTAGTGTACCTTCTAATATCTGGAAGAAATAAAAGAGATACCCACCAAAGTTATCAAAATGGAAGGGGAAAAAAGGTGAACTTTTAATAGACATGCTGAAGAAGGCTTATTTTTTTGGTTCACTTCCCTTACAAATTTCCTACAGCCATATTCTTAGATACAGCTGAATTTTCTATCACAAAGTAAAGTGAAACGCAAATCATAATAAAAGGTTAAATTTCTGCAACAGAAGCCACTGTCATTTCCAACAATGCAACTATTGTTGAAAGAGAGTGTCTCACAGATTCTTGGACACAGTGGTGAAGCAAGGCTGGGGGGGAAAAGCAGAGTTGAAGGAATTTCTCCACCTCTGTATTTCAGTTCGTAACGGAACAATACTGCACCTTCAAAGTAGAAATACCATGTAAAATCTGGTTCTCATTAAATGACTGCTTTAACCCCATACAGCATATTTGGAACAGAATACATCTGATTCGCAATCAGTCAACCTTCTATTACTCATCTATGCGAGATGGCCCTGCAATTTCCCTCAATGGGAGCCTTTTCTTTCAAAACCCCAGGGAATACAGTAAATGCCACACTCCAATTTAAATGACTACAAGAAAATTATGATGAAAATAATGGCAGATTTAGTCCAGAGAACTTACATTAAGTGAAAATATCAAAAACCTGAGATAAGGGATAAAAAAACCTTCCTACAAGCCCCTAAATCATGACTAAATTATAAATCTGAGCAGGAAAAAAGAAATCTTCTCTGGAGAAAGAATGTTTATTTCTAATGTTTTTTAATATATCAAGTTTCATTTCAAAAAAAATTAGGCTTAGGAAACATACTAAATAAGCAAACTAGAATACAAAACTTATACACACACACACACACAATCAAATTAATAACTGCATTATGTTTAAAACATAAGACAATTTAAAAAGATTTGACACTCCAGTTGAAGACCCTCCAAACTCCTCTGAAATGGTAGATTATTTAACACTCTTGGGATGATTAACTTTATTTTGCATGCCTCTTCTGGAATTCTATTATTTAATACAGCCAAACTGAATGTTTCTTTCATCCTAATTAGGTTTCCTTGTACTTGTGAAATGCTCGACATACTCTGTGCTGGCAGCTTTAGTTCTGCAGCTTCTTTCTTCTGGCTCCTTCCCCCCTCCTCACCCAACCCCCCCAACCCCCCCCCCAAAAAAGATTTCCTTCCCAAATGTTCTCTTCTCTGCATTTGTCAACAGAAACACCCACTGGTGGTGTCAAACTGGTAATACTGCTGCAGGCTTCCTTACTCCTGTTCCAGGGTCAATGCCAAAAAAGCTCAAACCTAAAATAGGACTTGTAACAAAGAAATTAAAAGAATTGCTAAGGTATTCAAGTACCATGTTCTCAAAAAGAGGCACACCTTTTTAAAAAAAATATTATTAATGAACCTTAATTGGGTTGTTAAATAGAAGATTATACTAACCCCCCAACACTAAACATACGGGAACAAGTAAACACGGGTTCTTCACATTTTATGAATAAAATATTTTATAACACTTAAATTAAAACAAAATTTACATCTAAATGTCATTCACATATAAATCCACATCGCCTCTGTAACGATGCCTTTTTTGTAACCCTACAGCGAGAAAGGAACAAGCTGGAAACGTTACCTAAAACGATAATCCTATTCTGTACATATTTATGTCTCCTGTTTCAGTTAGACGCTCTCAGACAAATTAATTTGAATAATCTTTTACATTAACTACATAAGCATTACGTCCAAACAAACCTAGTTCAGATTCACGGGAAGAAATTATTCTGTGTCTGCAATACTTTCTAAAATCAGCCTAAATTTCAGCCAGTTAAAATAGATTGTGTTAGCAGAACACTGATCTGCAACTACTTAAATATCACAGCATCCGTCTAATCTCACGGTGGAAATACTAAGGTCAGGCTTTTCTTATTCAAGCATCTGTGCTCTAACACTCAAGTGAAGCGAAGAAGAAAAAAGAAAGAAAAAAAAAACAACCTCAAGGAAGCTCTGCCTTTACACAGAATTGCGTTCAGGTTTTTTTTTTTTTTCCCCCCAACGTGGGCATGAACGTGTCACTGCGAGCAGGACCTGTTCGTTTGGAAATGGTTCCAAACCCTAGGATTTAATTTCTATGAGGGTCCAAAGGATACGAAGGTCTGGGAAGGGGCCAATTCCTGCTTCTCCCCACTACGCCAGCGGTGAACTTCACAGCAACGTCCGAAACTTGTTGGGAGGAAGCGGGAAGAGCTGTGGGGCAGGCGGTGGGTCACTCGCCCACCGTCGCGGGCAGCCAAGGTCAGTCAGCACGGCCCCGGCTCGCAGCCCCCGGAGGGTCCCCGACTCCCTGGGAACTCGGGCTGGGGGCTCCGGCGCAGAGGCTCCTCCTCGGCGCCGGCGGGAAGGGGTTTCCCTCGCCGCAAGCCCGGGGGAGCTCGCGCCGCGGGGGCGGTAGGGCGGGGACGCCGCAGACCCGCTGCTGAGGGGAGCCCCGCCGGGCGGCCTCGACCCGCCGCCCCTCCTCACATCCCCGCGTCTCCCCACCTCCCAAAATAAAGTCCCAACCCCTCGCCGGGGAAGCCCTTCCAGTGGCGCAATGGGGCGCTAAGGTGGGGCCACTCCAGACTGGGGCGCCCTCGCCGCGTCGCCCTGTTCTGGGGGGACCCGCGCCGCCGCCCCTTCTCACGTCTGCCCGGGGGGACCGGGTGGGTCCCCTCTCTCAGGAGAAGCTGGGGGGCGCGGAGCCGACGTGGGAACAGGAAGCCCGGACGTGCGGGTGGCGGCACAACTACTCACCCCGCCGAGTCCCCCACCTCCAGCAGGGGACCCCAGAGCTCCTGAGGCCGCCGTCGCCGCTTTACCTTTCCCAGTGGCAGGGACAACTAATGGAAACCTCCGGCCCCGCCCTCTCGCAGAGGCGAACGCGCAGCCTAATTTGCTAACTGGCCCGCCCCGACCGTCCCGTTCGGGCCAATGAACAAGCTTCTAAGGCTCTGCCAGGTCCCGCCTTTTCCCCGCCCACTTCTGAAAGAAACCAATGGGGAGAGAGCGCTCGTCCTCGAGCTCGGGCCCGCGCGCCCCGCCCGCGCCGCTCGTGCTCGGACTCCAGAAGCCGAAGAAGCCTGGTTCCTTGTATAAGCTCGCCTGCGCGCGCACGCGCGCGCCGCACCTCCTCGCGGGCCAGGTTTGGTTGCCCAGCCAGGCCCTAGCAACCTGGACTGGGTGTCTGGGAGGGGCGGAGCCCAAGCATCGAGTGTTCAGGGAGAGGAGGTCAGGGGGAGTCGGGTGGGGGAAGGCGGGAGGGGCGGGGAAGATCGTGACTAAGAAAGGGGCGGCTGACGGGGTGGAGGGCCGTAGAGGCCCGGGAATCCGCCTCTGACTGCGGAAAAAAAGGGGGAATCCTGCCTGCAGCTCAGCTAGCCTGGCCTCACTCCAGAGGGACACGTGCGGAGGGTTGAGGGGTCGTGGAAGAGGGGGAGAACACATTTGGGGAGGGAGCCGAGGTACTGCTTGGAAATAAAGGATAGAGGACGGTTTATCTCTGTCTTTGGGAAAAATGATATCGAAGTCTATTGCAGCTGCTGCCCAACTGTTGCAGCTGTGTGTGCACACGCACATATGCACACGTTCACACATTCACACGTACACTCATCCATCAGCCTGCGATCCCTTGGGTGAATTAGGAGCAAAGAACTAGTAGCCTGAGGATTCCTTACACAGCCGCTGGATGCATGCAAACGGCTGTTGCAGCAGTGCCAGCAGCGGCATCAACCCACAGCTCTGCTTTGGTCCTATGCTCCGCCACACAAGATTCCCCAGCCGGCAATGAAGTCATCCCTCCACCAGTAGAAATGTAAAGCTCTAAATACCTACCAATGATCAGGTTTCCAATGAGAATGAAAAGGTGATGAAATGGAAGGAGACACATTTCCAAAGCCACTTTTTGAAAATTAAGAAAAATAATAATCTTGTTTAAAGGCATTGTGGACAAATCTATGGAAAGCTACATAATAATTTCCACTTAAAGCAAAGAGGAAAAATGGGGTTTTTTTTCCTGGTTTTTATGAAAAGCACAGAAAATAAGTGTATGAGGTCATAACAGCTACCAAATTAGAAATAAGCAGTACTGTACAGTAATGGGAAATAGATATCCTGGATTAAATCCACTTAATCTATTCCTGTCGTGAATCTGGTAACAATATGTAACAATATGCTGGCTTTGACCACTTGGTGCCAAGCCACTAGGGTTTTCTTTTTCATAACATGGTGAATATTTGATGAGGAAATGAAGGTGCCTGCTTTTTCTTCAGCTTTTCAGGAAGCATATTAGAAAATTTTTCAGGTAGGAACAGTGAATCGGCAGTGAGGGAAAATGGAGTCAGAGGCAACAGCAGACTTTTGCAGGGTCTCCTGCCTCTTCCAGATGCAAAGGAACAGTGCTGTGACCTCAAGCTTCACCCATGTGGAGCCAGCATTCCTGGGCCAATCATGGCATTTTCATCCCTGAGTGTTAGTACCTTTGTGCAAGGAATTACAGCAGCATTCCTTCTGGATCAAATGAAGAGTGGTTTATCTGTATAGATTGAGAAAAACCAATAACCGAATATTCATTGGTAGAGGTCCAATTTAGTTTTAGGTAGTAATATTAAGGGCTTTATAATGTGCCATCCCATGTATATAAGCATGACCTTCCTTCCACGTAGGGACATTTGCTTTGATCTGGTTTTGAGGAGTTGGCAAAGGGTTTCTTAGAATCCCATCCAGTTCAGTTAATTGCAATTTTGATCAAAAGCATGTATTTTCTAGTGCCATGCCACCATTTAACTGAGCTCCTTGCTTATGTAGAAAGAACATTAATACTTAACCACTGAATGAATGCCTGCTGTGTGCCAAGAATTTTACATACACTTAGAGTTGCCAGATAAAATACAGGAGGCCTGCTAAATTTGAATTTCAGATAAGCAACAAGTAATTTTTTAGGATAACTATGTATTTTTATCCTGGATACATGTGGAATAAGGGTTGAAGACTAAATAAGCTTTCTAATCATTGTCCAAAAAAACATTTTTGAAATTGCCCCTCTGGGCCCAGAGCTCATAATGAAATCAGGATCTGGGAGAAAAGCTTAAGAACCAAATCAGAGTGTAAATGTGTAATGTTTGTAGAAAGAGGTGCACATACTTATGCTAAAAAAATTTTGCTTTTTATCTGAAATTCAAATTTAACTTGGAATCCTATATTTCTATTTGCTAAATCTGGCAACCCTACATACATTTTCTCTGAGCCTCATGATTCTCTGAAATGTTTTCTCTTAGGTCACCTTTTTCCAGATGAAGCAATAGCTTCAGAGGTTCTCCAGCATGTATTCTCTCCGTCCTCCTTCTAATAGAACCCCCACGGTGTTCAGGTATCCCTACTTCCAAGGTGGTGGGTTCTTATTAGTCTTAGTCAATCAATGACTAGGGCCCATTTAGACTAAAGGAAAGGACTTAACATCCTATGAATTGTGGGAGAGGTTTTCCCCTCTATCCTTCTGGATGAACAAGGAAGCAAGTACCTAAGTTGCGACTGGCAGCCATTTTGTGACTGGCGGAAACCCCATCCTTAGGTCAAAGCCTGTGCCCTACCTAAGGCAAAGTTGAAAATTAGACCGAAAAAAACAAACAAAAAACCTGGGTTCTTGATGATAACACTTAGTTAATTAAACAAATTCTGCCTTTTCCTTGCTTTTAAGACAGTTTGGGTCAGAGTTTCTATTAGATGCCTCAAAGTGTCCCACTACAGAGCCCATGTGTGCTACTCATTATGCGTCTCAATAGTAAATAAATAAGTGGCCATCAAGATGTAAGACATCTTTATCCTGGGTATATGTGGGACAGGTTCGGAAGACCAAATAAGCCTTCTAATCATTGTCAAAAAGCATTTATGATGGTACTTACCTAGCAGGGAAGATATGATCATGAAAGTGGTTCTCTCAGGGTAAATTTCATCCTGTGCACTCAGGTCATTCTGACCCCAGCAATTTCCCCAAACACAGAAAACTCGACAGCAATTTCTATTGGTGAAGGACGCATTTGCAGGGGGGCAGGAGGAAGCATGTATAAAATGCCCACTGGGCTTAGACCTCATAATGCAATCAAGATCTAGGAGAAAGTACCTGGGTGGCTCAGTCAGTTAAGCATCCGACTTCAGCTCAGGTCATAATTTCATGGCTCATGAGAACCGTGTCAGGCTCTGTGCTGACAGCTCAGGGCCTGCTTGGGTTTCTCTATCTCTCTGCTTCTCTCTCTCTCGAAAATAAATAAACATCAAAAAAAAAAGAATCAAATCAATGTGTAAATTTCTAGTGTTTGTAGGGAGGGGTGAGCATTAGTTGTTCCTTGGCCCTGATCAGAGCTTAAATCAGTCTGTCAGATCTTACATGTTTTCATTTAAAGTTCATGCCATTTGGGAAAATGTCATTTTAGAAATGTGAGTCCAGTTCCTCATTTTAAACTATTAAAACCTCTATCCCTATCCTCCAGGCACTAAGTTTAACCACAAACAGTGTAGAAAGAACAGAAATGTCAGCCTCAAAAGACCCAAGAGGGAAAACCACACCAGAATAGAATACCATATGAAAGTGGATGGTTGGCAAGGCAGTATAGTTTAGTGGCTAAAACCATAGACTTGGGAGCCAGATTGCTGCATTCAAATGCCAACTCTAGTTATGTCCTTGGGCAAATTATTCAACTTCTTTGTGCCTCGGTTTCTTCCTCTGTAAAATGGGATGAGTATAATAGTTCTCACCTGGTAGATCTATGTGACTATTTGTGAAATGCTTAGCAGAGTACCTGGCCCATGGTAAGGATTTTATAAGGATTGGCTATTATTGAGCAGGCTCAAGTCCAGGGAATATAAACTTGAAGCAGTTTATTTTTCTCCAGTCACTACTTTGAACCATGTATTTTATTATGTTATAAGTGACATATAATATCCCATTAGTTTCAGGTGTACATCATAGTGATTTGATATTTTGATACCTTGTGAAATGATCACAATAAATCTAGTTACCATCTGTCACCATACAGTTATTACAATATTATTGTGGTATGTATATATATATATTTCCTATGCTATACATTACATCCCCATAATTTATTTATTTTATAACTGGAAATTTGTCCTTAGTCCCTTTCCCTATTTCACCTAAGAATCATGTTTTTAGGGTAAATTTGCCCTTCATGACCCTTCACATCTTGGATAATTTTTCTGACTTTTTAGGTCTTTTTCAGCTATTAAAAATCAATCCAGTTTAAAACTCGAATGTTACATTTTCTTTAAATCTCATTTCCCCCACGATGCTTCCCACCATCATCACCTGCCAGGCTTGTGGCTCAGGGCACCTGAAGTGACCAAGGGCTGTGGTCGGCCCTTGCACTTCTACTTCGATTGCTCAGAGAGCGCGGTCAGTTCCCTCACCAAACCTAACTCCCCTGACCACAGGGGTTCCTAGGAGGTAGAGAGGAGAAGGAATATCAGCTCTTCTCTTAACAACCCATGAACATCGCCCCCGCTTTCCTATGCTCTTCTCCCCACCCCCTCATCCTGGCCTTACTTGACCTCTGTGTAGGGGGCATCTGAATGACAGGTGTAAATCCTCCTTCCAGCTCCCATCTGCAGAGCCACCACCCACAGCCTCTGGCTGTCACTTCTCTGACAGAAGCCCTCCTAAATGGAGGCAACAGGAAAAATCTCTCTCAAGATACTTCACCCATGTGTCAGCAACACACCGAAAACAAGCCAGAATCTCCCAAGGTTAACTCAATAAAAGTCAGAGTTCCAATAACTCAGAGAACCATTCCAGCATCCTGTAAGAATGTATCCACTTTTACTGCTTGAGTCTGAATAATGGTTCCAATGGTTCAAATAGTATGTGATCTTGAAGATTCTCTCTGTCTTGGTCTCCTCGTCCGTAGTAGAGAAATAATAAGTTGTTATGAAGATTAACGTCGGGTTAGATGAGTTAATGCATGTAAGGTGCTTAAGGCTGTGCTGGCACAAAGAAACTGATCAATAAATGCTAACTGCTATTATTATACGCCAGGCATAGGGCGTACATTATCTCTTTTAATCCTCACATTGACCCTATGAGTGATGTCTTAGTTTGGGTTTCCCCAAAAGAAGACCCTGAGACAACAATGTGAGTGTTAGTAGTGTTACTTGAGAGTTAATCCCAAGAAACACCAGAAGATGAATGGGCTAGTGAGACAGGGAAGAGAAGGAAGCCAATAATAGGTGTGTTATCAAGCCACTTACTGCTGTGGGTAATTGGAGCTCAACAAGATTTGCTGGGGACTACTGGGAGATGATGTAGAAACTTCTCCCCTTCCAAGAAGCCCAGGTGTTTCTCCACCATATTGAAAGGTCTTCCAGGTATTAACCCCCAGCCTGTCTAGTTCTCCCAACGTGCTGGCAGAGTGTGCTGCCTCAGCCTGGGAAAGAACCTTTGGGAAGAGAGTCCCAAGTGATAACAATAAGCAGCCTTGGGCAGGTAGAGGTGAGTGCCACAGAGATACAGTTGGGGTAACGAGAGTATGTCCCCCAGGGAAGAGTATTTTTATACCCATTTTGCTACTCAGCCACACTACCGAGCCCACTATTATGACCATTTCACAGAACATGTTTTTCAGAATTATAGTCATCATTTTTTTTAAAGGAAAGATTATGTTGACTTACTGCCTTTTAAGATTTTATGTATTTATTTATTTATTTATTGTTGAGAGAGAGAAAGTGTGAATGGGGGAGGGGCAGAGAAAGAGGAGAGAGCAAGAATCCCAAGCAGGCTCTGCACTGTCAGCACGGAGCCAGACTCGGGGCTTGAACTCACCAACTGTGAGACAGTGATCTGAAGCAAAGTTGGACACTTAACCGACCGAGCCACCCAGGTGCCCCAGAATTGTAATCATCTTAAGAATTTTCTCGGGGCACCTGGGTGGCTCAGTTGGTTAAGCTTCTGACTTCGGCTCAGGTCATGATACCGAGGTTCATGAGTTCGAGCCCCACGTCGGGCTCTGTGCTGACAACTCAGAGCCTGGAGCTTGCCTCAGATTCTGTGTCTCCCTCTGTCTCAGTCCCTCCTCCGCTCACCCCTGGGCCCCCCCAAAAAATAAACATTAAAAAATTTAAAAAAAAAAGAATTTTCTCCAACCACAGGCTGTCAGCAGAAATAGTGGAGAAAAATATGGGCTCCACATTTGATGAGGGATCCTGGAAAGATTTAAACCTCTGAAGGAAGAAGCCTGAAACTTGGCTACTTTGAGGATCCTCTGAGATAACAGTTACATCTAGAAGCTTCTCCCAAACCACCACCTCTTCCCTGCTGCATTTTCAATCCCACAGGGTGGCTATGGATTCCTCGGTCTGCCTTAGTCTCGTCTGCCCAGATCATCTGAGATCAACGGTATCCAGGGAGCTGGATTGTCTCAGTACTAATAGATGTTGTAGCTGATGTAGAAGGGCTTTTTATTTCAAGAGGAAAATCTAATAAAATAATGGAGATGCACTGTCTTTGGCTTTGTAAGAAGTGAGCCAACTAATTTTATAGATAGCAACAGGAAAATCGTGAGAATTAGGGCACACAATGAACAATAATTCTAGGAGTGCCTAGTGGTTCAGTCGGTTGAGTGTCTGACTCTTGATTTCAGCTCAGATCATGATCCCAGGTTCTTGGGATCAAGCCCCACATTGGGCTCTGCGCTGAGCATGGAGCCTGCTTGGAATTTTCTCTCACACTCGCTCTCTCTCTCTCTCTCTCTCTCTCTCCTGCTGCCCCTCTCCTGTGCTTTTGTGCTCTCTCTCTCTCTCTCAAATAAAATACAATTAAAATTTTAAAAAAATTCTAGCATCTTTCCATCTGGCCTAAATAATTTAATAGTTCTATATATCTCCAACCTGATTATTTTAGGGTAGAAAGGCAGGTTCCCAAACATCCAGTTCCCCTTCCTTTCCAACACAATGCACAATAAATTATGAAAGAGACTTAAAGCCAGAGGAATTTGTCAGAAACACTTGTTGCCTCAGATACCTCTTTCTACTGAACATTCATAATTCTACACAACTTTTAAATACCAATAAATTATTTTTTATGTTAATGTCTTAATACAGATGAAACCATATTTCCCTAGCTAAACAGCAGTCTATTCATCTTCCTCTAGAAATAATATTAATCAACATTTCCTGGGTGCTTACTGTGTGCCAGGCATTGTGCTGAGCATTTTACATGGATTATCTCATTTAATCCTCACAATATGCTGGAGCACCCAAGTGGCTCAGACGGTTAAGTTTCCAACTCTTGATTTCAACTCAGGTCATGATTTCACGGTTCTTGAGTTCAAGCCCCATGTCAGGCTCTGCTCTGACAGTGTGGGGCCTGCTTGGGATTCTCTGTCTCTCTGCCTCTCTCTCTCTTTCTCTCTCTCTCTCTCCCCCCCCCAAAAAAAATAAATAAATAAACATTTAAAAAAATACTCACAATGTCCCTATGAAGTCATGTAGTGGTTTCAAGATATCCCCACAAAAATTTCCCCTTACTCCTCCCTTCAAAGCATAGAGCTAAATTCCCTCCCTTTGTGTGTAGGCTACACTTAGTCATTCCTAACAAGTGGACCAGAAGTGATGGTCATAGAGGGTCATGACCTGAGACCAAGTCATAAAAGTTTTTGCAGCTTCCTTCTTGCTCTCTTGGATCACTTGCTATGGGGAAGGCCAGCTACATGTGGAGACACTCTCAAGACTCCTACAGAGAGAACACCAGGTGAGGAACCGAAGCCTCCCATCAGTGGCCAGAAAGAAACTGCCAACAGCCATGTGAGTGTGCCATCTTGAAAGCAGTTCCTCCAGCCTTCAGGTGACTGCAACCTCATGAGAGATCCTGAGCCAGAACCGCTCAGCTAAGCCACCCCTGAATTTCTGACCCACAGAAACTATGAGACAACAAATGTTTCTTGTTTTGAGCCCCTAAGTGTTGAGGTAATTTGTTCTGCAGCAATGGCTAATCAATGCAAGTGGATCCTGTCTCCACTTTATAGACAAGGTTTTTGTTACTTGCCCAAGCTTGCCCAGTCAGTAGGCAGTGGAACCAAGATGCAGGCCAGGCAACTGACTCCAGAAGCCTTATCCTTTTCTCTTTTCCTTTTAAAGTGTATTTATTTCTTTTGAGAGAGAGAGAGAGAGAGCAAGCGAGCATGAGCGGGGCGGGGGGAGGGCAGAGAGAGAGAGAGGAGAGAGAATCCCAAGCAGACTGTGCTGTCAGCGCACAGCCTGATCCCACAACCCTGAGATCATGACCTGAGCTGAAATCAAGAGTCGGACACTCAAATGACTGAGCCATCCAGGCCCCCGGAAGCCTAATCCTTAACCACTAAGCTATACCCTCTCAGCAATAGAAACCATTTATGTAATGGCGCTAGGTGCCGGGAACCTGCCTTCCACTCTCTCTTTTACTCCCACAGCAGCTCTGCAGGAAAGACTTTTGCCTTTCAGAGGCATCAGGGTAAGTTACTATCTTCTCATGAGAATTGAGTGATACTGAGTGTATGAAGGCATGCAAGGGAGGTAGCACTGTGCCACTTCATTTTCATCCTTTGCCGACTTGCTTAGCTTAAATGTGAGGTGACTAGATAAGCACCTTACTAATATCTTTCCCTCAAAAAGTTTTGAAAGTTTAAAATGACCTCAAATGATGCCCTTTCCTTGAATATATGCAAATAGACTTAGATGTAATATGTATTATTTATAATATATTATACTTTATACTATATTATATATTAATTATAATATATTATTTTATCTCAAGATTTTAATTAAAAGTGGAAAAATTAATAACACACAGCATTTAATTTGTAAAGGAATCAAATGAGTTCATATAGTCTGAGTATTAAAAAAGTAATAAAGTGGCTGTGCTTTTCATTTCCTAGGTTTAATATCAGACCTCATTTACTGCAATTTTACAGACTTCTTATAAGCTACCTTGGACTTCTGGGCTAGTTATATAAAAACACACACAGTGGAAAACATATTGATCTCGCTTCCTCTGAAATCCATTAAACAATTCTCACTCTCTTGAAATGTTCTAATATAATAATGAGTCATTAGCAAACACTGGTCATCTGTGTGTACTTTTATTCGGTACCTACACAACATAAAGCAGAGATTCGGTAGATAGCAATAGCTACTGTCCTTGGAAAAGTGGACAAAAATCTTCTAACAGTCCTCAATTATTTAGTTTTGTCACCTGTATTTATCAACATACCATATTAATGGCTTTGCATTGAAAATAAAGATTATGTCTTATTCATTTTTGTTTTTGCCAATGCCTAGGACAGGACCGGATGCTCACTAAGCATTTGCTCAATGAGTGAACGAATCAGTGAACTGATTAATGAGTTCCCACATCATTTTGTACTGTGTTGATGCACAATAGAGGAAAACTAAGGCTTTAGACAATTACCCGAAGAAAAAAAGAAGGATAAACATAAAAGTGGCTAGGTAAACTGAGGCTATACCCTTTGGAGGAGGCAAGTCGGAATAAAAAAAGTATGGAAACTATGGAGTGAACCTGATCTACTTGCACAATTGCCTCAAGTCTTGATTTCATTTCTCTAAAAGAAACTCTTGACCAGCTTCACAGATAAAAAATCCAATATGGTTTCCAACATGCTTAAGGAAATGAAAAGGTACAATGCAAAGAAAATGAAAAACGATAGACTTTTCACTATCAAGGGACACAATTATTCAGTTCAGAATGTATAAGTTTTTACTATGTTCTCAAGCAAAGGCAAAGATATGATGTGAAGCGCATTAAATAAGAGGTGTCACAGAGCACAATCTTTACAGTTTGTTTCTCCAGCAACTTCTCCACTAAATTCTCATAGATTTCATTTTTAATACAATGACAAAAGATCGAGTCCATGTGATTTTATATATTTGTCAAATACAATTTTTACAAGATAGATCGAAATAAGAAGAAAAACGGCTACATTTCTAAACAGAACTCAAAATATGTCTGCTGATGACTTATAAGTTACTTTGCAATGTCTAAAAAACCAAGACGGATTTGTGGATGAACGGAGGGATGGGTGAATGAATAGGTGTGTGATGAAGTAAATAAACTAAAATGTTAGTTGTAGAATTTGGATGGTAGGTATGTGAATGTTCACGGTGCAACTCTTTCAGCGTTTAGTATTTTGAACATTTTGATAAAAATGTCAGGGAAAATGCTACTTTGATGGAAATATTGTATGTTGCTTTATGATTTCAAGTTCAGGATTTCACTCAAAGTTGTGATCAAATCGTTACTAACCAGCTTTAGTATTACAAGTTAACTAGGACCAGTTTCACACACACACACACACACACACACACACACACGACATAAATCATTAACTTGCATTGCCATAATAACCCCAAACTAGAGACCACTTTTTATTCTACACGTCTGTAAGGTTTTCAGCTGAATCCACCCATCACCTGTACTATAGAACCTTCTAAGAATTGACTTAAAGCTGCCCAGGCAATATATCTATATCTATATCTATATCTATATCTATATTTATCTTCTCATTTATTTATTATATTTAGGGCTATGCCTGTGTGTTAGTCTCTTCTCCAAACAAGATAGAGGTAAGAATTATATGGAAGAATAAACCTAGCTGGATACACCCCTATCCTAGAAAGTTGCTCAGCATATGCCTTTAGTGTAGAAGACCATCTTCCACATATAAGTTATTATAAAGTTCTTAGCTTCTGAGGAGTGCGTGGCAGGCTCAGTCAGTAGAGCATGTTGACTCTTGATCTCAGGGTCGTGAGTTCAAGCCCCGTGTTGGGCGTAGAGCTTACTTTTAAAAAAATGTTAGCTTCTGAGATACTAGAACTACAAAGTTTAGAGGGGGAAGTTGGGGGAAAAAGATCATAAAGATAAATAGAGGGGCACCTGGCTGGCTCAGTTGGTAGAATGTGCAACTCTTGATCTCAGGGTGGTGGGTTTGAGCTGAGCCCTATGTTGGATATATAAATCACTCAAAAACAAAATCTTTAAAAAAAGACAAAGAGAAAAAAAACTTTAAATGTAGGAAATTGCAGGCATGAAGGAGGATCATAAATAATCCCCATGGCAAACTGTATTTTCCAAAGATGGCTGCAACAATACCTTTCATCCCACATGTCCTTTTTAATGTTTTTTTTTAATGTTTT
>CM053579.1:92458908-92514798 GCA_028646485.1 Cryptoprocta ferox
TATTTATTTTTGGAGAGAGAGAGACAGCATGAGCAGGGGAGGGTCAGAGAGAGAGGGACACAGAATCTGAAGACAGGTTCCAGGCTCTGAGCTAGCTGTCAGCACAGAGCCCGACATGGGGCTCGAACCCACGAACCGTGAGATCATGACCTGAGCCGAAAGCGGACACTCAACCGACTGAGCCACCCAGGCGCCCCCACACATGTCCTTTTTACAATGTGACTTTGACAGTCTTCCCATAGAGAAGTGGGGGGTCTACGTCCCTTCCCTTGAATCTTGGCTGGCTTGTAATCGTGATGAAAATGGCATCGTGTGATTTCCAAGGTCAGGTTAAAAACGTCAATATAGCCTCTGCTTGGTTCTTTTGGGGAGTTCATTGTTTTTATCCAGCTTCACTCTTGTGAGAAAGCTCAAGCCACCCTACAGAGATGGAGAGGAATCAACGCCCAGTTTCAACTTACCACGTGTGTGAGTGAGTCACCTTTGGAAGTGTATCTTCCAGCCCTAGAAAAGCCACCCTAGTTGATTCTGCCTGAATTAGAGATAACCAGTCTACACCAAGCCCTGCTCAAATTGAGATTTAGTATCAAAGTAAATAATCAGAAGCCACTGCATCTGGGGGTGGTTTGTCATGCAGCAGCAGGAGACAGAGAATTTGCAACCAACTGACATCTATCAATAATTCAGCTATTTCCCTTAAACCAATTTTGTTAGCCTCTCGTATGTGAAACTTTTTTTCATGAAAATTACTATCAAATGGCCAGGTTGGCTTGAGTTCATCCATCCAACAAAGATTAATGAGAGCCTGTGATATAGGAAACACTGTACTTATCACAGTGGGGACACATAAATGGAGCAGCCAATCATCATAAACTATATTTTCCTTATTATTTCTCCTCCAAACTGCTAATAAACATGGACATAATCAAAAAGTAATTGTGAGAGAAGAAAGAAAAGGCTGTTACTTTAATGATTCATAAGCAAGGCAATCAACTCCTGAAAACATTGCATAGCCTAACCAGATAAAAACAAAACCTAAGTTTATTTTCTAAGTAACCGATTTCACTAATGTAGGAGATAAAACTTCAGGACTTTGTTGATAGGCGATTTCAATGTGCCTTATTGTGTATTCACTGGCTTCCAAGCAAAAGAGTATCTAACTAAATATAGCCATTAAATGGTTGCAATATCTCACTCCCCTTTGGAAACTTTATCAATAATGAATGCATTTACACAAGGCAAGATCAAGGAATTGTATTCGTGTTAGGAGCCCCAACCTCCCTTTTCTGCTCCTTTTTCCAGCCTCCACATCATTCCAGATTCAGTACCCCTTGTATTCTCCTACCCTCTCCTTTTCAAAAGTAGCTCTGGGAAAAACACCTGATGAATGATTGAAACCAGCCTATAAATGGGTGTTAATATGTTATGTGTAATCAGGAAGCTTAGCACTCCGCAAGACTGGAAAGTAAAAGGGCAAATGGGGTGCCCCTGAACCCAGAAGGCTGTGCTGCTGGTGGCTGGAGTTCTAAATGCTATGCTACTTGAAGGAAGCTGAGAACCTGTATTCCCACTGACATTGCAGGAACCCTGTGATGACTTCAACAAAGGGGTTCTTTTGTTTGTTTTTTTGAGTAGGCATTCTTGCCCAGCGTGGAGCTCAACGTGGGACTTGAACTCACACCCTGAGATTGAGATCTGAGCTGAGATCAAGAGTCGGATTTAGGGGTGCCTGGGTGGCTCAGTCGGTTGACCATATAACTCTTGATTTCGGCTCAGGTCATGGTCTCATGGGTTCATGGCTTAGAGCCCCCCGTCGGCTCTGTGCTGACAGTGCAAAGCCTGCTTGGGATTCTCTCTCTCTCTCTCTCTCTCTCTCTCAAAATAAACTTAAAAAAAAGTCAGATTTAGCTTAACTGACTTGAGTCACCCAGGCACCCCAGCAAAAGGTTTTTTTAATGACATGGGGAAACTATAATATAATGTTTGGTGAAAAAAAGCGAAACTTACATGACAAGATAATAACTGCCATTTGGGGGGGTGATTACCAAGTGTAGGCATTTTGCAACATTATCTCATTTAACAAGATAATAATTCTCACAGAAACCCTACGGGATAGGTATTATCTCCACTACACAGGTGAGAAAGTGGACACTTTAAGAAAGTGTAAGTTTCATTAACGTGTGAGTTCATAAAGGAAGGTATCTTTCTTTTTCACCCGCATATTCCCAGTTATTTTTTGAAGGAATGAAAGCTTCACCACTAATCAGGGGCAGAGACCAAATTCAGAACAGGTCTTCCTGCCTTCAGAGTTCATATTCTTAATCACAATATACTGCTGCCTCCCAGAAGTCCAGCATGAGCTCAACTGTGGGGAAAAATATTTGTTTGTTTATATGAAGATTAGAGAAACATGCTAAAATGTTGACAATGATTCTCTGATTACTTCTAGTTGTTGGGCTTGTGGTACTATAAATATATATATATATATATACATATATATTTTTTACAGCAAACATAATTTGCTTTTATAGTCAGAATAAATAATACAATTCACCTCTTTTCTTAAAAATAAATATTGAAGAGAGGTGCCTGGGTGGCTCAGTCTGTAAGCGTCCATCTTCAGCTCAGGTCATGGTCTCACGGTTTGTGGGTTCGAGCCTCCGTCAGGCTCTCTGCTGTCAGTGTGGAGCCCACTTCAGATTCTCTGTCTTGATCCTCTGTCTGCCTCTCTCTCTGCCCCTCCCCTGCTCACGCTCTGTCTCTCTCAAAAAGAAATAAACATTAAAAAAATAAATATTGAATAGAGGCAGCCTTTTCTTTTTCCTGACTGTCATGGCAGGTTGCCGTGGGAAAAATCAAAAAGACCTGGTCTCAGCCTGGCCTCTGTACGCAGCCACAGATAGGTGAACTGGTTGGCCCATGGAATGCAGTCTGTTGTTCCTCCTATCGAATGAATTAGTGCAGACAGGAATGGCAATTTAAGCAGGTGTACTTTTTGATTTTACACAATGGAGTCCTAGTTATCCTTTTTTCTTTTAAAAACAAAGATTTTATTTTTAAGTAATCTCTACACCCAACATGGGGCTCAAACTCACAACCCCAAGATCAAGAGTTGCATGTTCTACTAACTGAGCCCACTAGGTGCCCCACCATCCTTTTTTTTTTTTTTAATTTTTAAAAACTTTTTTAAGTGTTTATTTACTTTTTTTTGAGAGAGAGAGAGCACACGTCTGTGCACAAGTTGGGGAGGGGCAGAGAGACAGAGAGAGACACAGAATCAGCACAGAGCCTGATGCGGGCTTGAACCCATGAACTGTGAGATCGTGACCTGAGCTGAAGTCAAATGCTCAACCGACTGAACCACCCAGGTGCCCCGCCCTTTTTTATTTTGTGCATCTCAACAGATACCTTGCTGCACCAGACCAAGCCCCTTTCAGTGAAGGGCTTGTTGCCCCAGCAGCTGGGAGTGCTGTTGGCAGGAAGACTGGAGCTATTGGCTGTTTAAGGAACTGCCTCAGCTTCACAGAGCCACCTGGCCCAGGTGGCCTGCATCCAATGACTGATGGATTGGGCCTGTATGACAGATGGGCTTCTCTCTCTGCCCAGTTCTGTTTTCTACCCCTCCCTTCCACAGGAGTTGACCCCTAGAGCACTCCCTAATAAACATTCTATGTCCATTTCAGAGTCTGCTTCCTGGGGAATCCAATCTTTGACAAATCTCAATTCTTATTTTATTTTTTTCACAAAAAAATCCATCTCATATTCAATAGAGAAAGTAGAACATTATAGGAGGAAACGAGGAGTGGAAGGGCATTTTATAATTTAGCAAGATAGCAGTACAGACAGTGAGCTCTTCCATAAACCCAAAAAGCTCCATTATCATTAGGCAACTGTGGCTAAGATAGTGTCTAAAGCATCACTACTCTCCAAGGAATCTGGAAAGGAAGAACCTTCTTAACTTGCACCTTCCCTAAAAAAATGTAATCTATTGAAGATATTTTGGGACTAGTGGCCCTTCTGTGCCACTCATATCTTCCTACTGGTCACAGTGATGTCACCATTTCTATCATCTGCCTACCCAGTGGCCCCAGGCATTATCCAACTTGTCACCAAAAAAATCCTTATAGCTCTTGAAATAAAATGCAAGGAAAGCCAAAGTCTGACCATTCGTCTACAGGCGACTAAATTTCTACGATGGTAAATAATTGTTTCAAAGACAAGAATATACAGAAGAAACATGGAGGCCATGTGCTGCTCCAGAATGGACCAGGGAAAAAAGACAGTTTTTGGAAACATTGGTTGGTAGTAGCCATAAGGGAAGCAGGTGGGCCATCTCTGGGTCCAACTACATCTCACACCGTATAAAGTGCCCTGTTACAACTCCCCACTGTTCCCCAGGGTCCCAGACCTGCTCCTACCCCCATCTATCTGTCCCAGGCCACTTGCCATATTGCACGCCTCTGCTCCGGGGCACAGAAGCCTCCGTCTGCACCTTGATGGTAGGGAAATGACCACTTCCACTGCCCTGCGGGTGGGAAGGAAAGAAGGGGAGGGTCCACAGGGAAATTCATCCCTGGCATTCCAAGGCAGAGTCTTCAACACATTTTCCCACACATTCTTCAGCACACTTCCTGAAACATTGCTGTTACAGAGCAGTGTTTGGGCTCTGTGATACTACTGTGCTTCTGGAACATTGGTTAAATGTGCCCTTAATCAAGTTCTACAACCCTTTTTTTTTTAATTTATTTACTTATTCTGAGGTGGGGGGACAGAGAGAAAGAGAGAGATTGAGAAAGAGAGAAAGAGGGAGAATCTTAAGCAGGCTTCTCTCTGTCAGTGCAGAGCCCGACACGGGGCTTGATCTCACAAACCTTGAGATCATGACCTGAGCTGAAATCAAGAGTTGGACGCTTAACCGACTGAGCCACCCAGGTGCCCCTACCCTGTTTCTGAGAGAAAATGCCATTGATTTAAAAAATAAACTGTTGGGGGGGCACCTGACTGGCTCAGTCTGAAGGGTAGGTAACTCTTGACCTTGGGGTCATGAGTTCAAGCCCTATGTTGGGAATAGAGCCTACTTTAACACACATGCGCGTGCGCGTGCACACACATACACACACACACACACAATTTATAAAGTAGTAATTAAAAGAAAAAGAAAAAAATTAAAAATAAACGTTGGGAGCAAAACCTCTTTGTGTATTGAAACCTCTCCTCCTCCTCTTCTGCCTTTTCCTCCTCCTCCTCTTCCTCACATACACACATATATATTTATATATATATTAAGCATCAACCAAAGGTTACAACCCATGCAAGTTTCTAAAACTATGAGTTTCAGATGATGTGAATTAAATCTTGTCATTCATTAATTTAGTTGCAGCAAATTTCCATAGACAGAATGTACATCGAAGGAAACCTGCGTGCAGGCCCATCCCTGTGGCACGGGCTCAGATGACACACGCTTGCCCTCCGGCAGCCATGAGCTCTGCAGCTCACCCGCTGGGCAGGTGACTTCTCTTTAAGTCTTGCTTTCCTCATAATTTCATCTTCCTTAGATTAGTTAGAGCTCAGAATGTATCAGGTTTTTGGGCGCCTGGTTGGCTCATTCGGAAGAGCATGTGACTCTTGATCTCAGGGTTGTGAGTTTGAGCCCCACGTTGGGTGTAGAGATTACTAGAAATAAATAAGTAAACTTTAAAAAAAAGCATCAGGTTTTATTACCATAATATGACTGCCACTGAAATGACTACAACCAGGCTTGTATTAACTCAGCAACTGAAGCTTTCTTTGCCTCTATTTCAGATTCAATATGTCAAATTGGGGGAAAGAATTACTCACTGTTAAACAATTTGAGGGAGGAGTGGTGCCAAACTGACATCATTTGGGAGATCCTCTGTCTATATTTAATGTTTGATTTCTTTTCTTTTCTTTTCTATTGCTTTCTTTCTTTCTTTTCTTTGTATTTTGCCCTGTTGAAAGCTTCCAGTTGTACTGACATCCATTACTCAAATACCTAAGTCATAAAAATGTGCAAATCATGGGCAAAAAACTGTGACCTCACACCTTCTTTGGGCTCCTTGCTTCTTTTGTAACCCACATAAAAGTCAGCACCCCCACCTAATCCAGTCTGTGTCCTCAGTGAAATTCAAAGCAGCCCAGCCCAGCCTCCAAAAGCGACTACACTTCACTGGAGTCCCTGAGAGAGGGACAACTCAGGCCCAATTTGCAACTCTCACAATACTTATAATCCAGTTTTCTCCTTCCTTTCACTTGCAATATCTCTCCCGTCATGCAAGTGTCAACGAATCCCTTGTTCTCCAGTTCAGTTTTTTTTTTTAAGTAAGCTCTATGCCCCCATGTGGGGCTTGAACTCATGATCCTGAGCTCAAGAGTCCCATGTTCTACCGACTGAGCCAGCAGGGCACCCCTTCACTTCAAATTTTTTTAAAAATCTCTTTGCAACAGCTAACCTACATGATATTCTTCCTTTTTTAAAACATACCTTTTTAAGTTTATTTTTTTCTGAGAGAGAGAGAGAGAGAGAGAGAGCGAGCGAGTGAGAGAGCAGGGGAAGGGCCAGAGAGAAGGAGAGAGAGAGAATCCCACGCAGGCTCCACACTGTCAACATGGAGCCCGACTCGGGGCTCCGACTCATGAACAGTGAGATCACGATCTAAGCCAAAATCAAGAGTCAGGTACTTAACTGGCTGAGCCACGCAGGCGCCCCTCTCCCTCTTTGACTAGACACTCTAGTTCAATTTTCTTCTCCCTGCTAGAAGCTCTTGCCCCCCTTTCCGATGTAATCTTACTCAAACCCCATGCACCCTGCCATGCACCCTGCCCTTCTCCAGCTCTTCCTCTTCATTACAACACCAGCCTCAGAATGTTTCTCAGGAGAGGTTTCATGGAAGGAATTGTGTTACACCAAAATGTGTGTGTTGGAGCCCTGACCCCAAATTAACTGTATTTGGAGACAGGGCTGTTAAAGAGGTAATTCAGGTGGGGCGCCCGGGTGGCTCAGTCAGTTAAGCGAATGACTTTGGCTCGGGTCATGATCTCACGGTCTGTGAATTCAAGCCCCGGCCTCGGGCTCTGTGCTGTCAGTGTGGAGCCCACTTGGGAACCTCTGTCTCCCTCTCTCTGGCCCTCCCCTGCTTGTGCTCGTGTGCGCTCTCTCTCGCTCTGTCTCTCTGTCTCTCTCAAACATAAGCATTAAGCATCTTATAAGTTTAAACTGTCCAACTTCAACTGGATGTTCAACACCACTGTGTAGTCTTCTAATTTATCTCTGTGTCTCCAACACACCACATCTCCTCAAGGAACACCTGGCTGGTTAACCTGGTGGAGCATGTGACCCTTGATCTCGGGGTCATGAATTCAGCCCCCATGTTGGGTGTAGGGCCTATTTTAAAATAAAAAAAAGACATATCTTCAAAAACTTCCCTCTCACTTCAAGCCCCCAGTTCTACCTACCTCCCTTATCGCCAATTTGTGTCCTCCTTTTTACTGTACTAGCGTCAGGTCATCAAACGTTACTGATTATCTCCTTCTCCACACTTATCCCTTTCTTCCTTCTTTACTGTTTTAGTAGAAGTGTCAGTCCTCTTTTTAAAGGGAAACCCCTTGGGGCGCCTGGCTGGCTCAGTTGGTAGAGCACAGGACTCTTGATCTCAGGGTTGATGGTTCAAGCCCCACTTTGGGCATGGATTCTACTTAGAATAAAAAATAAATAGGGGGCCCTCGATGGCTCAGTCAGTTAAGCGTCCAACTCTTGGTTTCAGCTCAGGTCATGATCTCACGTTTTGTGAGTTCAAGCCCCACAGTGGGCTCTGTGCTGACAGTGTGGAGCCTGCTTGAGGTTCTCCCCCCCCCCCCCACCGCTCTCTCTGCCCCTCCCTTGCTAACTCTTTCTATCTCTCGAAATGAATAAATAAACTTAAAATAAATAAATAAATAAATAATAAATAAAATAAAGGCAAACCTCTCAAGAAATAAAATATAATCCATACTCCCGGGTTGGATCTTGTGTGGGGGGAGGGGTGGGAAACGTTGCTATAAAGCACACTATTGAGACAATCTGTGAAAATTTTATATGACCTGTATATTGATCAGGCACTGTGTCAATATGCAGTTTCCTGAATGTGATGATTGCAATATGGTTACATAAGGAAATACTTTGGTTTTTAGGAGACATATACCTATGTAGTTAGAGGAGAAGGTGATGATGTATATAATTCATTCTGCAACAGCTGAAGAAAAAATAATATATACACATCTACATAAATAATAAATGGGAATGTGTATATTGTTATATATACATATATTTGAAGAAAGATAAAATGCATATAGTACATAATGCGAACAACGGCTAGATCAGGGGGGAAGGAAGTCAAGAGCTCACTGTAATATTCATGCAACATTTCTTACAGTTTTGAACTGTTTTCAAAATAAAATTTTAATTGAAGAACAAACAGAAGAACCAGCCTGTACTCCAGGTGAGTTCAGGAGCTCGTTTAGCTTCTAGGAAGTTCCTCTTGAATAGAATTTCTCAATAGAATCACTTGAGTTGAATGAGTTTGTCTAATCCCTTTTAGGCATACAGGTACAATACGAATGCATGGACCTTTATCGGTTCGTGCGTGAAAATGTCAAGGACTCAGTGAAGGATCAGTTTAAGTAATAATACATTTGGCATGATGGCTTTCTCAGATAATTACTGCTAATTGCTGTTTAAGAAGATTTTTAGTGCTTGCAAAGAAATAAAAAAATATTTTTAGTGAAAGAAAGGCAAGCTCCTCCCCTTGGCCCTCATGATTCAAATCCTTCCACCCTCTTCTCAGTTATCAGCGCTACAAGAGTCCTTCCTTTTCCAGCCCTTGAACTTACAGCCGTTCTTTCCTCCGCTCTTCATTTACAGGCAGATCCTCACTATTCTGGAAAAGGCTTCCCTGTCTCCTCTTGTTACCATCCCATTTCTCTCCCATCTTTACTGCTCCGGTATGTGGTCAGCACTCCCTGCTTTGCTGCTGAAAATATGGTGCGGACGGAAGGAAAACATGGACACAAAGTAGGAGTGACATGTGGAGCCAGAAGTTCTGTAAAATCTGATTCAACTCACTAAATATTAACCACATTAGTCACTGTGTTAGGCCCCCAGGATACAAACTGCATCAACTATGGCAGGTTTAGTAATTGGCTTAAGGTCACAGGTAGTAATGGATGAAGCCTAGGTTTACACCCAGACGTGTGATTCTAGAATCTCCTTTGGGGGGATTTATTTGATGGCCAATGGAGGGGCAAGAAATGTGCTGTGGGGTTGTGGAGGCGGACACACTTAATTGTTAGTGTCATTTCAAGATAGGTGAGAAAGGAGAGAACTGATAAAATGATAATTTCCTGAGGGAATTAAAGACTGGTCAAGACCCAAAGATCCTGGGTGCCTGTGACTTGCCAGAAAGCTAGAGACCATTAGAAAGCCCCTTCATCTGCTTCTCTCTTTCATCCAGTTCTATCACTTTCTCTTTCCCTGGTTCCTTGCATCTTCCTACACTACTTTCTGAGAAAAGGCCTTTGGCACAATCCCGTGGCTTTTAAGACAGCGCCTAAATCTGAATTGGCAGCTTTGACTTGCCCCCCACCCCCAGGTCTCAAATCTCCTACCTAACAGACTGGCTACTTAGATGTCACTTTATGCTCAAAATGTATACATGGGAACTTCTAATCTTCTCAAACCTGCCTGTCCCTCCCAACGCCACTTATTAACCTTAAGAGCATCACTATTCTCCCAACCCTTGGAGGCCTCTTCAATTTCTCCTTAGTCTTCTGGATGCAACAGTTGGAAAGTTCTATCAATGATTTCCAAGTTTCTTTTTCATTTTTCCCCATTTTCACTCCCTGGACCATGGTCCCCGTTCAGCCCATTGCCTCCATATATCTTTCACCAATGACTTTGACTTCTCAACAATTTCTCTCTCCTCTAGCTGTCTCTCCCCTTCAGTCCATCCTGTGTAGAGTTGCCAAGCTGATCTGCCTAAATCACAGCTTGGATCCTGTCACTGCTTAGCTAAGAAAAGCTAGGACTGCCCACGCTCTACAAAGAAAGATCCAGGCTCCTCAAGGGACTTTGGAGGCCTTTTGCAGGCTGCTTTTTGCCTGGAAGGTGGAGACATGAGCAGAATGATCCAGATGGGGAGAAGCTTCAGGCTTGATTGAGTCCTGCTCCACCAACTCACCCTCCTGGGCCAGAAGTGCAGATCCCCCCAACACTCTGCTGGCCATGCAGGTTGCCCCGCTCTGTGACCATGGTGCTTCGCAACATTTGGTTTTCACCGTTGGGAGTACTAACCCTCTGCCCATCCGCTATACAGATCCTAGCCAGCGTCCAGACCCCACTCTGTTCCCACTCTTCTACAAAGCTTCCCCAGGACCTTCCCAGTATCCGTTCCCTCTTGTGAATATCTGTAAAGCAGTCTATTTCTAATACTTCTCATGTGAACATTAATCTTCTATTACCATCGATATATTTCTTCTGTTGGCATGTCAAATTGTCAGCTTTCTCTACATCTTTGGACAGTCAGTGGCAAGCAAGCCCTGACATATAACATAAGAAGTTAGGTTTAACAGCTATGTGCATACTAGTTAACATTGTTAAAATTTTAAATATCTCACACATACAGAAGCGTAAAGACACCAGTATAACGGAGAACCAAGTTACCAAACACCCCGATTTAACAGATGCCAATATTTAACAAAATCTGTTTCAGAAATCTTAAAAAAGAAATAAAATGAAAACATTATGGAGAGCACTTAGAGCCCACCTCCCTCCCCTCTTCAGAGGCCACCAGTGTCCTCATTCCCATGAATATGTGTAATTTTAAGAGATATGAAGGGCACCTGGGCGGCTCAGTAGGTTAAGGTCCAGCTCTCGATTTCGGCTCAGGTCATGATATCACCGTTCGTGAGTTCGAGCCCCGAGTCGGGCTCCGTGCTGACAGTGTGGAGCCTACTTCGAGCCTACTCTCTCCCTCTCTGCCCTTCCCCTGCTCACATGTGTTCTCTCTTTCTCTCTCTCAAAATAAATAAAATTAAATTTTAAAAAATTTTAAGAGATGTGTGTTTTTGTAAATAATATCAATAATTGTGTTTTAAAAGTTTACACAAATGTCGTATTATATCTATCTGTTCTGATGTGGCTTCTTTTTCACCTGTTTTTGAGATTTCTTCATGTCGATACCTTCACTCGGTTATACCTGTCATTCATTATAACAGTTGAATCAGTCAGGATCCCTATGAGAAGGTAGATGAGAGCCCCAGTCTCTCCTGCTGCGCCCCCCAACAGGCGGTGGTTTGGCTGTGACTGTTGAAAGGGAACAGAATCTGCCACCCCAAAATAAGCCTCTTTGGCATAAGGATTATTTTGAGCTGGTTATTTTTTAAGAAACAGCATACTTGGAAACACTAAGAAAACCAAGTAGTAGAAGTTACCATTTTGTAAGAGACATTTACATCTTTAACGGAAATCTCCATTTGTAGGGGTGTCTCCCTCTCTGCACCAGGAAGAGGCGGATGACTCAGTCTCTAGAAACTCTTATCAGTGCAGAAGGCAGTGACCTGAGTCTGCATAGCAATCATACCCTTGTTTACTGTGCTTTGCCAGCTAACCTCCCATAACTGTCCCCCCGCCCCTCCCCCCCACATACGCGCACCTTCTCCTGTCTTTAGCTGGAGATGACCTTTAACGTGGTGGCTTGGGCCATTCGCCGAGTTACTCAGTTTTCCTGGGTCTGCCCTACATATATAGGAGGTATACGTGTTATTAAATTTCTGCTTGCTTTTCTCCTGTTAATCTGACTTTTATTACAGGAGGGTCTCAGCCAAGATACTAGAAAGGTGGAGGGAAAATCAGCCCCCTCCCACAGTGTTTCTCTCCTCACAATAGGCCTAGTTGAGTTGATTCTGCATCTTATTACGTAACAAGGATGTGGCAGGCATCTAGGTGTGGCTGCTTGACGTGCGTGTGAGAATTTCAGTGGTGGTAGGGTTGCCAGATCAAATATGGAATACCCAGCTACATTTGAATTTCAGAAATGCATTACATAACTTTTTACTTTAAGTTTATCCTAAATAGTGCACACAACCTATTTATAGTAAAAACAATCACTCATTGTCTACCTGAAAATTACATTTAAGTGGGAGTGCTGTTTTGCTTTTGTCATTGCTAAATCTGGCCACTCTATCTGGGGAGGGGAATTCCTGTGTGAGTATTGTTCTTCCTAAAACAATGTCTCCAACATGGCTTGGGTTCTGTAAATCATATGTGATGAAATGGTTTCAGGTTCTTCAGCTGCCCCTTAAGGTAGTTTTCAGTCATCAGGACACCCCCCCCCCCAGCCTTCTTGGGTCTTCCTTTAACAGGGCTTGACAGTGGGGGAGGCCATGACCTCACAAAGCAGACCTAGGGCTCTCGGTGAGGTTGAGCAAGACAGACAAACGAGGCCTGTCCCTGAAGGAGGTTCAGGATCATGCTACTGTCTCAAACTCTAGACTTAGAGCTTCAGCCTCCCCATAACTCCCTCCAATGGCCAAAGCCTCTGAAGAGGCCAGTGGGAGTTCACATTTGGAGCCCAGCTCCCTTCCCTTCCAGAGTCCCCTCATTCCCCCCTCGCCCCTGCCGGGACAGGGTGGGAATCCCACCTGGATTCATACCCCCGAGCATCATACTTAATCTTCTCCCCGTCTTCGGGCAAATCTTACTTGGGGTGGCGGCGGGGCAGAGTAGGGAGGTGGGGGAAGTGGGAGGGGGTAGCGGGTTTTTTGCTGCCAGGGAGTGACCTTTATTACAGAGCAAACTGACAAATTAATGCCCACAAAGGCATTAACGATGGCGAAATGTGTTGCCTTCTAGGGGCCTTTGTGCCTTAAGCGGTAATTCAAAGGGCTGGAGTTCTAAAAATAGATTTTAAGAGACAATTTCAGAGAACTTTTCTGACACTGAACATATATGGATATGACTTCTTTCTCTTGTAAAGTCCTTGTCTTCTTTTTCACCACTTCCTCTACACGCTTATTTTATTTTCCCTCATCCAGAAGAGCTTCTAATCTTCTGACCTTGGAGATGTAGATATTGAGTAGATCCAGACCTAGCAGAAAATTGTTCTGTTCGATTCCCTCTCTGCGACTTTGTCCTGGCCGGAGGAAAAACCTTTGCTTTAGCGTTGTCCCACAGTGCCATCTGCTGCCCGGAAGCAGGCACCGCATGTTCCTTTAGCGTGTATTTTTACAAAAGCCGTTTTTTTCTTAAAGGGAACCGGGATTATTTCGTTTTGCTTTGCTTTGTTTTGTAACGCTGATGAACATCTGCGCTTCTACATAACTAAAAACTTTTCAAAAGCTTTTGGTCGGCTAAGAAGACCTTGCCCAAGCAAGTGGCTTCTGTCTCAGGGGGTCTGGGTCCGAGATTCCGCATTTCTAACAAGGTCTCAGATGACGCCAGCGCTGCTCGTGCCAGGAACACGCTTGAATAGCAAGGGGATGGACCGGAGTAGCACACGCATCTGAGCAGGGGATTATAGACAACCCTCCTTGGAGACGTAGATTTTAAATGGATCCGGAATCCGTGTAAGATTACAGTGTGTTTTGTTTCTTTCCCCGGGCTGGCTCTCAGAGGGAGGAGGAAAATGATCGCTTATGATTGTCCCACAGTGCCATCTACTGTCTGAAACTGGCAGGCACCTGAAAGTTACTTTCTGTATTTTATCACAGCAGTTCCTTCTTCAGGATATGAACCAGTTTTGTTTTTTGTTTGTTTGTTTGTTTGTTTGTTTGTTTGTTTGTTTGTTTGTTTGTTTTTTAAAGTAGGCGCCGCTCCCAACGTGGTGGGGCTTGAACTCACAGATGCTGAGAGGGTCGCATGCTCTGCCCGCTGAACCAGCCAGGCACCCCTTACAACAGTCCCTTCTCTGGAAGGGAACCGAGAATGTTTGTGTCCTCGGTGTGTTTTATTTTGTAACACTAATAAACTTATGCAGTTCTATGTAACTAAAACTTTTTAAAGCCTCAAAGTTCTTTAGAAGCATTTACATAAGGATTTTAGAATTTCTTTGAACACTTGAATGACCTAAAGTTTTGATTTTTATTTTTTGATGATGTCAGAAATGATGTTTTCATCCAAGTAGGGTGTTGGGGGAGGAAAAAATAATAATTCTCTCTACCCTTATAGGTTCTTGGCTGAGACTCTCCTGTAATAAAAGATTAACAGGAGAAAAACAAGCAGAAATTTAATAACACGTATACCTCCTATATATGTAGGACAGACCCAGGAAAACTGAGTAACTCCGTGAAATGGCCCAAGCCACCACCTTAAACGTCATCTCCAGCTAAAGACAGGAGAAGGTGTGTGTATGTGGGGGGGAGGGGCGGGGGGACAGTTATGGGAGGTTAGCTGGCAAAGCACAGTAAACAGGGGTATGATTGCTATGCAGACTCAGGTCACTGCCTTCTGCACTGATAAGAGTTTCTAGAGACCGCGAGTCATCCCCTTCTTCCTGGTGCAGAGAGGGAGACACCCCTACAAATGGAGATTTCCGTTAAAGATGTAAATGTCTCTTACAAAATGGTAACTCTACTACTTGGTTTTCAGAGCATTTCCTTGTCTGCTGTTTCTTAAAAAATAACTAGCTCAAAATAATCCTTACGCCAAAGAAACATATTTGAGGGGAGGGCAATACATTCTATTGCCCTCAAGGCTTTTACCCCATCAATACTGTCAGAGTGTCAATTGGGGACAAAACTCTGTGTTTGGACCTTTGCAGGGACATGTGTGTAACAAGAGCTCTGGAGATGGGGCTGGAGCAATACAAGATCCAGTGCAAAATAAGGTGGGGCCCAAGGGAGCTACTGGAGGGCTGAGCTTCCCCTGAGAGAGAGAAAGCTCTAAGGGGCTCCTTGGTGCCATGTGGAAAAATGCCACATGGTAGACAGGGCCATGTCTCTACCTCCAGGATCTGGAAAGGAATCAGTTCTGGCAGGATCATTTACAGGCCACATCCCGCATCAGGGCACCCATCAGAAAGATGCCCGCGAGCACACACACACAGCATCAGCTGTGGTTGTGAGCCAGGGTTCTCCAGTCTGCAAAACCCCAGTTGTGTTTTGTGCCAAATCTAGGAAGCGCCTCCCTCTCCACTTGGTTTGACCCATTGTCACAAGGGCACTAAGTCAGGATTGCTTTTGCCCCAAACTCCTACAGAATTTACAACGAAACCATTTTACTACTTAAAAACAAAAACAAACCAGCAAACCCACAGGGCTTAGGCCTGGTTCTAAGGGAGAGAGGCCATGAGATAAATATGAATGATCATTTCCTTTCTGGGAGTTACTCCTTACCCAGTGAAGCCTCTGTCAGGGCTCCAAGTTTGGTTCTCCGTTCCTATAGGATGAGTTTGTTCCCAGGAGCTTTCTCACGCTGTGCCTGATTCCAGGCCCAATCAGCAGCAAGAGTCAGAAACCCAAGTCAACTGGCTTATGCAAAAAAAGGACATATGGAATAGTTTGTGTTCCTGGGAAATGTAGGGGTGAACTTCAGGCAGGGAGGGATACAGGGCCCCACAAGATGTTAGCAAGCATTTCTCTACTTCCAACTCTCAGCTCTGCTTCCTTCTCTGGTCGGCTTCATTCTCTCCCAAGTTAGAAGGGTTTCCTTCACATGGTTGGGAACATGGCCATCAAGACCTTCAGGCTTATGGCATCGCAGCTCCCGATGCAAGGAAAATGAAAGTGACTCTCATTCCCAGCATCCATATATATGATTCTGAGATGCGGTCTGACAAGCCTCATTTGAGTCATATGCCCAGCCCTTGTACAGATCAACGGCCAAAGGGATGGGGTAATGAAGTCGAATGCTGCAGTAGCCTGCCTCCAAGGCAGCCCCAATGAACCCCGCCTCTTGGTGTTAATGCCATAGCATGATGTCACCCCAAATTGTATCAGACTGGTGGTCCGTGTGACCAATAAGAAAAGGCAGATGTGATGGTATGTGACTTCTGATCCTAAAAGGCCCTATAGCATCCTCTTGGTCTTTCTTTTGGATTATTCTCTCTGGGCAGAAGCCAGTTGCATATCTGGAGGAGAGGCCCATGTGGCAAGGAACTAAGGCCTCTGCCCAATGGCCAGCAAAGGACTGAGGCCTGCCAACAGCCGTGTGAGTGAGCTTGAAAGCAGATTGTCCGGCCCCAGTCAATCCTGCAGATGACTGTTATGTATCCCTAGACGGCTAGTCCATGTGCCAGCCTCTGTGGTCAGGGAGACCAGGTGCTAATATGGGAGAATGGAGATTGTGCTGATCCTTGAAAGGATGTTTTCCAATACCATCCCTCATACGAGTAGGAATTCACTTGCCTGCTAGGCCTTCGAACCTGCCCAGCAGGGCCTGCAGCTCAGGGGTGGACTGGGCCTTGACTCCCGTTACTACTACTACTAGAGGGTTAATTATCAAATGGACTAAGTTATTCCTGGTCCTTATTTTCTCTGTTACTAAGAGGTAGAGCTTGGGTGCCAGCTCAGTGACCATGGGCAAGTTACATCTCTAAGACTTATCTGTACCCATCTCTTGGGGTGTGGTGATGATGAAGTGAACTTATATGCTTAGCCTAATACCTCTCATGTGATGAATCCCAATATATGTTGCTGTTAGTGTTATTGATATTTATAAAAGGCTAAGTAAGGCCCCCTGACTGTGTCAGATCCATTCCCTGGAATGTGGGAATACTGCCTTATATGGCAAAGACTTTGTAGATGTGATTAAGCTAAGGAGTTTGAGATGGGGCCGGATTATCCAGATTGACCTGAACTGCAATCACAAGGGTCCTTACGAGAGGGAGGCAGAGGGAGATTGTGCACACAGAAGAGAAGGGAGGTGATCACAGAGGCAGAGGTGAGGAGCGCAGGTGGCCAAGAGGAGGAGGAGGAAGAGGAGGACAAGGCAGGGAACAGATTCTCCGCGAGAGCCTCTGGAGAGCGCGTGGCCCTACTGACACCTTGATACTGACCCAGTAAAACTGATTTCAAACTTGGGGCCTTAAGAACCGTAGGAGAATACATTGTTGTTGTTTTAGGCCCCAAGTCTGTGCTAATTTGTCACAACAGCCATAGGAAAGTAGTCCAGTGTTATTATCTAAAAAGCAACCTGCAGCTGTCCAGTCCATGGCAGGCAATACAAAAGAAGATGTAGAAACGGGAGTGGTTTACAAAGTAGACTTTTCCACCATTCCTGACCTTTCCTACGAAATATATAGAAATATCCTATATTGCCTAAATGCAGATGCTCACTTCTACTTGGCAAGCTAAAGAGATAAGAACCTGGCAACAAATTTGACCGGAAAGTTGTAAGGAGAGGGAAAAATGTTATTTCTTTTTTCTTTTTTTAAATTCTATTTTTAATTTTTTTTAATGTATTTTTAGAGTGAGAGAGAATGTGAGCAGGGGAAGGGCGGAGAGAAAGGGAGACAGAGAATCCCAAGCAGGCTCCAGCCCAATGCCGGGCTCAGTCCCACGAACCCTGAGATCGTGACCTGAGCCGAAACCAAGAGCCAGATGCTCAACTGACTGAGCCCCCCAGGCGCCCCGGGGAAAAAACTTGTTAAATGGTACTTATGTTTCCTTACTACCAATAGCGTAAACTTCTGAGGTACCTACCATCGTAAAACAATCTTTAAATTACATTCACACACTAATTTTCTATCTCTTTTCTAACAATCCTCTTTAGAATGCTTCTTTACCAACTTATTATCACCTTCAAATTTTGCTAGACTGAGAATATTGCTGGTAAAATTTGTAAATGGAGCAAAGATTTATCTAAGCCATTTATTCAAATCCTGTTTGCAGGCTTCTATTTCAGGAATGTAATTAAAACCAACGACTGCAGCTTGAATTCTCACTGGATGTAATCTCTGCTGGCCAATCTCTTCTGTGGATTCCATTTCAATGTTATATTAATTACAAGCACCATCTAATTAAAACTCCTAATGCTGTGGTCTTTCTCATACCCCTTATGCCCCAATATTCCTAAGTTGAGCCCGGCAGTGATTGTTTCCTACGAACATCAACTCCTGGAGTAGCTGCAGGCAGTTCTGTGGTGTACAAAGTTAGAATTTGTGCCTTAAAATTCATATTGTCTGAGAAACTATGTGCAGCAAATGTTGCTCCCACTGATGGGAGATGTGTAGCTTTAATATCTGGGTTCTCACTGAGGCACCTGGGTGGCTCAGTCATTGAGCTCCGATCATGCTCAGGTCATGATCTCACGGTTTGTGAGCTCGAGCCCCTCATTGGGCTCTGTGCTGACAGCTCAGAGCCTGGAGCCTGCTTTGGATTAGGTGTCTCCCTCTCTCTCTCTGCCCCTCCCCAGCTCCTGCTTTTTCTCTCTCTCACTCGCAAAATAAATAAACATTAAAAAAATTTTTTGAAAAAAAAATCTGGGTTCTCACCAAGCCAGCTTCACAGCTACCTTATCCTGGGTGCTAGGACCAAGTATGTTAGAACTGCAAGACACAGATGCCTGGGTGTTCTACAGACAAAACCCCAGATGGTACAGCCCCAGACACAAGAACTCCTGCTGCTCACTGACTTAATTGTTGTGTGTGAACACCAAAAATAGAAAGCAGATTCTATCTCTTCATTCGTGGCTTCCCACTAATGACATAATGATGGAGCAAATGTTAAAACTTCCAGAACCTAAAAATCCTGGTTTCACAGTAATTGAGCTTCTTTCAAATTATCATGACCATGTGACACAATGACAAAGGAAGTGGTTGTGAGAGGCACCAACCTAGCAGAACAGCAGCAGACTAAAGAGAGGACCGCAGCCCATATGCCCATTACATATACACCCTCTGTGGTAGATGGGGAGGCCAAGGCTCCTAGGGAGGAGGGGATCTGAGTGTGAGATCGTTGTAAACGTCAGATGATACATGATGATTTTTAGTGTTTAGATCGCGTGGGTCTTGATGCCTTTGTCTAATGGATGATGATGTTTCATCATGACTTTTCACGTATGGCCAAATGCACATTCTTCATCTTTCGCGGCTGAGTCTGCTTTGGGTTCATGTTCAGTTTGTTCTAAACTGAAAATAAAATTATACTTAAAGATTTTTTAACTTTTATTTATTTTTTAAGCTTATGTATTTACTTATTTTTGAGGCAGGGTGGGAGAGAATCCCAAGCAGGCTCCACGCTGTCAGCATAGAGCCCAAAAAGGGGCATGATCCCAGGAACCATGGGATTATGACCTGAACTGAAATCAAGAGTCAGACGCTTAACTGACTGAGCCACCGAGGTGTCCCAACTCTTTTTTTATTTCAAGTGCCCAATGTGGGGTTCAAACTCACGACTCCAAGATCAAGAGTTACATGCCCTACCTTCTGAGCCAGCCAGGTTCCCCTAAACTGAAAACAAAATTACATTTAAAGATAACTGCTCAGGGTGCCTAGGTGGCTCAGTTGGTTAAGTGTTGGAGTCTTGATTTCGGCTCAGGTCATGATCTCACGGTTTGTGAGTTTGAACCCTACATCAGTGTGGAGCCTGATTAGAATTCTCTCTCTCTCTGCCTCTCTATCTGCCCCTCCCCTCCCTGTGCTCTCTCTCAAAATAAATAAATAAAAATTTTTAAAAAGAGAGAAAATACAGATAACTGCTCAAGATCAGAGACTTGGTGGGTAGTCAGGGAAAGGGTAGTCCCTGAAGCCAACAAGATCCTTCCAGTATATCACGCTGCCTGCCTACAAGGCAGGACACAGATTTATTTGTGTAACCTCTTACACATTAGAATATTCAGAGGCAATACGAGGAAGCAGGTTGTCGGTTACAGTGATATAATAATTTTTTCTCAAATGATCACTGTAGTTGTTACTGCGTCTAATAATTACAATTAAACTTCCTTAATGACTATACCAGTAACATTGACTTTGTGGTTGAGCTGAAACGTATCTTTGTATTTTCTATAATGAAAAGTTTGTTAAACAAATTAATTGTGTAGACAAGACTAGTGAGTAGAAAGGCTGTATTCAATTCCTTTAGAGGCAACCATTTACAAACAACACACAAACACTTGATATGCCAAATATAAGCACCAAATCAGTATGCTGATGGCAAACATTTTTATCTGTTTGCTAAAACTGGTTTCCTGGGTAAGACATTATTTGTTCAATTACAGATGCTATATGTTTTTGAAAACATGAAAACTAGATTTACATCCCCAAATTCCTACTGTTTTCCAAACAAATATGCTGTTCTTACTTCATTATAATTATTAAATTTGACTATTTCTAAAATGATAGGAGTCTAGCCTAACCATGTCATTTTATGAGTTAGTAAACTGAGGCTCAAAAGCTTCAGTGATGGAAATACACATCATCTGGTGACATACAGTTTAGTGTCGTAGACTTGAACAGTTTATTTCATGAGTACAAAGAAAGCTGAAAGTCACTGGCACTTTCCTGCTGCTGTTACTGTCAACTCTAATTCTGCCATCTATTTGTCCTACACCAGTTTGGCTGGTTTGATCAATTGGCCCCCAGCAGACATTTCAACCCCCTTCTTGTGTGTATCCTGTACCACAGAAGCTAAAAAGCTAAAAACTACATTCCCCGGGTGCATGTGAGATGGGAGCCACCTTCCTGCTGCTTTGGCGTTGCCACTGACAAGCACAATCCTGAAGACGTGGGGTTTATGCACACGAGACCTGGGGTCTAGTTGGCCCGGTGAGTATCAAGAGGCCATTGTAGCCATGGACACTCGATTTCAGCTGTGCATCCCATCATTAAAATAGCAGCCCCTACTCTTCACTTTCTTCCTCGCTGCACTAGGTTGTCTAGTCTCCCAGGCAAAAGTGGCCACTAGGACTTCCTTTCTCCCAATGTCAGCTACTCTGGGCTACCCTAGGACAGCTGGAGGACCCAGGGCTCTACGCCCTCCTTGCCCCCTGCACTCCCTGCAAATGAAAGCTGGTGGGGAGCCCTGGGCAATCTAAATCTTTTCTTGCAAAAAACCTAAAACCCAAAACCATACATCATCTCTGGAGGAAAAAAACATATCTTCTCATAATACAAAGTTAGATCACACAGGAAAAAAAACAATGGATTCCTTCAACACTTTTGTACTTGATCTGTAAGAAACAGGGAGAAATGAAATGTTTTTAGCATGACCACAGTGGTGTTTTAGAAAGATAGCAAGAATTAGGGAAGAAGGTGGCATCAGGTAAGCTATGTGGGAGGCTGTTTTCATAACACATTTGGGCATTCAGTCACTCGCTATATACTTATTGAGCTGTTGTTACTCCTCACTCATTGCACCAGATGGTTCTGTTGCAAAGCCCAACTACCCCTGCCTTTGAGAAGCTTACAGTAATCAAGCAGGAAATGGCCATCCAGCAGAGTAAATACTAAATAGAGGATACTCTGAAAACACAACCAGAACAACCAGAGAAAACAACATTTAATTTGACAACGGAAGGATGAGTCGGGAGTCGGCCGGTGAAGGGGTGGGAAGAGCCCTTCAGGCAGCTGGAAGAGCAATTCAAAGGCTCAGAGGTGAGGGAAAGACAGCTTCTTTGAGGAACTGAAAGTTCAGTATGCCTAAAGTCTCTGAGTGGAAGGTGGGGAAGAAGAGGACGACATGGGGAGAGATCAAGCTGGAGAGAGAGGACGAAGCCTTGAAGGGCTTTCCAAGCCTGTTAAGGAGTTCAAGATTTCTCTGAGGAGCAACAGGAAGCCACTTAAGCAGAGCAGTGAACAATGGCATTTGCATTGCAGAAATTTATTCTGGCCACCATATGGAAAATGGAGGACCGAGGAGGAAACTGGAGGTTGAGAGACCAGCTGGGAGGCTGCTGCCATAGGCCAGGGGCAAGACAACGATGGCCTAGATTCGGGCAGTGGCAGATGGCATTGAAACAGATGAAAAACACCTTTCAAAGAGGAATCTTCAAGACATCCTTTTGTACCATTCTTCTAAAAAATTATTTTCCTCTTTCAAAATCATGTAAGTGAATGGGGCGCCTGGGTGGCTCAGTCAGTTGAGCATCCAACTCTTGATTTCGGCTCAGGTCATGATCTCATGGTTTGTGGGTTCGAGCCCCGTGTTGGGCTCTGCACTGACAACGTGAAACCTGCTCGGGATTCTCGCTCTCTCCCTCTCAAAATTAAAAAAAATTAAAAAATCATGTAAGTGGAACTGTGGATTTTGACATACCTCTCATTGTGCACATTGGAGTGCCTAACCACTGGACCCCTATTAAGACACCCAAATGAATAAAACCGATTTTTATAGGGTAGTCGCGCAAAATTAAATCAATAATGTGATGCCAAATGTCTACCTCATTTCTCCACTGAATTCTTAATTTCTAAAAGGCAAGGATTGTGGTATGAGATGACATAGAGAGAAAGGAAGGGGGCAGCTTATGGAAAACCTTATAAACCATGGGAAGGACTTTTGTCTTTATCTGAAGCATCATGGGAAGCTATGGAGAGATTCTAGGTAGGGAATAGACAGAATCAGCATACATTGTTTTGTTTGTACATTCAAGAAATATTTTATTTTATTTTATTTTGAGAGAGAGAGGGAGTGCATGAGCAGGGGAGGGGCAGAGAGAGAGGGAGAGAGAGACTCCCAAGTGGTGCTGTTACCATTGCAGGCCCAACTCGGGGCTTGAACTTGAGAACTGCGAGATCAGGACCTGAGCTGAAATCAGGATTCGAATAATTAACTGATTGAACCACCCAGGTACCCCTATGATGGATATTAATTTTTTGACTGTAATATATGTCACACATATGCTCTACTGCCTGTCTTTTTTTTTTTTTAAGTTTTTATTTATTTTTGAGAGAGAGTGTGTGAGTGCGAGCAGGAGAGAAGCAGAGGGAGGGAGACAGGATCTGAAGCAGACTCCGAGCTGACAGCACAGAGCCTAATGAGGAGCTCGAACTCACGAACCGGGAGATCATGACCTGAGCCGAAGTTGGACGCTTAACTGACAGCCACCCAGGCGCCCCTGTGCTTATTTATTTTTGAGAGAAAGAGACAGAGCATGAGCGGGGAAAGGGGCAGAGATCATGACCCGAGCCCCCCCTTAATCGCCTGAGCTATCCAGGCGCCCCAACTTTGCTTTTATTCTGACAGGTGGGCAAGCTCTTCCCCACTGTAAGAATTTAAGGAGCAAAAGAGTCTGATTTTGAAGCAACTTTTGGGTTGCTTTTAGAAAAATGTTTTTCAGTGCCTTCAGACCATTAAGAAGGTATCTGTATGAGGGAAAGCTTTATGTGAAGCTAACTTTGTAGCTGGAAAAAGAGGGGTGGCTTGATTGCTAAGACTTGCCTAATGCATTTTTTTAAAACTGGGAAAATGAAATATAACATCTTTTAACTTGCAAAAAATAGCACGGCATTAATCAAGACGTGACTTTTAAAAGTTTTCACCATTCATCGAAATCCTTATCATTTTAACTATTGTAAGGATTTTTTTAACCGTGAAAAACCACAATAGAAATTAGTTATAAAAATAGCCTTTGTCAGTAATCCTTCATGCCTGGAGTCTGCCGAATGTACAGAATTTTGAAACTAATTAGACTTCATTTTACAAAAGGAGCTTTTTTAAAGGAAGCACTCATTTACATACTAATGAGACAAGTCATTTGCATGTTCATTGAATGCCTCACAAGTTCCCAAACTCATCTTGCCCTCTCTTACAGAACTCCACGCTATATTTGTACATTCCCCCCCCCCCCTCGGCCCTTTACTGGGGCTACAGCAACTTCTTTGTCTCTTGCCTGGAATTTTCTCGCCTGCAAACTTCAATGCATCTATCAAGATCCAGTTCAAATGTCACCTCCTCTGAGAAGCCAACTTCTACTTTCCCAGGAAGAATTAGTCACTTTTCTCATAGGGGACCATCCTTCCCTCTCTCTGTATCAGTTTCCTCACTTACCTTCCTTTCAAAGCTGAGTTCCCCAGCACCAAACAATATTCCACCACAGCTGTGCTCAATAAATTGAATGAAGAAATACGAAAAGCTGAGATTTTCTTATCATTCTCTTCTTGATATTCCGGTCCTTATTCTTTTCCTTAATATGCTCTCAGAATGTTTTCCATAATAATAATGTATTATTTTTCCCAGTGCTTTGCATTTTTTAAAGTAGCTTCATTTATCTGTTTCTTTTCAGCCTTTGAAGTATCTTTTTTTCCCATTTTTTAACATTTATTTATTTTTGAGAGACAGAGACAGGGCACGAGCAGAGAAGGGGTGGGTAGAGAGAGGGAGACACAGAATCTGAAGCAGGCTCCAGGCTCCGAGCTGTCAGCACAGAGCCCAACGTGGGACTCGAACCCACGAACCATGAGATCATGACCTGAGCTGAAGTCGGACGCCTGAGTGACTGAGCCACCCAGGGGCCCCTCAACTATCTTTTGATGGGCAGGTAGATCCTCCATCCCCCCATTTTACAGAATCTTTAAAAAAATTTTATTTATTTATTTAAATTAAATTAAAAATAATTTTATTATAATAAATTATAATAAATGTTATATTTATATAATTTATATATTACATATTATAAATGATATATGATTTATTTTATATATCATGTATTATATATTATAATGATATGTTATATCATATGCATTATATAATATACCATATATTATATAATTATAATACATTATAATAATAATTAATTAAAATTAATTTAATTTAAATCCAAGTTAGTTAAAGTATAATGTAATAATAATTTCAGGAATAGAATTTAGTGATTCATCACTTACGTATAACCCCCAGTGCTCATCCAAACAAGTATCTTCCTTATTGCCCCTCACCCCTTTAGCCCATCCCCCCACCCAACACCCCACCAGCAACCCTCAGTTTGTTCTCTGTATTTAAGAGACTCTTACAGTCTGTCTCCCTCTCTGTTTTTATATTATTTTTGCTTCCCTTCCCCTATGTTCATCTGTTTTGTATCATAAATTCCACATATGAGTGAAATCATATGAAATGACTGTCTTTTTTCCACTGAACATTCTCTCCTGCTTTGTCAAAGATGAGTTGGCCATATGTTTGTGGGTCTGTTTCTGGGTTCTCTATTCTGTTCCATTGATCTATGTGTCTCTTTTTGTGACACTACCATACTGTCTTAATGATTACAGCTTTGTAATATGGCTTAAAGTCTGGAAAGGTGATGCCTCCAGCTTTGGTTTTCTTTTTTAGGATTGCTTTGGCTATTTGAGATCTTTTGTTGTTCTATACAAATTTTAGGATTGTTTGTTCTAGCTCGGTGAAGAATGCTGGTGTTATTTTGATAGGGCTTTCATTGACTATGTAGATTACTTTGGGTAGTATCGACATTTTAACAGTATTTGTTCTTACAATCCATGAGCATGGAACATTTTTCCATTTTTTGGTGTCTTCTTCAATTTCTTTGGTAAGCTTTCTATAGTTTACAGTGTATAGATTCTTCACCTCTTTGGTTGGATTTATTCCCAGGAATTTTATGGTTTTTGGTGAAAGTGTAAATGGGATCAATTCAAGGGGTGCCTGGGTGGCTCAGTTGGTTAAGCATCCAACTTTGGCTCAGGTCATGATCTCACAGCTTGTGAGTTCAAGCCCTGCATCAGGCTCTGTGCTAACAGCTCAGAGCCTGTAACCTGTTTCAGATTCTGTGCCTAGGTCTCTCTCTTTCTCTGCCCCTCCCCAGCTTGTGCTCTGTCTATCCCTCTCTCAAAAATAAATAAACATTAAAATAATTTTTTAAAACTAAATGGGATCAATTCCTTGATTTCTCTTTCTGCTGCTTTATTATTGGTGTAAAGAAATGCAACCAATTTCTGTACATTGGTTTTATATTCTGCGACTTTGCTGAATTCATGGATCAGTTCTAGCAGTTATTTGGTGGAGTCTTTTGGGTTTTCCACATAGAGTATCATGTCTTCTGCAAAGAGTGAAAGTTTGACTTCCTCCTTGCTGATTTGGATGCCTTTTATTTCTTTGTGGTGTCTCATTGCTGAGGCTAGGACTTCCAACACCACGTTAAATAACAGTGGTGAGAGTGGACATCCTTGTCGTGTTCCTGTCCTTAGGGGGAAAGCTCTCAGTTTTTCCCTATTGAGGATGATATTAGTGGTGGGTCTTTTTTATATGGGCTTTATGATCTCAGGTATGATCTTTCTATCCCTATTTTCTTGAGGGTTTTTATCAGGAAAGGATGCTATATTTTGTCAAATGCTTTTTCAGCATCTATTGTGAGCATCATGTGGTTCCTATCCTTTTGTTTTTATTAATGTGATGTAGCACATTGATTTATTTGTGAATCAGAATTTTTTTACTGTTAATTTTTGAGAGGGGGGAAGTGGCAGGGAGAGGGGGACATAGGGTCCAAAGCGGGCTTCTGCTGATCGCAGCAAGTGAGACTGATGTGGGGCTCAAACTCAGGAACTGCAAGATCATGACATGAGCTGAAGTTGATTGCTCAGCTGACTGAACCACCCAGGTGCCCATCCCCCCATTTTGATCACTAGGAAAGAGAGACCCAGAAATGCCAAGTGCCATAAGATTGCCCAATTAGTAAGAGAATCAGAAATGGATCCTGGGTTTTCTGATGCCTACTCTAATGTTTTTTTCCATGACATGACACTTTTTCTATAATATCTTCTGTTCTACAGAGATTTAATATAGTCTATTTGAACAATAAAAACAACATAGAGTGGTGCCTGGCTGGCTCAGTTGGAAGAGCGTGCAACTTGGTCTCAGGGTCATGAATTTGAGCCCCACATTAGGTGTAGAGATTACTTAAATAAATAAATATTTTTTTAAAAACCCTCTTGCAACTACAAGAACAAGTTGAATGCAAATTGTATATATTATTTTTAATTTTAGAGAAAGAGAGCGCAGGGAGGAGGGGCAGAGGGAGAGAAAGAGAGAATCTTAAGCAGGCTCTACACTCAGCGTGGAGCCCAACACGGGGCTCAATCCCACGACCCTGGGATCATGACATGAGCTGAAATCAAGAGTCAGATGCTCAACCGACTGAACGATCCAGGCGCCCCTCATCATTTTTTAAAAAATGTTTTATTTTGTGGGCACCTGGGTGGCTCAGTCAGTTGAGTGTCCAACTTGGGCTCAGGTCATAATCTCACCATTTGTGAGTTAGAGCTGCGCATCCGGCTTTGTGCTGACAGCTCAGAGCCTGGAACCTGCTTCAGATTCTGTGTCTCCCTCTCTCTCTGCCTCTCCCTTGCTCGTGCTCTGTCTCTCTGTCTCTCAAAAAATAAAAAAAATAAACATTAAAAAATTAAATAAAAAAGTTTTATTTTTAAGTAATCTCTATACCCAACGTGGGGCTAGAACTCACAACCCTGAGATCAAGAGTCATACACTCTTCTGAGCTGGCAGGTGCCGCAAAAGCAAATAGCATCTTAATGTGAAACATAGAAAACTTTCCTTTGAATAGACAAAAGACAAAAATGACCATTCTTTTTTATTTTTTAATTTAAAAAATTTTTTAATGTTTATTTTTGAGAGAGAGCAAGAGAGCACATGAGCAGGGAGGGACAGAGAGTGAGGGAGTCACAGAATTCGAAGCAGACTCCAGGCTCTGAGCTGCCAGCACAGACCACGATAAGGGACTCAAACCCAAGAACTGCGAGATCATGACCTGAGCTGAAGTCGGACACTTAACCGACTGAGCCACCTAGGCGCCCCAAAAATGACCATTCTTATCACTTCTAATTCATCATTGTTGAATATCTTAAATATTGCACAATTTATTTATTATTATTTTAAATGTTTATTTATTTTTGAGAGAGAAAGAGAGGACGGAGCATAAGCAGAGGAGGGGCAGAGAGAGAAGGAGACAGAGAATCCCAAGCAGGCTCTGCACCGTTAGCACAGAGCCTGACATGGGGCTCAAACTCATGGACCATGAGATCATGACCTGAGCTGAAATCAGGAGTCGGACACTTAACCAACTGAGCCACTCAGGCCCCTCCCTTAAATATTGCACAATTTAAAATGTATTAAAAGAATCACTTAAAAAGCAAAGGCTACTCTTAAATCTCCAACTTTGAATTTTTTTAAAATTCCTGCTCTGAACAATAGTATTTGTTTTAACTTGAAAAAAAACTTAGTTTTTTTTTTACTCATACTCTAAAAATATATACAAAACTTACACTGGCATGCTTGATACATTTTTGGATGATTCATGTCCCTTTGTAACATCTACATGAAAAAGTTTACTAAATTACAAAAGAGAGAAAGTGGTACCAAAATATGTCCTTGATTATTAGCCATCTCTTGAACTGGTGCAGGCAAATGCATGAATGTTCCAAAATTATTCATCTCTTGATTTGGAACTTGGCATATATTGTTCCATATAATTGGTATTCCCAGAATTTCTTCCCTTGTTCCTCTTTTCTTCTTCAACTATGTGTTCCCCTTGGAAATCTCAGCCCTTCCTATGGCGTCACTCTCCAGATGCCTATTTATTTATTTATTTATTTAACACTTATTTATTTTTTGAGAGACAGAGAAAGACGGAGCATGAGTGGGGGAGGGCAAAGAGAGAGGGAGTCACAGATTCTGAAGAAAGCTCCAGGCTCTGAGCTGTCAGCACAGAGCCCGATGTGGGGCTTGAACTCACAGACTGTGAGATCATGACCTGAGCTGAAGTCGGACGCTTAACCGACTGAGCCACCCAGGTGCCCCTCTGGTGCCAATTTAGAACTGCCAACATTTTTTTATCCCCCCCCCCCCATAGAACTGCCAACATTTTAACTCTAGCAGTGATCAAAACTCTTCCCTAAAAATTCTCTCAGGTTACTTGGTATCTTTCTCTTGATGTCTCAATAAAACTGAACATGGACTCATTATTTCCTCCAGTACTGACATTCTATCACCTCCCTCCCATGCCCTCCACAAATCCTGTAGGACCTTCTTCTCTATTCCCGGAGCCACTACCTTGTCCAGATCTTCATCTCTGGCCTAGTCTGTCTCATAGCATCTTATCTGATCTTTTGGTCACCTGTCTTTCCCTCTTTTTTAAAAAAATTTTAAAATATTTATTTATTTATTTTGAGAGAAAGAGAGAGAGAGAGAGCACAAGTGGGGGAGGGAGAGAGGGAGAGGGAGAGAGAGAGAGAGAGAGAGAGAGAGAATCCCAAGCAGGCTCCATGCTGCCAGTGCAGAGCCCAATGCCATGAACCATGAGATCATGGCCGAAATCAAGAGTAGAACGCTTAACCGACTGAGCCACCCAGCTGCCCCTTCTTCTTCTTCTTTTTTTTAATGTTTATTTATTTTGAGAGACAGACAGTGAGAGTGAGGGAGGAGCAGAGAGAGAAGGAGAGAGAGAATCCCCAGCAGGCTCCACACTGTCAGCACAGAGAGGATTTTTGTCCCACAAACTGTGAGATCATGACCTAAGCCGAAATCAAGAGTCAGAGGCTTAACCAACTGAGTCACCCAGGTGCCCCATGTCTTTCCCTTCAGTAGCCCATTCTTCACACTGATGTTGGAGTTTCCCTCCCCAAATCAAATCTAGCAGTCCAATTTCCTTGATTAAAAACCTTCCCTAGAAAAAAGACAAATTTCCCATGCAGAAGAATTCCAAATAATTTATGTAGATACTCCACCCTTAGGGAGGTGAAGCTTAATACACACGCACGTACATACACACACACACACACACACACACACACACACACTTCTTGAGGGTGGGCTGCACTGACTTCTTTCCAAAGAGAAGAGTATGGAGACTGTGAGAATCAGGGGTGAGCGGAGTAACTTTACAGTGGAGAAACCTGGCAAACACTCTCTCAGCCAGGTGATCGAGTTCAACATCACCAGTGATAGGGCATGTTGATAGCATGTTCCCTTAATACAATGTGGTAATAATGGTATTTTACCTCTGTGGTCTTCTTCACAGAAATGCATAACATCTATCTATTTATGAGAAAAACATAAGACAATGGAGTGCCTGGGTGGCTCAGCCAGTTAAGCATCCAACTTCGGCTCAGGTCATGATCTCACGGTTCATGGGTTTGAGCCCCACATGGGGCTCTGTGCTGACAGCTTGGAGCCTGAAGCCTGCTTCACATTCTGTATCTGCCTCTCTTTCTGCCCCTCCCCTGCTTGCGTTTTGTCTCTCTCTGTCTCTTTCAAAAATAAATAAACATAAAAAATTTTTAATTAAAAAAATTCGTAAAAAAAGAAAAACACAAGACAAATTCCAACGGAGGGACATTCTACAAATACCTGACCAGTCGTCCTCAAAACTGTCAAGGTTACCAAAAACATGGAGAGTCTGAAAAACTGTCACAGACAATGGGGCCTGAAGGAGATATGATGACTAAATGTAATATGGTATTCTGGATGGGTTCTTGGGACAAGAAAAATACATTGGGTAAAAACTAAGGTAATCCCAACAAACTAAGGTATCGATATTGGTTCCTTAGTTGTGATAAATGTACTAAACCAATGTGAGACGTCAGCAATAGGAAAGCTAGGTATGGGGTATATGAGGACTCTACTATCTTCACAACTTTTTTTTTTTAAGTAGGCTCAATGCCCAACATGGGACTTGAACCCACAACCCCAAGATCAAAAGTCGCATGCTCTGTCGACTGAGCCAGGCACCCCTATCTTCATAGCTTTTATGTAGATCTGAAACTATTCTAAAATAAAAATTTTATTTTAAATTTTTTAAAAAGAAAAAAAACACAACCTCTTCTGACTACGTCTTATTTTTAGGATAAATCCAAATCCAATATTATTGGCATTGGAAAACTCTTCATAATCTGTCCCCATCTACTACTTCATACTAATTTTCTGCCACTTCCTACATGTCCAATGCTCCACTCTCAATTAACTTTTCACTGTTCTACAAATGTACCAGGTTTCAGCATATTTTGTTGGGTCAATGATGAGATGTGCCCACAAAGTCCTATTTAACCCAAACACACGTTATGTGTTAGTCATACTTATTCTAAAAGATACTAGGTAGTCTAAGCCTCTTGAAAGAGCAAAGTAAACTGCCTTCTCCAGTACCTTGCCAATCGCCCAGACAACCTCCCATGCAATGTCTTCTGGCTCTACCTCTACCAGACATTGGCCTCTCAAAGAATTCCAGTAAGATCAGGGTAAAATATGTATAAGGAAGAAAACAACAATTTTGATCTCAATTTTATAAGTTTTATTGTATAATCTCAATTTTGTAAAGACACACAAGACAGAAGGGGTGCTTATGTCCAGGAAAAGCAAAAAAAAAAAAAAACAGGAAGGAAATCTCTTAAAATGCAAAACTATGTATATTCCCAAGTGGTGGATTATACACAAGATTTCTCTCTTTTTTGTACTTTCCTGTATTGACCTTAATAAAATAACGAAATATAACTTACATAAAAACGTATCTCATACATATGTGCTTTCTATTTTAAAGCCAAAAGAAGACAAACACATACAGTGTGACTTTCATCCACATCAATAAAACAGAGCCCCATGGAAATTTTTCATATGCAGCCTCCTTGACCATGACCCTCAATCTCCTCCCCAAAAGTGACTCCTAATTCCCGATAAGCAAGTCCTTGTTTGTCACGTTTCTTTGTTTTTGTTTTACTCCTAGGTATGCATCCTGGATTTGAGTATTGGCTGAATGGAATCATACTGCTTGGGTTCTCTCTCTGTCTCTCTCTGTCTCTCTGTCTCTCTCTCTCTCTCTCTCACACACACACACACACACACACACACTTGCTCTTTGTCTTCTGTTATTTGACATTGTTTTTGAGATTTCATCTATGTCACCATGTGTAGCTGTGTATTTTGTTACTATAGCATATTCACTCCATTGAATAAATATTCTACAGTATGTATTTCCATTTTCCCACAGATGCACTTGGGGTTTTCATTTGGGGGCTATTACAAATCTTGTTGTCATGAACATTCTTAAACACTTATCTTGTTTACAATGTTCGTGTGCCACTTTTTGCAGAGTCTATACCCAGAAGAACTGCCGGCCTCAGGCTGTGTTTGTCTTCAACTGTATTAGATGATGCCAAACTGTTTTCTAAAGCATTTCTGCCAATTTATAGTCCCACCAGCAGAGAATGAGGCTTCCTATGCTCCACGTTATTATCAAAACTGGATATTGTCATTTTTTTGGATGTATAATTGGCATTCTTTGAAAAGATTGCCCATTAAACTTTTTGCCAATTTGGAGGGTTTGTAGTGGTATCCCACTGTGACTTTAATTTGTATTTCCCTGATTGCTAATGAGGTTAATGACTGTTTAGTATGTTTATATTTAAAAACAAAAACAGAAAGTGAAATTTAAGTAAATATACCATTTACAACACCAACAAAAACATATCATACTTTTCCCTTTTTCCTGGAAGTTCATAGCCCTTAGAATACTTTAATTCTACTTACCTACTTCTCGATTTATATTCAAGGTGGTTAAATACTCTGGTTTGCCCAGAAAAGTCCTGGTTTATGCCTGTTGTCCTCGTATAATTATTAATATCTCTGTTTTTACTCTCAACCTGTCCTGGGTTGTGTATAAAATAATATGGTCATCCTACTTGCATGTCTTTGTTTTGTATATTTTTATTTTCTTGTTTCTGTCTCTCTGTCTCTGTCTTTTTTTTAAAGTATATATATATATATATATATATATATTTTTTTTTTTTTTTTGAGAGATAGAGGCGGTGGGGGTGGGGGGCCGAAGAGAGAAGGGATCCTAAACAGGCTTCATACTGTCAGCTCACAGCCCAACACGGGGCTGGAACTCACAAACTGCGAGATCATGACCTGAGCCAAAACCAAGAGTCAGACCCTTAACCGTCGGAGCCACCTAGGAGCCCCTGTCTCTCTTTATATATATATATGTGTGTGTGGGTATGTAAACACACATACTGGATATTTTGTGTCCTCCCCAAATTCACATATGGAAGACTTAACCGGCCAGTATAATGGTATTAGGAGATGGCACCTTTGGGAAGTAACTAGGTTTAGATGAGGTCATAAGGATGGAGCCCCCAGGATGTGATTATTACCCTTTAAAGAAGAGACCCCAGAGCTTCTTCTCTGCCATGTGAGCACATAGCAAGAAGGAGGCCATCCTCAGATAAGGAAGAGGGCCCGGACTTCACCAGAATGCAACTATGCTGGCATCCTGATCTCAGACTTGCAGCCTCCAGAACTGTGAGAAATAAATTTTTGCAGTTTAAGTCCCCTACCCCCAGTCGGTGGTATTTTATTATGCAGCCCAAGCTAAGTAGCACAGATATATATGTCCCATAAGACATTATGATACTGTTACATGCAGCCAATATTCACTTAGATTTACCCATGTATTTACCATTTTACTAGCCTTCAATCTTTTTTGTATCTCTGGTCTTCCTTCTGGAATCTTTTTTTTTTTTTTTAAGTATTCTTTCTGCCCAATATGGGGCTTGAACTCATGACTCCGAGATTAAGAGTGGCATGCTCTACCAACTGAGCCAACCGAGTACCCCTCGGATCATTTTTCTTCTGTCTGGAGAACTCACTTTAGTATTTGTTTTAGTGCAGCTTTTCCAGAAACTCTTCTCTCAGTTTTTGTTTGTCTTCGATTTTGAAAAATATTTTTAATGGGCGTAGAATTTTAGGTTGGCTGTTATTTTATTTCAGCACATTGAAAAGATCTGACTTCCAGGTTTTCATTTGTTTGTTTGTTGAAAATTCACCTATCAGGGGTGCCTGGGTGGCTCAGTCTGTTAAGCAGCCGACTTCGGCTCAGGTCATGATCTTGAGGTTCGTGGGTTCGAGCCCCGCATCAAGCTCTGTGCTGACAGCTCAAAGCCTGGAGCCTGTTTCAGATTCTGTGTCTCCCTCTCTCTCTATACCCCTTCCCCACTAATGCTCTGTCTCTCTTTGTCTCAAAAATAAATAAACTATATTAAAAAAATTTTTTAAAAAGAAAATTCACCTATCAATCTAGCCATTACTCCAAAGGTCTATCTCCTTTTCTTTGCTGCTTTTCAGATTTCTTTTGTCTTTGGTTTTCTGGAGTTTTGCTATGATGTGACTGGTTTGAATTTCTTTTATCTCGCTTAGGATTCACTGAGATTTTAGAACCTGTGGGTTGTTATCTTTCAACAGGTCTGAAAGATTTTCAGCCAATCTCTCCCTCTTTCTTTCTTTCTTTCTTTCTTTTTTTTTTTTTTTTTTTGAGAGAGAGAGGGTGCAAGTGAGGGAGGGGCAGAGAGACAGAGGAGGAGATAGAGAGAGGGAGAGAAAGAGAGAATCCCATGAGGGGCAGAAGAGAGGAGGGGGAGGGAGAGAGAGAGAGACAGAGAGACAGAGCAAGAAGTGGGGCTCACCGGAAGCAGGGCTCTTGTTTTCCCGAAGTGGGGCATGAGCTCACCTGATGCGGGACTCGAATTCATGAACTGTAAGATCATGACCTGAGCTGAAGTCAGATGCTCAACTGACTGAGCCACCCAGGTGCCCCAGCCAACATCTCTTTAAATAATAACTTCACCCCATTCCTTTTTCTCTCCCTCTAGAGCTATAATTAAATGTATGTTGGATCTTCTAACTCTGTCCTACACCTCTGTTAAACTTTCTTCTATATTTAACATCTTTTTGTCTTTCTGTACTAAATTCTGGATAAATTCTTCTGATATTTATTCTAGCCCAGGAGTTGGCAAACTTTTTCTGTAAAGGATCAAAGAGTAAGTATTTTAGGCTTAATAGGCCATGCAGCGTCAGTCACAACTTTCAACTCTGCCATCTTTGCACAAACGCAGACATAGACTACAAGTAAAGGAATGGATATAGCTCTGTTACAATAAAACTTTATTTATAAAAATAGGCAGGCCAGATTTTGCCCACAGACCATAGTTTGCCAACTCCTGTTCTATCCAATAAGTCTTTCTTTTACTATGTGCAATCACTGTCCAATTTGAGCTTTTAATTTCATTTATGATATTTTCCATTTCTAAAGGCTCTTTTTATTATCTGTGATTCATTTTTCAATGATTCCCTTTTTTCTGGAGGTAGTTTTAAATTTATCTGTTATTTCTTTAAAAAAAAAATATGTTCCATATGACCAAAACATCTGAGGTTGGTTTCTGCTGTTTCTTGTTCATAATGCCTTATTTCCTCGTGTGCTTGATTATTTTTGACTGGGCATTGGTTGGTGCTCCTGAACATTTATTTGTAGGGATTCCCTGATGGTCAAAGATGACAGAAACTTCCTCCAGTGAGAGTTTGCTTTTCTTTTGCCTGGGGCTTAAGGGCACTAGGAGTCTGGCATCTGATGGCTGTAAACTATATTCATGACTTGAGGTTTTTGTGGACAGCTCAATGATGAGAATTTGGGCTGCAAATCCCTGCATGGGTCAACCTGTGGATGAAATTTTTTTATCAAGTTTTCTGCTTTTTTTTTTTTTTTGCTCCTTTTAATTTTTTTTTAACGTTTATTTATTTTTGAGAGACAGAGAGAGACAGAGCACAAGCAGGGGAGGGGCAGAAAGAGAGGGAGACACAGAATCTGAAGGAGGCTCCAGGCTCTGAGCTGTCAGCACAGAGCCCAACGTGGGGCTCAAACCCACTAACCGCGAGGTTGGGACCTGAGCCGAAGTCAGACGCTTAACTAACTGAGGCACCCAGGCGCCCTTTTTTTGCTCCTTAGAAAAACAGTTTAGGGGCGCCTGGGTAGCTCTGTCGGCTAAGCGTCCGACTTCGGCTCAGGTCATGACCTCAGGGGTGTTGGTTCGAGCCCCGCGTCAGGCTCTGTACTGACAGCTAGCTCAGAGCCTGGAGCCTGTCTTCGGATTCTGTGTCTCCCTCTCTCTCTGACCCTCCCCTGCTTCACGCTGTCTCTCACTCTCTCAAAAATAAATAAAAACATTTTAAAAAGTTTATTCATTTGAGAGAGAGAAAGAGAGAGAGAGAGAGAGAGAGAGAGAGAGAGCGCGCGCATGCGCAGGAACACACAAGCAGGGGAGGGGCAAAGAGAGAAGGAGAGAGAAAGAATCCCAAGCAGGCTCCGGACTGTCAGTGATGAGCCCGATGGGAGGCTAGATGCCGGACTAGATGCGGGGGTTTGAACTCACGAACCATGAGATCACAACCTGAGCTGAAACCGAAAGTCAGAAGCTCAATGGACTGAGCCACGCAGGTGCCCCTCTCTTTTTCCTGCTGTTCTTTCTGAGTCAAGGCAAGCCTTCCTGCAGGGGCCTGGAGGTAAACGCAGTGGCAGGTTGACTTCCGGTTCACTCTTGTCCCAGTTTAATGGGGTCAGGGTCTCCTATTGGACTCCTCGCCTTTGGCTCTCAAAACCAAAGCCTGATTCTGCAACTTAGTGTTTCGCAGAATGCTTTTTTGCTTAGGGCAAGAGCAGCAAAAAGTGCCCTGTTTATCTCCCTGGCTACTTGATTTCTCTTAAATTTTCACCTGATTCTTTTAAAAAAAATTTTTTTACATTTATTTATTTTTGAGAGACAGAGAGAGACAGAGCACAAGTGGGGGAGGGGCAGAGAGAGAAGGAAACAGAATCCGAAGCAGGCTCCAGGCTCTGAGCCGTCAGCATAGAGCCCGACATGGGGCTTGAACTCACAAACTGTGAGATCATGACCTGAGCCGAAGGTGGACGCTCAACCAACTGAGCCACCCAGGCACCCAAATTTTCACCTACGTCTTAAAATCCTGTCAGCTTTTTGATGTTTTTATGAAGCTTGTTTGTTTTCATTAAGTTTTAAAAACAGTATTTTTATTTAAGATTTGTAGTTGTTTTCATAAGGAAAATTGTTCCAAATACTATGGCCTACCACTGCAGAAATGAGAAGTCCTCTTTTCTTTATTTTCTTTATTTTCCAAATTTACTCAGGGAAGGTAAAAAATTATCTTCTAAATTTAGAAACAAATATTATTTTTTAAAATTATTTTATTTCAATTCCAGCATAATATTCATCATTATATTGGTTTCAGTTTCAAGTGTACTTTTAATTTTTTAAAATTTATTTTATTTTAATTCCAGAATAGTTACCATACAGTATGGAAACAAATGTTATTAAAAGATTTTTAAAATTGAGGTATAATAGGGGCGCCTGGGTGGCTCAGTCAGTTAAGTGTCGACTGACATCAGCTCAGGTCATGATCTCACAGTTTGTGGGTTCGAGCCCCGCATAGGGCTCTGTGCTGACAGCTCAGAGCCTGGAGCCTGCTGCAGATTCTGTGTCTCTCTCTCTGTCTGCCCCTCCCCTGCTCATGCTCTTTCTCTCTCTGTCTCTCAAAAATAAATAAATGTTGAAAAAAATTTTTTAAACATAAATTGAGATATTATATACATAAAGTGCACAAATCTTAAGTGTACAGCTTGATTCATTTTTACTTATGTCTACACTTGTGTTACCACGACCCAGATCAATACACAGGATGTTCCCAGAACCTCAGAAGTCTCTCTCGTGTTCCCAGTCAGTATCCCATCTCCCAAGGTTAACAATTATTCTGACTGCTGGAACTATAGATTAGTTTTGCCTAAAAAAAAAATTAGAAAGAAAAGCCCCCAGATATCTCTGATAACCTCCTATTCACCTAAATATGGTGGAGTTTTCTAGGACTTTGATTGGTGGATGCCTCCTACTTGCAATTTCGAGTTTATCTTGTTTCTTGTCCAGCTTCTCTTTTTCCCATCCTCTAAGTTTAAATGAATACCAATGTCCCAGTTATTTTTTTTAATGTTTATTAATTTTATTTTGAGAGAGAGAGAGAGAGAGAGAGAGAGAACACGAGCAAAGGACGGGCATATAGAGAAGGAGAGAAAGAGAATCCCAAGCCGACTCTACACTGTCAGCACAGAGCCCAACGCTTTGCTGGAACCCACCAACAGTGAGATCATGACCTGAGCCGAAATCAAGAGTCAGACCCTTAACTGGCTGAGCCACCCAGGCGCTCCACCAATGTCCCGGTTAGCAATTTATTGACACCGGGCTTCAAACCCACCCTTCTTTTCCCCACTTTGTAAAATTGGAGCCCGGTCTCTACAAGTCACATTTTCTCCTTTGGCAGCTGGCTCGAGGTTAGGCTCTGCCAATAGGGGGCGCTGGAGGACTTTTCTGCTTCCTGTTTGCTCATCTGTTTCATCTTCCCATTGCTGTGATTGGCTTGACTGGCTCAGGGTGCAACTGGTCCCTTCGGGGTTCTCTGTGGGGTGGGCTACTTTGAACAGTTCTGCGGAGCTGCCTCCAGTGGGTTTCTTTCTCAGTCTTACGGCGGATGATGTGTTCCTGCAGCAGTGGCACCGTCTATCCAGAGGTCTGAATCTCCGATTTGCCGGGGCGGGAGTTGGGAGGCTCCTCGAATTTTCCAAGGTACTTCTTTGTTCACTTTTCCGTCAGCCCAGCAAGTGGCAGCCCCTTTCCACAGTAGTTATTTCTGTTACATCTTTGAGGTCTCTACATTTCAGTAGTTAACCACCTTTTGCTTGGTTAACAGTTCTTTATATTCATTTTTCACTTTTAGGATCACTGGTGTGGTTCCTGTTTCCTGCCTGGACCCAGGTTCTGCTTTTGATCTAAACCCCTCTTTCTCTATACCTCTCCCTTATAAATCTTCTCCCAAATCCAGGACTTTGAAATGTATATCTGCATTTGTACCTTTCTCTAAGATTCCGGCTTAGCATGATCAGTTGTAAGCTGGCTGATTTTCCTCCACTACCTCGTCCAGCTGTGACATTGTGATTTATAATAAGAAATATATATTTGGTCTTCTACCGGTTCCTAGCACTGAGCTCCTAAAGCCCCTGGAATTTCCTGTGATAAGAGCCATAAAGGTGTCTTTAGTTATGTTAATGAGTGGCTTTTGGAAAGCCCTTAGGGAACTGAAATCGGGGCTGGTTGCTAGGGGAACCAATCCTTGATTAGAGAGTTGGAACTCGTAATACCCACCCCCCACAAACCTCCTGGGAGGGGTGAAGGGCTGAAAATTGCATCCACTGCCGATGGCCGATGACTTACTTAATCAATCGTGCCTATATAATGAATCCTCCATAAAAACCCGAAGGGACTGGGTTCAGAGAGCTCCCAGCTTGGTGAGGAAGCGAGGGGATAGTGGCGCCCTGGAGGGCTGGAGAGGGCATAGAAGCCCTGTGTCCTTTCCCCCAGCCTTGCCTTGTGCATCTATTCTATCGGGCTGTTCCCGAGTTACCTCCTTTTGTAATACACCGGCAACCTAGTAAATTACATGTTTCCTCAGTTCTGTGAGCCACTCCAGCAAATTAATCGAACCAAGGAGGGGGTCCTGGGAACCTTTGATTTATAGCCAGTCGATCAGAAATACAGGTGACAACCTGGACTTGCATTTAGCATCCCGAATGGGAGGTGGTCGTTGGGACCTTCAATTTGTGGCCGGTCAGTCAGAAGCACTTGTGATAATCTGGATTTGTGTGTGGCGTCTGAAGTGTGGGGGAACAGGCAGTCTTGTAGGACTGAACCCTTAACCTGTGGAATCAATGCTGTCTCCAGGTAGGTTGTGTCAGAATCGAGTTAAACTGTAGGATACCCAGCTGGTGTCAGTGCAAAGTTTGTTGGTGTGGGGGAATGTACCCACACACACTGAAATTGGTTACCAGAACCCTAATTACCCGAATTCCTTATTTCTGTCAAACACAGTACCGTCGTCCTGGTCTGGAAGTCTCAAAGTCATCTATGAATAGTGAAACCAAAAAAGAGGGAAGTATTGGTTATGATGTCCTATCTTAATTTTGTTTCCTCTACAACTCTTGTAATTGTCCCTCCCTGACCCTTCCCATTATGACTGCTTTAAGTTGGCTACTCATTACAGGTCTCCAGTATATAAACTGTATACATATTCCATATACTGGAGAAGAGCACCTCTGATCATATCATTCTCAAAAACCTATAGTGGCTCCCCATTTTCTAGTGAGTAACATCCAGACTCCATTGATTGCCATTCAAGGTCCTCTAGAAAATGGAATCAGCCTGTTTTACCAACTCACTCTGCTCTCTGCTCTTTGCTCCAGCCAAATGGAATGATTTGCTCTTTCCTATGCATCTCACCCATTTCTTCACTTTTGTGCTTTTGCCTAAAAAAGCCCTTTGGAGCTTCCCCATGAAGTCTTCCCTGGTGCATCCTTTTGTCTAGAAAGAAACCCCTCTCTTCCTTTGCCTAACTCTCTGTGCACTCTTGACCCACACCTGTTCCAGCCTCTACAGTCATATCTTACTATTTAGTGGGAGCAGGCTCAGTTATACCTGGCGAGTCCGGAGGTGGGGCCTGGAGCTGACCCCTCCCTAGCTGTGGAACAACGGCTTGGGGGAGCTGGAACAACAGGGAGGGTGGACATATGAAGGGGCTTGAAGTCTAAGAACAGTTATGTTTCTAACAGAAACAGGGAATAGGGGACCCAGGATGAAGTAGTCGGCATCCTCAATAAGTCACAGTAATTTGAAAGTGCATATATGTAGCATCAGCGAGCATCATCAGGGGGAACTAACAAGGCTCAGTCTATTAGCTGCAGTTCCGGGACAATTAGGGGGCAGTTCCCCAGTTCAAGGACCCCAAGCTAAAGAAGAGACATTATACTGTAAAAGTTATTAGAACCAGAAACGAAGGGCAGAGGCCAAGGTAGGATCCGTTGATAAGACCTGCTCCATCTCGCGTACCATGAAATCATGACCTGAGCCAAAATCAAGAGTCAGACGCTTAACAGACTTAGTCACCCAGGCGCCTCTGATTTTAACTTGCAAAAAGGGTATCAAGGGGCGCCTGGGTGGCTCAGTCGATTAAGCGTCTGACTTTGGCTCAGGTCATGAGATCATGGTCTGTGAGTTCAAGCCCCACATCAGGCTCTGTGCTGACAGCTCAGAGCCTGGAGCCTGCTTCGGATTCTGTGTCTCCCTCTCACTCTGTCGCTCCCCCGCTGACACTCTGTCTCTGTCTCTGTCTCAAAAATAAACAACAAAAAAATTATAAATAAATAAGTAAATAAAAAGGACATCAAGTTGTATGGAATATTTGCAGACTTAATCTACTTAGTATTATATTGCTCAGCTTCGTCCTTGTTGGTATGTGTTGTAGGTTATTTTGATGGGGTATAATAAACCATTGTATGAATATACTACAGTTGATCAAATCTCTTCTGTCAATGAATATTTAGGTTGTTTTCAGATTTTTGCTATTGTGACCAATGCTACTATAACCGTATAGTTACATGTATCCTAAGGTATTTGTACAAGAGTTTCTCTGTGATAGATTTGGGAGTAGAATTACTGGGTCATAGATCATGTGACTGTTCAACTTCATGATACAAGGTCAAACTATTTTCTAAGATGATTATATCAATATACTCACCTCACAGCAATGTATAAGGGATTCTTTTGATGTATATCCTTTTCCACACTTGTTATTGCCAGACTCTAAAATTTTTGCCAACTAATAGGTGTAAAATAGCATTACTGTGGTCTTGTGATTTGAATTTCCCTAATCATTAATGGTGTTTAACATCTATTAACATGTCTATTGATCATACGTGTTTTCTGTGAAGTGTCCATTTAAGCCTGTCTTAGTCCCTCCTGGCTGCTATAACAGAATATCATAGACTGGATGGCTTATAAACAACAGAAATTTATTTCTCATGGTTCTGGGGTCTGAGAAGTCCAAGATCAAGGTGCTGGCAGATTTAGTGATTTAGTGACTGGTGAGAGCCTGCTTCCTGTTTCCTTTTTTTTTTTTTCAATGTTTATTTATTTATTTTGAGAGAGAGAGGGTGCTCGCATGTATGAGGGAGCCAGAGAGGGGCAGGGAAAGAGAGGGAGGGAGACAATCCCAAGCCGACTCCACGCTGTCTGTACAGAGCCTGAATCAAACATATGAATTTTGGGAGGACACAAACATTTAGTCCATAACAATATCTTTTGTCCATTTTTCTGTTTGGTTGCTTGTGTTTTTATTTGTTTGTTTTTTGCTTTTTTTTTCTTTTTCAAATTTTTATTTAAATTCTGGTTAGTTAACATGTTCTTATTCATTTGTAGGAGTTCTTTATATATTCTAGTTGTCTCAATTGCAAATATCTTAGTTTGTAATTCAGGAGGACTATATCTGGGCTCGCTGGTCTATTCTCGTACCATATCATTGTCCTAATTACTATAACTTCGTAATTAGTCCTGAGATCTGGGAGACCAATCTGTTCTACTTCAGAAGTATTCTGGCTATTTTTGGTTACTTCCTTTTAAAGTTACAAAGCTGTTCTCATCTGGGAGTGATATTATCACCTTCTCCCCCAGGGACATTGGCAGTGTGTATAGTCATTTTTGATTGTCACAACTTGGGGTAGCGGAATAGGTTTCTACTGGCATCTAGCAGGTAGAGGCCAGGGATGCTGTCAGGCATCCTCCAATGTAATACAGTACAACTCCCGGGACAAAAAATTATTTGGCCCTAAATGTCAGCATTAACATACAAGGGTAAGAAACCCTGATACAAAGTTTAGAGTCAGCTTATCAGGAAAGGAACCCTATTGGAATTTTGATTGGAATTGCACTGAATCTACAGATTAATCGAGGAAAATTGATTGAATATGGAAATCATTTCTAAGCGTGTTTCCCTTTTTTCAAGAACCAACTTTCAATTTTGCTAGTCTATTCTTTGCTTTTTATTTCATTGATATTCTCACTTGCTTTTATTTTTTTCTTTCCTTCTGCTTTCCTTGGATTTATTATTTCTTTTTTAAACTTTTTACAAAGTTTATTTATTTATTTTAAGAGAGAGAGAAAGCCTGAGCGAAGGAAGAGCAGAGAGAGAGAGGGAGAATCCTAAGCAGGCTCTGTGCTGCCTAATGCGGGGTTCAAACCCACAAACCATGAGATCGTGACCTGAGCTGAAATCAAGAGTTGAACGTTTAACCTACTAAGCTAGCCAGGTGCCCCCTTTTTAAAACGTTTTAGGTTGGATAATTAATTAATTTTAAATCTTTCCTGTTTTCTACCCTAGGCATCTATAAAAGTTAAGTTATAAAGCATAATAATAAAATTAATATCTGGGAACCAACCACTTATCTTTTGTTTTCTGATTCTGAACACCTCCTTATTAATGGCACATTTTGCCACTTCTCTTTTTGTTATCCGTTCCTTTAGGACTATTATTTCTTCATGGGTAGGTGGTCTTTTGTCTGGGGGTTTCTTATCTGCTGCTATTGCTGTTAAAATACTGTGACCGTGTTTTATCTGGGTCTTATTATTGGTTAGAGTCAATAAGTATATTTAATGGTAGGAGTTATAGGGTTAAAAAAATGAGAAAACCTCATTTTTATCCTCAAGGAGGTAATCGTTTTATTCAGAAAGCCAAGACTTAAAAAAATAGATAAAGCATAACAAAAACAGAAAAATACTATATAGAATTCTGTCTGATTGTATAAGCTAGAAATTGGCAAAATACTCAGCCAAAACCTTATATCAATACTTGTTGTTTTAGCTCATGGAATGCAGAATAAGGAGATCTTAGCTGAGTTTCTAAGATGCATAAACTGTTACATTTACTTGTAATATCATTTCGTTTTACCTCTGTTTAAAACTCTAATACTCAAGCTTAAGACCAGAAGCAGTTTTGAGATCAAATCATTTATAGCAGTGATTCTTAACCTGGGCTGCCCATCAGAATCGTGGCGAGTTTTAAAAACAGATCAGTGCCCAATTCCAGAGTACTAAGAATCACCTAGAGTGCTTGTTTAACATACAGATCCCTATACGCCAGCTGTTAAGAGTCAAATTTAGTAGGTCAAGGGCAAAACCCTGGACTCTGAATGGTTAATGAGCGCACTAGGTGAGTCTTAGGATCAAGCCAGTCTGGAAAACAGTGATTTAGACCAGTGCTTCTCATACGAGTTGGGGCGCCTGGGTAGCTCAGTCGGTTAAGCGGCCGACTTCGGCTCAGGTCATGATCTCAGGGTCCGTGGGTTCGAGCCCCACGTCGGGCTCTGTGCTGACAGCTCAGAGCCTGGAGCCTGCTTCGGATTCTGTGTCTCCCTCTCTCTATGCCCCTCCCCCGCTTGCTCTCTGTCTCTGTCTCTCAAAATAAAATAATAAAAGACATAAAAAAAAATTCAAAAAAACCATGCATACAAGTTGCCTGGGCCTCTTGTTAAAATGAAGATTCTGATGAAGTGGGTTTGAGGCGGGGCATGAGATTCTGTGTTCTTAACAAGCTCTTGGATGCTGCTAAAGTTGCTAGCCCACCCTTTGAGTAGTAAGGATTTAGAACAATTTTGTTCAGTATGACTTTCTTCGAGATAGAAATGTTCTGCATTGTCCAGTATGACAGCCAGTAGCCCCATGCAGTTGTATAGCACGTGAAATGAGGCTAGTATGACTAAGGGATTGAATTTTAAATTTTATTTCATTTTAATTAATTGAGATTGAAATTAAAATAGCTACATGGGGCGAGTAGCTACCATTTTGGAAGGCAGATTTAGAACAAACTGAAAGAACTCTAGAATCATTGCAGGTTAGTAAGTTCTGCTGGTTACTCCAAACTTTGATTCTCATATAGTAAAAACTGTGGGTGTGTATTATTCCTGGAAGCCTCAATAGCCGTGTTGTCTTCATAGTATGCTTTCTAGGAAATGTTTATTTGTCTCAACCTTTGCAATTTGGCTATTGAAGTTTGTTTCACATTTACAAAGTTTTCCAAAGTCATCAACATGGAAGAAAGGGAATTAGGATAACTCATTTATTGAAATATTTGTTGGAAAAAAAACTCCCCCTAAAAGAATCCTGAATGTCCAATTCAGAAATAGTAAAACATATTTGGGACTGTTGGCAACTCTATTTACCAAGGATTTAAAATACTTAAGACTGTTCACACCAAAAAACATTTGCAGTCATTTCCTTAGAGAGACCGCCAGAAAGCTGGCCCATCCTGTGCTGCCAAAATGTTTTATGAAAATTTAGAGCTTGCCTGTTATTTGTGGAAACTGTGCTAGCAAATGGGTAGACGACAAGGACCTGATTGTTCATGACACTAAACCTTTAATGTGTTGTGTCGTGCTTTGGAAGCTTGCAGACTTAGGTTTGGTATATTTTTTTCCCCTTTTCTAGCTGACACTATATAATAAAAAAAGGTTTGCACACTGGGGGTGTACACAGAGCATCCTAACAAAACCACAACTTTCCATCTTCTTTTCTCAGGCACCTGGGTTGAGGTCCCTGGCACTAGATGGGAGAAGAGAAGCCATTGAGAGCACTATGCTATTCAAGACCTGCCGGACCCCAGGCTTTAGACCATGTGGTTGACTGACTTCCTCCCTCTAGATGCCTAGAGGGAAGGTTTGGAAAGACAACTTGCTGAGAATGTATGAAGAGTTTGGTGAAAATTTTCAGAAGCCAGGAGCTAAAGAACTTCTTTAAGAAAAAGAGGAAAATGTTCTCTGAGTAAATTTCATGTTACCTTGTCTACTTTCACTGTGTCCTGTATTCAAAGTTTGTAGGGTTTTGCTTGAAGGGTTATTTTTAGTCATTTACATAAACATGTAAGGGTCCATTTGCTCAACAAATGAATACCTATTAGTGCCTATAATCAATGTGTTAACTTCACTGATGGCCCTTACCCTTGTTTATTTGTCTGCAGAATGTATGGATCTAGCACAGGACCTGGCATATAGTGGGCCGTGTAAATACTTCTTGCCTGAATAAGAAATGAACGTGCAGGGTGTCATGTCGATGCATTACAATGCCAGATGCTGGCTTTAGACAGGTTGTCTGGACCAGCCTGAGAGGGGTTATGGCTGGCTGGTGGGGTTGTTTTCCACCCACTTTACAGTCCAGTGCACTTTAAATTAGTCACAGTCCCAGAAAGGGGCAGAGCCAAATTTGATCCAGATCCCCCGACTCCCCATGCTTTCTCTATTATTCTCTATTCAGAAACCAGGTACGTTGGAAATAGAGGTACTACTATAAAACCTGTACAGAATGATTTGAATTGTGGTTGTATCTTTCTGAATTTAAGCATTTGAATGCCAAAGTGCCCAAAGCATTGCCTTTTATTCTTTCCATCAACTTGTTCGTTAACTCAATGTTACTGTTGTTCTCCATTTTAAAAAATCTTGATGAGACTGTGTAGATTCTAAAGCATTCGTAATTTACCGTATTACTCCAAAGAAGTAATTTAAAGTATTTTAAACGAGTAGCCTTTGAGTTTCTTTTATGTGTATTTGTTTTTTTTATTTTGTTTTTTAATGGGTTTAGATCAGTGTTTCTCAATCTTTTGTTTCTTTTTTTATTGTGGTACAAATTGACATATAATATTAGTTTCAGGTGTACAACGTAATGATTCAATATTTGTATATATAGCAAAATGATCATCACACTAAGTCTAGTTAACATCCATCACCACATATAGCTACAATTTTTTTTCCTGTGATGTGAACTTTTAAGATATGCTCTCTTAGCAACTTTCAAATATACAATATAGTATTAGTAACCATAGTCCGTATGTTGTACATTACATCTCCAAGGACTTTATCTTATAACTGTAATTTTGTGCCTTTTCAGCCTCCCCCTCCCCACAACCACCAATTTGTTCTATTTGTGAATTTGGTTTTTCTTTCCTTCTTTTTTTAATGTTATTTATTTCTGAGAGAGAGAGAGAGAGAGAGAGAGAGTGAGCCAGTGCGAGTGGGGGAGGGGCAGAGAGAGATTCTCAAGCAGGCTCTGCACTGTCAGCACAGAGCCCAATGCAGAGCTTAAACCCATGAACTGTGAGATCATGACCTGAGCCAAAGTTGGATGCTGAACCAACTGAGCCACCCAGGCGCCCCAAGTTTGGTTTTTCTAATGTGTATTTTTCAATGAAGCAGTGTTGATTCCATATTTACACGTTTTGAATTACTCACTTAAAAATATGTTTGCTCTTCTAGCTACCTTTTTTTTTTAAGTTTATTTATTTATTGGCAGGGGGGCAGAGAGGGAGAGAATCCCAGGCAGAGTTCCATGCGGGGCTTGAACCCATGAATGGTGAGATCATCACCTGAGCTAAAATCAAGAGTTGGACACTTAACCGACTAAGCCACCCAGGCACCCCTAGTTAATGTCAATCTTAAATATCAGCATTGGGCAACTTCTGAACTAAGAGCAAGGCTTCCCAAACTTTAACCTGCATCAGAACCTCCTAAAGGACTTGGTAAAACTCAGATTGCTAGGCACCACCTCAGTATTTCTGGTTCAGTGAGTCTGGGGTGAGGCCGGAGGGTTTGCATTTCTGACAAGTTTACAAGTAAAGCAGACACTCCCGGTCTGAGGACCACACTTTGAGAACTGCTGATCTAAAAGATCTAGGCACTGCCATCAATATCTGCTGACATCATAAAATGAGAGACAACCAGGCATTATGTGCCTCCTGATGGAAGAACACATTATGTACTACCCAGGAAGTAGTCTTGCAGAAAAAAAAAATAGAACTTGGTTCTTACCAAGCTCTACATTATCAATTTATAGAAAATATAAGGGACCGAGTAACACATTAAACAATGGGGATGACATTAGCAAAGTCCAGACCATAGGAAACCAGAATCCTTCAACTTACAAATTGCAAGGAAACATGAGGAAAGGAGGAGGAATCTTTAGAGGGGAATTTATAGAGAGGAATCTCTATAAAAGAGACCTCAAAGGCATATCATCCAATTGCAGTGTGTGGACCTTATTTGCATCCTTTTTACCTAAGTTGTAGAAAGAAGTTTGATATTTTATGGGACAACTGGAAATTTGAATAGGGAGTGGATATTTGATGATATAAGACATTATCTCTAATTATTTATTGAAATCTAATTATTTTTAATTATGTTATTGTGGTAGACAGGATAATGCCTTTCCCCAAAAGGGATCTACATCTTGATCCCTGGAACTTGTGAATATGTGGCAAAATGGACTTCGCAGATGTGATTAAGTTAAGGATCTTGTATGGGGAAATTATTTTGGATTACCAAGGTGTGCCCAGTGTCATCACAGGGTCCTTATAAAGGAAAGAGGGGTTAGGAGAGTCAGAGTCAGAGGAGATGTGATGATTGAAGCAAAGGTCAGAGTGAGAGAGAGGGAGATTGGAAGATGTTATACTGCTGGCTTTGCAGATGAAGGAAGCAGCCACAAGCCGAAGAATGCAGGTGGTGTCTGGAAGCTGGAAAAGTAAGGAAACGAATTCTCTAGAACCTCCAAAAAGAGCATAGCCCTACCTACCCATTTTGACTTCTGACTTCTGGAACTATAATATGATAAACTTCCATTGTTTTAAACCGGTAAGTTTGTGGTAATTTGTTATAGCAGCAATAGAATAGTAATACAGTTATGGTTTTTTTTTTAAAGCTTATTTAATTATTTTTGAGAGAGACAGAGACCGTGCAAATGGGGGAGGGGCAGAGAGAGGGGGGGGAGAGAGAGAATCCCAAGCAGGCTCTGTGCTGGCAGCATAGAGCCTGATGCGGGGCTTGAACCCACGAAGCCAAAGCCAGGAGACCATTACCTGAGCCGACACCAAGAGTCAGATGCTTACCTGACTGAGCCACCCAGGAGCCCCAATACAGTTATGTTATAAAGAGAGCCATCTTTTAGAGGCACATAATTAAATATTTACAAAATAAATGATGAGATGTCTAGAATCTGTTTCAGTATAATAAGAGTCAGTGGGTTTGGATGAGGCAGGATTGGCCATAATTGTGGGTGCTGAGTGCTGGGTGCATAGGGTCCATTATAGTATTCTACTTTTGTGTATTTTAATTTACTTTGTTTATTTTTAAAGATTTTATTTTTAAGTAATCTCTACACCCAAGGTGGGACTCGAACTCACAACCCCAAGATTAAGAGTTTCATGCTCCACTGACTGAGCCAGTCAGGCGCCCCTACTTTTGTGTATTAAAAAATTAAACACATATGCACATATAAGAAAAAATATAGTTAAGTATTATGACTTAAAAGACTCCAAAGACCTAGGTTGGTGAAATCCAAGCTGTACTAGAAGTGCTAATACAGCCAGAGTGAAACTATTATCAGGACCAGAAGTGAGAGAGGCTATTCATCAAGGTGGCACTGGGGACTCCAGAAGACCTAAGGATGCCAGCCCAGGAAAGACAGAGGCTGGAGGGGAAATAAATGTGTGAGGCCCCAGGGAAGTGGATATCAATATGCACAAAAGAACAGAAAAGGAATTCAAAAGAATTGAACCAGTCAAGGAGCAAAGGACATTGCATGCTTCAGAGGGCAAAAAATGCTAGGTGCTATCTCTTAGGCTCCCAGTCACCTTTGCCCTCAAGGGTAGGTGGGTGACCACTTCTATCCACCATTTTCCCAGTTCTCTTGAACTCACATTGCCCTGATTCTACTTTTCTTTTGTCAGATACCATTTCCTGCTATTTCCATTATTACCTATATTAGTTTGCTTTTCTACCTTTCCAATCAACTTCTCTTGGTGGTTTGCTTTTTTCTTTACTGTGTTTTTACTTTTTTTTTTTTTTTTTTTTTTACCGACCACCATGTTGGTTTACAAATCTGTATTTATTTAGATAGTGGGCCCAAAAGAGAAGGGTCAGTAGCTTACCTACACGGTACAGGTATGTAAGTGAAACCTGCCCTTGATTTTGAATAAAGCAAAGCTTTCATTATCAAGATTATAAGGTTTAATATAATTGGAGGCCAAACCACTACCTTAAAGTGAATTCATCATAAGAGAGGGAAGGAGAGGGACGCCTGGCTGGCTCAGTTGGAGGAGTGTGCGACTCTTGATTTGGGGTCGTGAATTCAAGTCCCGAGTTGGGTGTAGAGGTTACTTTAAAAAAAAAAAAAACAACTCTTAAGAAAAAAGAAAAGGAGAAAATAATTGGAAGACAAATCACAGTACCTTTAATAAAAAAGAACAGCTCGTGGGAAAGAGGGGACAGTGAAATCGTCTGCAAGACTTGCTAAGCATGAGGCTGATGCTTCAACAACAGGGGTGAATCTTGGAGACATAATGAGAAGTGAAAGAAGCCAGATGGAAAAGAGAACATACCGAATAAGTCCATCTATAAGATATCCAAGAACAGGCAAAAGTAATCTATAACATAGAAGCCAGAATAATGGTTATTTGGTTGGGTGGGGGGTGTTCTTGGCATAAGATTTTCTGGGATGCTGAAAATTATACCCTGATGTTGGTGTGATTACGTAGGTGCATACCTGTGTAAAACTTAATTGGGTTGTACATTTATGATTTGTGCACTTTATTGCATGTAGGTTAAAGTTCAGCTGGGGGAAAAAAAAAAAGCCCAGGATGAGACCACATTTGTTGAAGTGGCCTTGTGAGGTTGTCAATCCAGTTGGTTCAATGCCTGTCTGGTCCTCATACCCCCACCCCCCCACCCCCACCGTGACCATCAAAGCATAACTGCTCTGACTGTTCCCAGCGTCTGCCCCCGCTGGCTCAGGCTCTCCAGGTCGGCTGCCCGAGGACCAGTGGCCTGCCAGCGCTCACCCCATCTCTGGCTGCGCTCAGCCTACAGAGGTCCAGAGGTGAGCAGAACCCTGCAAGCTGTAGCAGCAGCTAGAAGATCCCTGCAACCCTCTACAGCTTCTCTTCTTAAAGGCTCCCCATCATTCACTGAGTAAGGTTCAGACACTTTAGCATGGCACTCAAAATCCTCTCTAAATTGACCTTTTCTTAGTTTGTTTGGCACAATGAACCCTACGGTGTTCAAAGACTTTTCATTACCTTGCATCCGTGCTGTTCCCTATGAGCTTCCACGTCTATTTGGCAAACTTTTCATTCTCCCCTTTCAGTTCAAATGTCACCTTTTACTCTCTCAAGAAATAGGCACATGGGGAACTAATTGTGGAGTGTTCATTGTCAACAAATAGACAGCATTTAGGTGCTTTTCACACATTATCTTCTTTAACCTTCACTCTAAAACAATATCTCCAGTTGATTTCATCCACTTTTAGTTCACAGTATTATGGTGACTTGTTACACAAAATAGGCTATAAACCCTGTAGGTGCTGTACACAGTGCCTCGAATGTAAGTTCTCAAAGGGCTTCCAGAAATGTTTGAAGACCCTACCCTCAATTAGTTGGCTCGAAATATGAAAAGAAAACCATTTCAGTAATGGTCCCGCCAGGAACAGAAAGTACAGTCACATGTGATTTTGAAGAGAATTGAAGGAATTATTTACAGAGATGTGGGTAGATTTAAAGGAGCTAACAAGGGATATTGAGGTTGCCCAGGGATTAGGAAAACTGGAAGTTGGAAGCTGTACCTGTTCCTCCCACTTCCTGAAGACCCAGCGAGGCTCAATCCCTGGAAGGAGAGCCCTTTCCTGGAGGTGTCATGGAGCCAGGGCTATTGCCAGACTGAGATCCTAGGCAGGAAGGGAGTGGAGAAGAGGTCTCCTCAGACACGTGACTACAATCACTCCTGAGAGTACGTGCCATTGGCCAAACCAGCTGTTGAGAGTGATACGCTACTGAAGGTTAAGTCCCCTGGGGCACAGAATAAGGCAAAGAAGAGAGAAAATTCATGGGGTGGGGAATGGCTCAAATGCAGAATAACCAGCACAAAATGTGTAAAGTCAAAATTGGGGCGCCTTGAGTGTCTCAGTCAGTTAAGCATCTGACTTCGGGTCAGGTGATGATCTCATGGCTTGTGAGTTCAAACCCCGCATAGCGCTCTATGCTGTCAGCACAGGGCCTGTTTCAGATCCTCTATCTCCCTCTCTCTCTCTCTGCCCCTTGCCTGCTTGAACTCTCTGTCTCATATATAAATGAGTAAACATTTAAAAAAGTGTAAAATCAAAATTAATAAATGTTTTAATTAAATGTGTAAAGGATATTCCATCAGCTGTTCAGCTAGTTATACAATATTTTATGGGTACTTCTAAAAATGTTTGATTATGCTGAAGGGTATGAAAAGAAACTCTACTTCTTTTGAAGATCTTAAAATCTCTGTGAGCGCTCTCTCTCTCTCTCTCCCTCTCTCCTCTTTGGATTGGGTGTAAGATCCTAGCGTGTTCAATTTGTCTTACACATCTTGGCATCCCCACCTCTAGCAGAGCTGCATACAATAGCATTCAATAAGTGTTTGGTATTTGAATGAAGAACTGAGTGAATGTAATAAATGGCCAAGTATAGTGTATAATGTTCATTGAGTTTATTTCAGTTTTCATAGCATATAAAAGACTTGGCCCAAGTCAGCTTCAATTTCATACATTTTGTTGGTGAAAGACTAATTTATGTTTTTGTGTGTTTTTTTTTTTTTAATGTGGGATCCATTAAAGAAAGACCGGGGTTTGGTTTTCTGATAGATTTGAATAGCACTTTCTCATCTGTGAAGTAAGTGTTGCAGATTTTATTATCCTTATTTTTCTAATGAAAAAGCTGAGGCATGGTAAGATTCTAAAGAAATCTAGTTAGTGGATGATTGACCCGGGATTCCAGACAAAAGTTCAAACCTGATACAGCTGTGTCCTTTGACAAGACAGTCTTCTTGTTAGACTAGAGTCTCTCTTCATATCACGGACTTCACCTCTTGATATTTTTCCAAAAAACTTACTATTTTGAAGTTAGGAAAAGAGGTTTATTGTAACCATCAACAACAATACTAAAAACAATTTATATCTTACTGATAACGTGTTCTTGGTTTAATGGGGAAAAATGGGCAATTTGTTAGAAACAAGGATCTGAAGAGGTTTGTAAATTCAGTTACTATGTTAATTAGTTATTTAATACCTACTCTATGGATTTTTTCCACTAAGGTGGAAATATGACTGGTGAGTTTATCAGGGATACCTTGGATCCCTAGCTTCTGCCAGGCTGAGTTAGGCTTCTGTGTTTTAGGGAAAAAGGAATGGGAAAACTAGAGGGAGACTTCACCAATTGTCCTAAAATGTTAACTTTACCTATGCAAGTGTATCATTTCAATATAAGCATGTGTGCTGATGGAAATCTAGATTAAATTTTGCTTATCCAGGAAAGAAGACCATCTTTTTATTCTGTTGGACTAATACAAAAGGAAGTAATCAAACACACTTGTGATATAGGAGTATTTTGCACTGGATTTGGGCAGGGTGAGGATGAGGTATCTTTTTTAAGGTCGTCAAAGGTTTCGGACTGAGACAGAACTGTAGAAGCAAATGGATAGAAACAAATCTGAGATTTGAAAAACAGTTGTGAAAATTTGGATTTTCCTCAGCCTTAGTTCTTATTCTTTCAGTTCAGGTATTCTCCTTATTTTCATTTTCTAGGCAAAATTAGTTGAATTGGTCATAATAGTAGGTATTCATCCATCCATTCATTCAACGTATCTTTACCAAACTCCTACTACATGCAAGGTGCTTCCATATAATGTAAAAGAAAGTGATGTTCTGACCTATGCTAACAGCATTAAAAAGCAATCGCAAGTTTATTTTGGCAAAGGGGGAAAAGGAAGAGCGGAGTATAAGTACATAAAATAATTATTATTAAACGTTTCTATACATAGTCTATGATGAAAGCATATGACATATGACAGGGTAAAAGGGATAGAAAGGTTCAGGTATATTTATGTTCAGAAGCTGATTCTGCCACTTATTTGCTATTTAATATTCAATTTCCTCATCTATAAATTGGGAATAAGGGCACTTACTTCATAAGAACTTTGTGAAAGAATATTATGAAAATTGACAATTATGTGTCTGAAGAGGCTAACAGATTCTCAGTACATGGTAGCTGTCACCATTATGAATAACTCGTATTTGATGTAACAGTCACAATTCTATAAAGGCTTTGATGAACATAATTATTGATAAGATGTTCTAATAGAGATAATGCAGATGACATTTTTAGAGGAAAGGCTTCAGTAATTTCATAGTAAAAACAGGAATATGGGAAGCAGATGAGGTGCCTGTGAGATGGGCAATTTAATAATCAGTGTACAGTATTTCTACTTGATAAAGGCTCTATAGATGAAAAAGATGCATAAGTGACAACACAAATCTTTCTGGTATCACAGAATGTACAGAGGAATTTCAAATATTTCCATTGCATCAGGATTAGGAAGACAATGGCCAATAATTTAAAATTTAAGCTCCCTCATCCCTCCAAGCCTTGCTGTAGTCCATACTAAGGGTCTGCTTAGATTAAACTTTTTTTTTTCTCTTAAAGATACCTTTTTGGCCTTTAAAAACATTTTTGAATCTTCATCTTGGATCATTTCAACATTCCTTACTAAGTGGTATATATTACACAATTGATATGACCAAATCTCTTTTAGTATTTGAGTAACAGTGGCCTAGTTTTTCTATATCACCTTAAAGTTTTCTTGAATTTTGCATGAACATTTATTTTGGCAGTTTGATTTTGTGCTATTCGCCAATGTTTACATACAATAAAAAAAAAACACTTCAATTTGGCCTTCGTTTAATATTGCAAAAGTTCTGTATGAAGATAATTTTATTCTGCATTGTACAAAATGGATATATTCCGCCGTTGTATGTGTGTGTGTGTGTGTTTAAATTTTTTTGTTTGTTTTTTAGTTTTAGGCTTCGATTTCCTAATTATTATTTTAAAAATACAATATGCCCTATACACTAAGTTAAGCCGATCACAGACGAAAAACCTACATCCAGCTTTTCAGAGTTGGAGAGAGAAGGCCTGCCAATGGGTTACTTTTCGCTAACACAGCACATTGTATTATTTTTCAAACAAAAGTTTTAAATCTGCTTATACCCAACCTCACAACGAGGGATGGGATGTTTTTCTCGGATTTTCTGTTTGCCAGATTTTGTGCGGAGAGAGTCTTGGGCTAGTTCAGGGCTATTTTTACGACCTCCCCCTTCCCTTTGGTGCGACCTCCACCTGCACAACCGCCTGAGGAATATCCACCAGAGGAGACCCCAAAATGCACTCTTAAGGACGCTCCCAAGCAGTCTCAAACTAGTGAGCAAATGGCTTTCCCCTCGGGTTAACCTAGTCCCGTTATAGCCTGGGCTTAGAGGCACAACTAAATTCAGAATGTGGAGCTGGGGGAATGCGTGGCAAAAACCCACTGTGGGGGGGAGCTGTTTCAAGGAATATGCTGCAACCCGCGAAGGAGTGGCTTTGCTCAAGCTGCTCTAAAGAGTTGCCTTTTCTTTGCTCGTAGAACTTGCTTCAGTTCCTAGGGAATCGCCTGCCTTTTCGGTGCGTGGTAAGTGTGGGTGGTGACAGAAGAGTCAAAGGCAATGGCCAAGGGGAGCAAGTTCCTGCTATGGAACTTGACGCGGACTCCGGGGTCGTCTCAGTTAGGGGCCCGTCGCGGTCTTGGGTGCAAGGGCTGTGACTGGCTTTTTTTTTTTTTTTTTTTTTTTTTTTTTTTTTTTTTGGCGGGAGGGCAGATAGTGGGGGGAGGATGAAGGAAAACTACCAAGGGCTTTCCTGGGCTCGCAGCGTCTCTTCGGCCGCCAACGCTCACGCGGCCTTCCAGCAGTGCCCCCAGCTCGGGCCCCGCACGCGGCGGCGGTCATAGGGCGCGCTTGCGGCAACCGCGGGGCACGCGGGCCAGCCGGGGCGGGGGCGGGGCGGCGGTGGCGGTTGCGGGGCATGCGCGGCTCCGCGCGCGGCTTCTCAAATATGGCGGCGGCGGTGTGAAGACCGGTATCGGCTCGCGGGACCAGTGTCACAGTTTCGCTCCTTTCGCTGACGAGACTCGAGGTGCGTGGCGACTCTGGGCCCCGTGAAGACCAGGGAGGCGGATCCGTGGCATCTGGTCCCTGGTCGTTGTCCGCGGGCGGTCGGGTGGCCGGGAGCCCTCAGCGGCGCGTCCCGCGTGAGTAACGCCCCCTTACCGCCCCGCGGGGTCCGGCCTTAGCTTGGCCCCTTACCCGCGTGGCCCACCTT
>CM053579.1:92514898-92614342 GCA_028646485.1 Cryptoprocta ferox
CATCCCTCGGGCGGCGTTTGGTTGCCGTGTCGCTCTTTAGCTGCCCCCCTGGCCCGAAGCGCGGACAGGACTCTTCGGAGCATCCTCTTGCGGTGGGTGGGGCTGGGCTGGGGGGGCCGAGCTGGGGGGCCAGAGCTGGGGCCCCAGGGCAGCGCCGGCGGGCGGTGGGGCTGAGGAGCAGGGATGACTTTGCGTGGTCTGGGCTGAAGCCCGCCCGGTTGCCTTCCGGGGACTTGTGAGATAACTTTTGGAGTTTGGGAGGGAAACGTTAGCCCGGAAGGATGCGCCTGTGGCGGAGCGCGGGCTCGGGTCCCGGCGCCAGGTGCCCGTCGGACTCGCGCCCCGGGACTCCCGGCGGTTGGGTGGGGGTGGGGGGCGCCGGTGGCTCGCCTTCGGGGAAGAAGGGGGGCGGGAGGGGTGCGGCCCTCCTTGCGTGTATGGTGGGGGGGGGGGCGCGGAGAGCCGGGCTCCAACTCTCCCAAGGAGCGGCGAGGCGGCCGCTGTGCTTTCGCCGCATGACCTGGTCTAGGGATCATTAGTGCCTTCTTTAAGGGACAGTGTTCTTGGTTTTTCCACCTGACTAGTGGTTGTGCTGCATCCTAAGTGTAAAAATCGCCAAATCGCCAGAGGGAGAGCTAGCAGGCGAATTTAATAGATTTTGCACCTTGAGGTTCTGCATAGCTTAGAGGGCTGTAATTTGCCCCCTCCCCCTGCCCCGAAGTATTTGGCTAGCACCGGTATTTACAAATTCCCATTTAAGACTATTGATTTTTTTTAAAGTTGTAAAACATTTGTCGTTCATTTTAAAGTGTGATTATAATTTGAAATTAGCCTTGATCTTGAAAAACTAGATTAGCATTTATGATTAATCTGTTAAGGTGACATCAGGATGTCTCTAGAAAGTGAATGGGTCTGTTAGTAGGGGGAAACTAAGGCAGGGAAAGTGGATACTTCCTTATACAAAATTATTAGGGATAGTTTTCTTTACCAGAACAACTGCAGATGGTGCATTTTTAATGCTTGCACAGCTATTCATATTTCTGTTTTGGGCAAAGAGTATTATAAGATATATAACATTTATGGAGTACAACTTTCTATGACAAACAGTTGTATTATAACAGTAGTTCATAGATTGATTTAATTCTTTTCAATAACAGTGCTTGGGAATGTTCTTCAAAAATGACAATTTTGCCTTTCTTGACAATCTTTTTCTTAATTACTCATGAAATAACGTATTTCCAGGGGTGTGTGTTTTTTCAGTCTGTGGTTTTGTATATTTAATGGGAGGATTGTGAAAGTTAGCTTTTGGAAACGAGTCCAGTTGGGATTTTGAGAAAGGAGTGAATTTATGAGCACTCACCTGATGCTTTGGATTTGTTTGGCTATAGTTTTATCCGTTGTCTTCACAACAGCCTGATTTTTTTCAAAGCCTTAAACACATTTAAAACTGCTTTGAAATTTTTGAATGAATGTCGTATGTATCACACAACATTATAAGCTTAAGGGTGTATATCTGTTTCCTTTAGAGATCCTGATTTGTTTTGAAATTATTTGGAAGAAAAGATTAATATAACTGAACTAAATTATGTGTGAGGTTGCCTTAAAGCTAATGATGTCATGGTATGTACAAAAATCATTGGAGTCAGTCTTAAAGAGGTGGTATCAGTTTTTCTCATGAGGCAATTGGTCAGTCTTTTTATGTTTCAATCAATACATCTTTATTAAGTGCCTGTGCTGTCTGTAGTATAGAGTTTGGTTCAAGGTGTGTTTACGCATAGGCTATGCGTGTTGGCTTTTGGGTGTTTAAGACTTCCTATCAATAGTTTATTCCTGAAAATTCCAAAGTTATAGCTAAAAAAAATCAATATGAATGTAAAACAAGTAGTTCTTTTATTTTAAAGCAAATTTAGGGAGTCAGTCATAATTCTCTAAACAAATTCTGGGTGTAACTGAATTATTTCTGATTTGTGTGATATTAACTTTGTGCCTTTTTATGATTAAATAAAGACCTACATTTTATGAGAGATTATTTTCTAGGTCATACAGATAAACATACTGGTTAGGCTTGAGGAGAAAAATGAATTATTGGTGTAAATTGAAATCTCTGTGTGCTCTGGAGATTGAGTCTTTTTTAATGCTAAATAACTTCATTTCTGTGACTGAGTAGTTTAGACTGTAACTGACTGATAATTTAGAGCACTTTCTTTTTTCAAAGTGTTTCAGAAATGAGCTCAAAAATAACAACTAAGGGTTATGATGGCCAGCTCTAAGCCAGATGTGACTCTCATTTTCTTTTGGGTTTGTTCCTTTTTAGCTGCTTGCCTGTTCCTCCCAGATGCTTCCTATCTCCCCTCTTCCTGCCTCCCCTTTCCCTTTGCTGTTGGTGTCTGTTTCCGCATCAGTGAAATGGTCAGGGTAATCCTGCGCTGCCTCATGGAGAAATAATTGATGATAGTAAGGTGCCTTGAAAAGGCTGAATAAATACCAAGTCTTTTGAATGAAAATGATGTAGCCCCTTGTTCTATTTAAGGAAAATCCAAATCCCAGTTTTACTTTGAGCTCTTGGGGGAGGGAGGTTGGGGAGAGAGGAGAAAAATTTTACCTGAATATTTTAACTGCCCCTCTCTTTGAGTTAATAGAAATGATTCTTGTAATTTTAGTAACTGGAACATTGGAGGATGCAAAAGATCCTTTATTCTTTAAGTTTTATTAGTGACCTCTAGTGTTTTTGTTTTTGTTTTTGTTTTGGCCAGGTTACCCTGCCTCCCTTTTCCCCATTATGCCAGTTCTATTCTGATTCCTTCTGTGAATGGAAATCTGTGGTCAGTTTCTCTTTTAGTTCACCTCCCTGGGAGTTTCATTGTCTCCTCATAATCATATTCCTGGTTTTTAGGGTACACAAGATATGAACAAAGTGAGCTCTGCCAGCCATCAGTGTTAGAACCATGAGACTATGGTGTGAATATAGGTCTGGCATTGCCAGGAGATGTTTTGTACTTTGAAGTGAGCGAATCAGGGACCCCTAAGAATTTTAAGAACATTATTAATGTCTGAAAATTACTACATAATATCTCAGGATTTGGAGCGATAGTTAATTTCAGGAGCCAGAACCCTGGAAATTTTGAAAATGGCTGATGTTAATGATTTTGAAAGAAAAAGTTCACCCTTTCCTGGCTTGAGGTCTTAATGTTTATGATCCTTTTGTCTTAGGGAAATAGATGAAAGAAACCACTGCTGTTTATTTTATGTTAGACTAGGTTGGTATAATTTAGTGGTAAGTTTTCCAGACTCTAACTAGTTGGGCTTTGGTTACTCTAAGTATAGAAATGCCTTTAGTATAGTGATAACATCTCATTTTAAAAAAAGATAGCAGAGGGGATGGTTCTTAAAGCTGGATAACTTGAAAATAATTTTAGAAAAACCAGCTAAGATTTGGAATGTGCATATGTTCTTTGGTTTTCATGAGTAAGGCATTTTTGTTTAGTTTGTCTTTATGTTGTCTAATATAAGTAAACCCCAGCCACCTTAGAAATACAGTGGTTTTTATGCTAAATGATTTCTACTAAACCTATGTCCATCCCTAAACCTTTCCTCTACTTTCATCTTTTGGGCATGTGGTGGAAAGGTTTTGATGTAAAAAATGAGGCTATCTTGTTATGTGAAAAGCAAAAGATTTGAGGCTCCTTTGAGCAGTTTATATGATGGTGCTGTTCAATTTAATTTCATAGTCATCTCACCTAGGCTAGATGAATTCCTTATTTAACCAAAGAGTAAAAAAAAAAAAAAAAAAAAAAAGCTTTTTTATTAGTGAAGAGCTGGGAAACATTTGAAGATAGAGAGCATTTGACTACCTACTACTTGTGACCTGTGTTTATGGCTGTGGCTCTGCCCCTTCCTAAGTTTATAGGAGCAAATTGTTGTAAGAGCGGAAAGAGTGCCCACCTTTTGTGGTAATGTGCCATTGTAAACTTCAGAAGGGACAGATATACTGCAATTTAGGGCATACCTTTAGGATACTTTATTTTCTCACGGAAAAGTTGGTGGGACTCTCTTTGCTTCTTTTCTTTAGAATACATATTTGATTTTCTCAGTGTAAGGATTAACCGGTCTTGGATTCCGGGACATAAACAGCTTCAATTGTACCTTGTAGCCTTGACAGAGTCTTTTAAATTAGGTATGTGTATTGAAAGGGTTCTTACTTTCTTTAACATTTGGTCACTTTTCTTATCTTTCATCATTTTAAGCTAGTTTAAAATTTTGATTATACCTTTAGTTTTAAATTAACAAATCACATGTGTTTCTTATGTTACCTTCCCTCTCCGTACAGTTGTAAACATGTGCTTTTTGCTGTGAAACTGGTTTTTTTTTTTTCTTCCATTTGAAAGATTTAAAGTATTGTTTGGAGTATTTCCTATTTTAACATTTTAATGTTATTTGAAAAATAATGATCAGTATTACCTTTATTTTTTATTAACTTGGTACCGTTTCATAAATCTGTTCAAATGAAACACATCATCTTCGATGATTATTAAAAGAATTAAAATGCAGTACTCGATACTGGTAAGTACCTTTAAATTTTGCTTTGTTTTAGATTAGAAACTCTGATTTGAGATTTTTTGGGTTGAAATTTTGAGAAGTTGTTGAAATATTTAAATGAGTAATTTACTGACACCTGCCTCATGTTTTAAGTATTGTGCAGGATGTTTAGTTTTCTGGTCACTTCAGATTGTGGTTTATTGCATGCTTTTCTGTAGTCTGTTGTCTAGCAGGGATTGTTGTTGTCATCATTTCCATTATTTCTTGTAGGGCTGGTGTTGGAAACCATAAATCTAGACTGCTGTGATAATAGGAACAGGCTGTAACCTGACCCAGTTCTTTTGTCAAAATGTCGCACTGAGAGATGCCTGTAGTAAATTGACATGCCCTGCTATTAACTTCAGTCCTTGGTGGGCAGCAGGTCTTTGGGCAATTAGCCTGTGGCTGTGCTTTAAAACCTTAGGAATTTACAACTATAAACTGGGATTTTTGGCAACCCTTGACTTGTCTTTCAGTTATCTGTTTTCTGAAATAACATACTTCTTAAGTAAATACATAGCTTTCACATAAATTATTTTAAATTTGCAAGTAAATTATTTCAACTTGTAGACTATAATTTTTGAGATAAATTAAAAATTCTTAAAAAGTTATTTTCTTCTTGGGTTTGTTTTGCAGAGAAAAAGATTAATTTCTAATTTGTTGGGTAGACTTACTAAAGCAAAATTAAAATTGCTCCTTTAGAAACCTTAATTTTCTCCAGAAGTCTAGATTTAATAAATCTTCCTTACCAAAAATGTTCGTTCTTAATATCGATTATTCACAATTCAGAGATGGAATTTTATAATTACAAAACTAGAATTCAGAGTTTTTTTCTGATTACTTTTATAGATATAGCAGAAAAGGGGAAATTTGATATTTACTTGAGTGAATTGAGTAGGTATTTGTGAAATCTTTAAGTAATGAATCATGTCCAATTCCAACAAGTTATGTATGGCTATATGATGGATATATACACCTTTTCTATCTGGTATTAGGATAATCATCATTACCAGAAGCAAAAAAAAAAAGTTAGTTAAAAGAGCCAGTTGCTCTTTGTCAAAGGAAAATATGTAGCTTTAATGTATTTCACTTAATACGAGTTTTTGCATTTAGGCATGAATATGAAATACTTCTTGAAATCAAAGTAATAAACTGTTTTCAAGTCAAAATGAAAAACTTAAAGGTGCTGTCTTAAACGCAGTTAACTCAGGCTTCTCTATCATCCTTTTACATATTGACAGGGCAGTAAAGAAGAGCTTTTTTTGTTTGTTATTCAATTTTGAGAATGGTGTTGTTATCAGAAGATAGACTAAAAAAGAAAAAAAAAGTTGTGCTATTTCATTAATAGTCTGGTGAATTATGTGTGTATATAACTATCACTTCTTCTAACATTTTCTTGAAAATTACCAGCAGGCGTATTTGTGAACTTCTCCTAGCCTTGAAACTTCTCAAGGGGATATAATAAAATATTTATGCAACCAAATTATTTTGTGTGTAGTGACTGTGTCTTTTCATTTTTGTGCACTTGAATATTGATTTAAAGCATGTGTTTTAGTTTCAACTGTAATGTAATTGGAATTTATAAACTGAATTCTGGTATAGCATATATGCCTAGTTCTCCCTAAAAAACCCCACCTCTGTAATAGTGACCAATTTACACTAGGGCCTGTCTTTTTGAGACCTCAGACATCCTAGAAATCAAATTCAGAGTGAAAAATAAAAGGTCTATTAGATGTTGGGAAGGAGGACAATGTGGGGAATGAGGGACTGACTGTCTCATCTCACAGAATTTTCTCTGTGGCCCATTGACCTAGACTTGTGTAAATTTAGCCATAGCAGATTAGACATTGCAGAAAGGAACAGAGAAGAACAATAATGACAGCCAAATGAAAAGCTCTCCCTCCCCCCCCTTTTTTTTTTATTAAGCCACAGTGTCCTGGGACTGTAATGTTTAGGTATAAGTCACCTGTAGCACAGCAGATTATATTTACTCATTTAGCAAACATTTAGGGGACCCTACCCTTGATAGACCCTGTGGATAGGCATGGGAGGATACAAAGATGATGCAGACATAATACTGCTCCTAAAAACGTATTTCTGCCAGGGGAGATAAAGCAGGTACACAAACACAACAGAAGAATTTTAGCAAAATTGTTAATCATTCAAGAACCTAGGTCCAAATCTAAATGGGTGATCTTGTGCAGATCTTTGAGCCTTAATATTCTTTTTTTGTAAATTATTAAAAAAAAGTTTTTGGTGTGCCTGAGTGGCCCAGTTGGTTAAGCGTCCGACTTTGGGTCAGGTCATGATCTCATGGTTCACGAGTTTGAGCCCTGCATCAGGCTCTGTGCTGATAGCTCAGGGCCTGGAGACTGCTTCAGATTCTGTGTCTCCCTCTCTCTCTGCCCCTCTCCTGCTCTCTTTTTCTCAAAAATAAGAGCATTTAAAAATAAAAAGATTAAAAACATTTTTTTAAAGTAGTCTCCACACTCAATGAAAGACTTGAACTCCTGACCCTGAGATCAAAGTTGCGCGCTCTACTGATTGAACCAGCCAGGCACCCTGAGCCTCAATATTCTTAACTTTTAAGTGGACATTAATAATAGTAACAACCTACAAGCTTGTAATAGTCTTTAGATAGGAAAAATGTATATAAAGGCCCTAGTAGGGTACCAGACATTTAGCAAGAGTTCAGTAAAGTGACACCTCTTAGTATTTATTATTACCATTTTCATCACCACCATCATTAGATCCTAGGGACCATAATCTTTTTCTTCTGCCTCATGGATCCATTCTATCCAGGGTGCATGGTGTGTCTCCTTACTTTTCTCTTTTAAAGTATGAACAGTGTATTGAAACCCTGTCTTTTTGGTGTCTTACAGACTTAGGTTTGAATCATTTTTCTTTCACTGCCAGCTTTCTGATCTTCAAGATCAGCAGAACTTGGTAATTGGTAAGATACTGGACAAAGGAGGAAGAGAATCAAAGATGACTTCTAATTCAGAAAGATTGGGTATTAGTAATGCCTATTAAATGAGGAAGCAGAGAAAGAGTCACTTATTTTGGAAGGCGGAAGAGTTTGATTTCTTAAATATGTAATGTTTGAGGTGGTTGTGAGGCATTTAGACTAATGTTCAGTTGGCTAGACTAGAAATTTTGGAGAGAGATTGGGAGTAGAGATGCTGATATATGAGTCATCCACGTAGGGGTGTTGCATCAACCATGGTATAGAATGAGATTCTAGACTCCAAAAATTACTAGAATCTAGAGGAAAAGACTAAGTGATTTGAGAAGATCAACGGCTAGGACAGAAGGAGGAAGTAGACGCAGAGGGATGATAGAGGTAGGACAACCAGAGAACCTGAAGCTCAGAGATGAGAGGTGTCTGGAATGAGGGGTGACCTGTCACTCCTGAAGTGTCAAGGAGAGTAAGGACTGAAACACTGAAATGGAATTAGGATGTCTGGGAACTAGGGTCTTGGAAAGCAGTTGTAGGAAAAGAAGGAAGATTGCAAAAAGTAACCATATTGCAATAAGTAAGGTATCCCAGAAACTCTTTGTATTTTGGGTGTTATATTTATTACCAAAATCTCAATCATCAGGAAGAGGTTAGTCTGGTAAATGTATAGTACAGTAGATAATTTTTTCTACACTGATAAAAATTTGATGTTGTCTCAATGTAAGGCCACTTTACTCTTTCATAAAATGTGGATATTAATATATGCCAGATGGGAGGTTCAGTGAACAAGTGTAGTAATGCTCAAGTTTGGACATTAATTCCCACCTATGGGACTTCTGCTTGGGAAATATGTAGCAAACTTTGCTGTTGGTGCGGGAACAGATTTATCTTTTTCAGCTTAACATCTGCATTTTGTTTATTTTTATACCCTCTCAGGTTGAGATTCTATATAATTTCATTGATTTTATAACATCTGACCAATGGCCTAAACTTGAAAAGGACCTGGGAGATTTCTTCCATGTTAAATTCCTGCCCTTGTCAAAATGTTTACCTTCATTGACTCTTCAGATAGCAGTCTCTAATTAGAGACTCAAGGTGTATTACCTTATTTTTAAAACAAAACAAAACAAAAATGGAAAAGCAAACAAAAAACCTAAGTAAACAAGTAATGGAAAGGCCCTGTAATCTTGGAATTATAGATCCATTAACTTGCTAAATAGTTCTTTAAAACTCTTTCTGGGAAAAAAAAGTAGACTTTCTTCAGAATCCGTTCAGAGCAACAGGAATTATATAGGTTTCATAATTCCACTATTAATCGTTTACATTGTTTAATCGTATTGAGAAAATGGCTGAAGACAGTGCAGGATTTTTCAAAGCATTGGTTGATTTCTTATCAGCTTCTAATTCTACAAGAAAGTACAGTCTTCAAAACAAATGGTTTTGTAATAGATCCCAGACTATTGGTGCTTGTTCAGAGTCTGCCAGATACAGCAGTTAAGTTTAATGTAACTGTGGATTATAAAATAGTGCTAACCTAATACTTTTTTTTTTTGGGTGGTTTACATTCGAAAAAAGACTTTTAATGCAGTGAAGTTGTTCCTTATATGCATTCAGTGAAGTAACATCTCTATAAGCTGGCAAAAACAAAGCAAAGCTTTTAATTGTTTTTCTTGTCCAAATTTTTTCTCTCATATAACATGGAGAACTACTTTGGGAGTCTTATTTGAGTCTTTCTTAAAAGTGCTGAAGCAGTTCAAAGTATATTGAGAGCAAAATTAAGCTTTTCTGTTGTTTCTTCTATAGATGACGATTGTGTGAGATGTGTCCTTATTTCTAAAAGAATGTTAGGCTCTTAATTTTTTCCAGAAAGACAGCAGCTGTGCTTTGTGCATATCTGGTATGTAAGTCATATAGATATGTTCTTAGCTGCATAGTCTATCTTTATTTGAGGCACTGGGAATTCATCTGTGAGTTGATGTTATCCAGTATTTACCAATAGATCATGATCTATTCTTTAGACTTCTATGATCTCTGCTTTTGTATTGTGATGAAAGACATAGGTGAATTACAGTGTAATGCTGGGGCATTTTAAGAGGGACAATAGAACTTTTATGTTTTCTCAAATCATACTCAAAGATAGTTTCTATTAAATTGACCAGTATTCCTTTACATCAGGATCTGTACATATTCCTCCTGGTGACTCAGTCCTAGGAAGATCTTTATCTTTCCCATTGACTTTGTATGTATTTTTATCTTGTAGTGAAACTTTATATAGACCAGAGAGAAATTAATCATTCAGGTTGGGTGCTCATTTTTTTCCAACTAGTACATTTTTATTTGCTCTTTTTAATAATGAAAGCCCTACCCTTTTATAAGTATGTTTTTATCTTCAAACTGCTAATCCTTTTTAAAAGTAGAATGGTATAGGATATAACAATTATATAGAAATGGTGAAAGGTTTTGGTGATCAAACATTCTTAAAAAATGTTTGATAAATATGTCATAAACTTCTAAATGAACCCAGTGTCCTAGTAAATATATTTTCATCTTCCATGGTGTTTATCACTTTTTAGATTATGAAATAAGCACGAATTTTTCTCCTGTTTTGAGTGTTAATCTTGAGAATAGTGGAGTTTTTTCTTAAGGCATGAAGTTTTAAAAGGCATTTACTATTGTCCAGTTTTTATTTTAGCTAAAAATGTTGACTTTATGAATTATAATATGGGTAGAATGTTATTTGAGGATTGATATATAGAATTTGAAATGTGTATATTTAAAAGTGGTTCAAATGTGTATTATATATGGATTTACATATATGATTTTTTTTAATTGAAAGGATATATACCAGATGGTTAACAGCAAGTATTGTTTGATGGTGGGATTATAGGTGATTTTTTTTTCCTTTTACTAATCTGTCTTTTAATTTGGGGGGGGGGTCTAATGCATGTATCAAAAAAAAAAACAACAAAGCCCAAAAAATGATTCTAGTTTCTAGAAGTCCACAAAGGCCCTTTTGGTTCACAAAGGGCCAAAAGCTATTTTCAATACTCATCAACCCCTAAAGGAAATTCATGAATAATTAGGTCTCAGAGTCATCCAACACTGGGTGACATCAAATTTCTTTTGGCTTTAGCTAGAATGTATGTATTCTAATAATGCTGGTTAGTAGATGGCAACTCCTTTCTTTGGTAATTATATGCCTGGGCATTATAAAAAGCATATGTGTATTTATTTACTTACTACTGCTTAATTTAAGAGTGATTTAAACTTAGTGTTTCTGTTTCTCTATAGAACACCTTTATGGTCTGTACTTTGGAAGAGAATAATTAAGTAATGCTCAGGAATCAAAGTAGGAACATAGTGTCATTTTATAACATAATTAATGTTGAGTGTTAATGCTGAAACTCACTCCTCTCAGGGAGTTTTAATTAGGACAGATGGGGTGGGATAGAAATCAGCCTTTGAGCTTCCATTTGTTTCAGATATTATGCTTGGTGCTCCACCTACTCTATCTCATTTTAATTTTCATGACTATACTAGGAAATGTAAGTGGTATTCGCCTTAATTTACACATGGGAAAACCAAGACTGAGGGAGGTGAAATAACTTGTAATGGCTTTGACTACTTGAAATAATATTTCTATGTAATTGATACGGCTACCACTAACCATGGCAGCATAAATTGTTTAAGAATATATAATTTGTTAAGCATATGCCATAGGCCAGCATTGCATAAACAGAGCTTTTAATATAATAGCATTAAGGGATTATTTAAAAAAAAAAAAACTATAAGGGTATATTCCCCCCTTCCACGATGAAAATGACTTTCTTTTATTATTTCACACATACTATTGTAGAGTATTCAAATAATGCATAAAAATATAATGAAGAAAATTAAGTCACCTAAAATCTTACCACTCTGTAATGTAAAAAAGGAAGATCACCAAAATATTTTTGTATTACTTTATGCAAACTTACATACAATTTTATACAAATAGGGTTATACACACAGAATGTATTTATAAAATACACTCCCCTTCCCCTCAGCACACACTATCATCTTTGCCCTCCTGGGTAAGCCTTATTAATAACCTAGTAAGTGTCCTATTTTCTCTCCTTGCTTAAATAACTTTTACTCATATAATCCTATACAAATCTATTTATACATTTATAGTGTAATTTTAGTCACTATCAGTGAATGTTTAAGAACTTTTTTAAGTGCAAGTTTTTGTGCTAGCTGTGGGGGAGCTACAAGGAAGAGTAACGTGTGGCCTGTATTCTTAACCACTTAATACGTGAGAAGAGATGAGCAGGTAAACAACTTGTATTATAAAAATTTGCTTTGCTATCTGTTAAATGTTGGGTGAAAACACAGCCTGAGAACCCTGCAGGGGAGCGTCTGGAGGGCAGAGGCCTTGCTTTATTTATTCTTTTGGGCATAAACTGACACATGGGATTATGCCCATTTGTCTGTAAATAAAGTGGTGTGTTCAAGTGATTAAAAAAAGATTATTCTTTTGATTGGTTTAAATGGATTGTAGTTTGAGAGCCATTAAAGAAGCAATTTGTGTATTTGCTTTGTTTCTTTGTTATGGAATTATCCATTCTCCCATTAGGGAATTTAATTTTTTTCTCTTTAAGGTTTGGGCATTTTTGTAACAAGGAGGAGGCTGTAATATTTTACTGTATAGTGCATGGAAGTTTGAAGTTTAAGATAGTTTAAATAGTAATAATTTCTTTTTTTTGAAGTTTATTTATTTATTTTTGAGAGCGAGCATGCGCCTGAGTGAGGGAGAGGCAGAGAGAGAATCCCAAGGAGGCTCTGCACTTTCAGTACAGAACCTGACACAGGGCTAGCTAGAACCTACGAACCATGAGATCATGACCTGAGCCGAAATCAAGACTCACACCCTTAACCAACCGAGCTACCCAAGTGCCCCAGTAATACTTTTTTTTTAAATTTTTAAAGTTTATTTTTATTTCTTTTGAGAGAGAGAGTCCAGGTAAAGGGCAGAGAGGGAGGAAGAGAGAATCCCAAGCAGGCTCCATGCTATTAGCGCAGAGCCCACCAACAGGGCTCGAACCCACGAACCATGAGATCATGGCCTGAGCTGAAACCAAGAGTCAGATGCTTAACTGACTGAGCCATCCAGGCACCCCTCCAGTAATACTTTCTAACACAGAAGTTTTTATTTGCTCAAAGGTAAGCTTAAGCATTCACTTGATTTTATATCTAGTGCCTAGATTAAATGAGAATTTATACATTTGCATATGCCAAATATAAGCCTTGTATTGTAGGCATATTGGGGAGAGTCAGGAGGGAAAACAAGTCTTTAACAAAATGTGTGTATTTCAGAATATTTGAAAAGAAGTATTAAAGATTGGTAAATATTCACTCACGTATTCAGTTCGAATCTCCCTTGTGCTTAGCACTGTTCTAGGTGCTATGGAATATATATAAAGGAAATAAAGGCAGAACCAGGGTCATATTCTCTTAAAGGGAAAAATATTTCATTTAACAGTGAAATTATTGGTATAGTGAAATATGGTAGCTATATGGCTTAAGAGGGAAAACAGTAAAGGCTGTCTATAGTGAAAGAAGAATGTTTAGGGCAAACGATTTTGATTTTATTGTGACCCTGAAAGAATCCTTAAATTACCACAGTGTATCCAAGCTCACATTTTATTTTATTTTAATCCCAGTATAGTTAACATAAAGCACTATATTAGTTTTAGGTGTACAGCATTGTGATTCAGCAATTCCCAATACATCACCCAACGCTCATCAGGACAAGTGCATTCCTTAATCCCCATCACCTATTTTACTCATGACCCTCACCCACCTCCCCTCTGGTAATCATCAGTTTAGAGTCTGGATGGTATCTTCAAACAACTCACTGCATTTTAACACCATGATTACTGAAAGGGAAAGCTTAATGAGTCACTGACTCATTTCCTAAACAGTTTGAGTTCTTTTTGTGTACTGAAGGCTTTGGACTTCACAAGATAATATGTCTGCTCACCGGTGCTGAGTGACTATGATAATTGAAAAGTTTCCAAACGCTGAGTTGATCTTATCTAATATGGCTAATCTCAAACTAAAGAGATCTGGAATTCTTCCTGTCTTTATTTGGGGATAAGTCAAGTGTTTCTTTTATTCCTTGGTCTGTGGTTCTACCTTTAAAATAAGTGGTTTGGATTCCAAAGCATTGGTTTTGAAGTTAGGAATATTTGCTTTGCATTAAACTCTAAGAAAGTTCTGTTTTTATAGAAATACTTATTTTATATTCCCACCAGCAATGTATCAGAGTTCTGGTTGTTCCACATCCTCACCAACATTTGGTATTGTCAGCCTTTTTAATTTTAGCCATTTATGTAGTGGTATCTCATTGTGGTTTTAATTTGTGCTTCCCTGAATACTAATAATGTTGAGCATCTTTTCACATTCTTCTTGGCCATTTGTGTATCTTCTTTAGTGGAGTGATTGTCCAAATCTTTTACCAATTATGTTTTTATTGGGCTGTTTGCCTTTTTAAAATTGAGTTGTAAAAGTTCTTTATGTATTCTGGATGTAGATCTTTTATTGGATACGTATTTTGCAAGTATTTTCTCCCATTCTTTGGCTTATCCTTTTCTTAACAGTATCATTTGTAGAGCAGTTGTTAGTTTTGATAAAGTCCAGTTTTTCAATTTCTTCTTTTATGCGTTGTGCTTTTTTGTAAAAGAAATTATAGCGTAACATAGTCACAAGGTCTCTGTTTTCTTCTAGAAATTTTATAGTTGTAGGCTTTACATTTAGATTTATGATCTATTTCAAGGTAATTTTTGTGCATTAACTTGTGACATAAGCGTTTTTCATTTTTTGGTACATGGCAATGTTCTAGTACCATTTGTTAAGAAACAAAAACAACTATCCTTTCTCCATTAAATTACCTTGGTACTTGTGTTGAAAATCTGTTCACTATATATATGTGCATCTTTTAGGGCTTTATTCTTTTCCATTGGTCTGTATGTCATTCCTTATGCCAATAGTACTCCATCTTTTTTAAGAAAATGTGTAATGTTTATTTTATTTTTGAGAGAGAGAGAGAGAGAGAGAGACAGAGTGTGAATGGGAGAGGGGCAGAGAGAGAGAAGAAGACACAGAGTCTGAAGCAGGCTGCAGGCTCTGAGCTGTCAGCACAGAGCCTGATGTGGGGCTCGAACTCACAAACTGCAAGATCATGACCTGAGTGGAAGTCAGACACTTAACCGACTGAGCCACCCAGGCTCCCCTAATGCTACTCCATCTTGATTAAATATTGCCTTTAGATAAATTATTAAATCTAGTTTATCAATATTTTCTTTTATATGTATTTTTATGCCTATTCAAGAACTCTTCCAACTTGTGTACATAGTACATGGATTTATTTATTTAGGTCTTCAAAGATTTACTTTTAATCATCTCTATACATACATTTTCTCCTTCTAGAATTACAAGATTACTTACGCAATTAATGGGAGCAATTGATACCAGTTGAGATTAAGAATTCAGTTATGGTTCTTCCAAAGCCAAGAGCATACTGTATACACTATATGTTACCTAATTTGACAATAAATTATATAAAAAATAATTAGAAAAAAGAATTCAGTTATGATTTAGAGATTTGAGAAAAGGGCATAGGAACCTGGGTATACCTTCTATGTATGATCCATCTCTCAGTTTTTCTTTCTTTTTTAAAAACTTTTTTTTAACATTTATTTATTTTTGAGAGGGAGAGAGAGTGTATGCGCGTGCAAGCTGGGGAGGGGGCAGAGAGAGGGAGATAGAGGTCCCAAAGTGGGCCCCACGCTGACAGCAAGAGAGCCCAATGTGGGGCTGGAACTTACAAACCATGAGATCATGACCTAAACTGAAGTCAGATGCTTAACTGACTGAGCCACCCAGGTGCCCCCATCCCTCAGTTTTTCAACTGAGCCCCTTTGTATAGTAGTGGACTGATTTTAATGTAATTCACAACTTTTTGCTCTCTGATTAGAGTTGGTAAGTGCTTTTACTCCCTACCTGAATCACAACTCATCTCTCTTTACTTTCTGCTTAGATTCAGCATTCTCTATATATTTCACTTTGTCTTTTTCTTTAGCCACTTGGTTATGGTCTTTAATTGAAAACATCCTCACTCACAGTGGTATTGAGTATTTAATTCATTTGATTATTCCAATCTGATTTTCAGAGTGATGTCTCAGAAGAGGAGGTAATGCTTTGTGAATCATCTGTGTATGGGTGGTTCCTGAGGCCATGAGACATGGGCCCTGAGAGATTGTAGAGGGAGATGAAAGCCCAGAAGGAACCTGAGCAACTCCAGCATTTCATAATCAAGTAGAGGAGGCAGGAGCCTCTTTACCTTTTTTTTTATTTGTTTATTATTTCTTTTGTGTGTGTGTGTGTGTGTGAGAGAGAGAGAGAGAGAGAGAGAGAGAGAGAGAGAGAGAACGAGTTGAAGAGGGGCAGAAAGAGAGGAAGAGAGAGAGAATCCCAAGCAGCCTCTGCATTGTCAGTGTAGAGCCTGATGTGGGGCTCAAACTCAAGAACCGTGAGATTATGACCTGAGCTGAAGTCAGACGCTTAAGCAACTGAGCCACCCAGGTGCCCCAGCACTTTAGTGTCCACTCATTTTGTGTCTTCAGCCTAAAATTCCTCTCTGTCTTCTCTCTGCTCAATGAAATACTCATCTTTAAAGGGCCAGGTCAAGTGCCACTTCCTTCGAATGTGCTTCTTCATTTATGTTCCCAGTTAATTGTGCTTTCTGTCTTCCACAGAGCACCACTTTTACCTCTCTCTTTTTAAAAAATTTTTAATGTTGGGGTGCCTGGGTGGCTCAGTCGGTGTAGCGTCTGACGTCTGACTACGGCTCAGGTCATGATCTCGTCCGTGAGTTCGAGCCCCATGTTGGGCTCTCTGCTGACAGCTCAGAGCCTGGAACCTTCAGATTCTGTGTCTTCCTCTCTCTGTGTCTCTCCCTTGCTTTGCTCTGTCTCTCTCTCTCAAAAATAAATAAACGTTTTAAAAAAATAAGATTTTTAATGTTTATTTTTGAGAAAGAGAGATAGAGGGAGGAAGGAGCAGGGAGAGAGAGGGACACAGAATTTGAAGCAGGCTCCAGGCTCTGAGCTATTGGCATAGAGCCTGATGCAGGGCTCTAACCCACGAACCATGAGATCACGACCTGAGCTGAAGTTGGATGCTTAACCCACTTAGCCACCCAAGCGGTCCTTACCTCTGTTAGTAGAGCTTGTATTTTAGTCTTTGTTCAATAATTATTTGTTAATAGTCTCTCTCACTAGATTTCCAAGCTCTTTTGTAGTAGACTATGTATATTCTGTCCACACTGTGCCAAGCACATAGGAATTCAGCAGATAATTTTTAAATAAATGACTATATCACACCTGGAAACAGATGGTGGTAATATAGAAATGAACAAGAAAGAGGTGGGATTTATGTTTGGTCTTAAAGGATGGATGGGATTTCAAGAAGCAGCCGCAGGAGCAGAAGAAGAAAGGGTGTCCCATGCAGGTAGAATAGCATGATGAGTTATGACCCAGGCCATAGAATAACTGTAGGTGAAAGATGTTAGGTGGCTTTGAAATTGTGGGAGACCTTAAATAGACCTGCAGAAGATTTTTTGTTCAATTTAGTAGTCAGTGAAATTAGTGAAGCAGGAGGGTGATTTGGGCAGAAAGCAGCTTAGTCCATATCTGACATATATTGGGTAGGTTGGGATAGGGAAAGACCCTTGTGGCAAGAGGAGTTAGGCGGCTCTGGTATTAACTAGGCAGGAGCTAATGAGAGTGTAAACCAGTTAGTGCCAGGGGAAAGAGAAATGAGAGAGCGCATGTTGACTACTGACTGAATGTGTGAGTGAAAGAAGAGAACCTCACACATTCAGTCATACTTGGGGTTTTAAATCCAAGTACCTGGAAGAGTAGTGTGTTGGTAAGAGAAAAATGTCAGAAGGAGCAAGTTTTGAAGACACGATGCTTGAGTTTTAAGTCTGTTGAGTCAAAGGTGTAGAAGGTGTTCTGGGCGGCTTAATGAATGTGTTCTCCACAGGCTTTCTTTAAATAACAAATTATCTTCCATTATACACATCATCATGTTCTGACCACAGGCACACAGAGTAATGGGAGATGGATATCCTTTTGCCATATTAAATATTTCTGTATACATACCTCTTCTATAGCACTCATACTGTGTTTTGTTCATATGCCTGTTTCTGACTGGATGGAGCTGTTGGAGGGCAAGCAAGGACAGTGTATTATCTTTGTTGTAGAGTGCCTGGCATATTGAGGACATGCAGGAAAAGTTTGAATTAATGAATGAGTTAGCGGCTCACAATACGTATGTCTTTGAGCAAGTAGTCATCTTGTTAGAAGACTTGACTCTTGCAGTTCTTACAAGTGTTATCAACACAGGCATGATTCTTCCACTTCTCCAGAATATGGGTTTAAGAGGGTTTTGGGATAGGCCACAGACTGAATCCCAACTCTACCAGTCTACCATCTGCTCTTTTTAATTCATTTAACCATAAAATTCACCCTTTTATTTTTTTAATGTTTAGTTTTGAGAGAGAGAGAGAGAGAGAGAGCACGCGCAAGCAGGGTGGGGCAGAGAAAGATGAAGAGAGAGAATCCCAAGCAGGCTTGTCAGCACAGAACTGTGAGATCATGACCTGAGCTGAAATCAAGAGCCAGACACTTAAACTAACTGAGCCACCCAGACGCCCCTAAAGTTCACACTTTTAAAGTTTACAATTCAGTGGTTTTTAGTCTATACACAAGGTTGTGCAACTGTCATGACTATTTAATTCCAGAATATTTTTATCACCCCCCCCAAAAAAACCCCATACCCATAGCCATTAGTAGTCATTCCCCAGTCCTTTCCCCAGCCTCTGCAAGCTACTAATCTACTGAGCTTATTTTTATTCAAAGGAAAGATTAAAATGATTTAACTCTATAACTGATTTCTAATAATCCTACTCTTCAGAAATGTGCTAACAGGAGGCCTTAACTGGTCTTTCTCCTGGTAGGAAAGAATACCAGAAAGGGATATCTTGGGTAAACAGTGAATGAAGGTAAGATTTACTTTGAGAAGGTGATGGTATTTTTAGTATTCATTTGGAATGAGTATTTTCTAGTAGATGGAACTTTTGAAAAAAAAAAAAGCCCTTTTAGAAATAAAGTCACAAGAGATGTTAGGTGCTTACAATTGACATTTTAGAATCGAATACTATTAAAGATAATTTTGTCTTTCTTCCTAGTTTTATAAGTGAAAAAATGGACACTCGGAGTTTACGTCAACAGGTTCTACAACAATCTGTGACAAAGTCAAAAATAGAGTCCAAGTCTCCTAACTTTAATATGAATGGTTAAAAAATGCTTCATCTTGTGTTGCTTTAGTGAGGTCTGCTTACTGTCCCATGAATATGCCACACTTATTTGCACTCTCTTTTGAGTTGTACAGTTGACCCTTGAACAACAGGGGTTTGAATTGCATGGGTCCACTTATACATGGATTGCAGAGCCTCCTTGGGATTCTCTCTCTCTCCCTCTCTCTGACCCTCCCCTGCTCGCTCGCTCACGCGCTCTCTCAAAAATAATAAACAAACATTAAAAAAAAGACCCAGTTCAAGTCCTTTGTCTCCTAGGAGTTTTTCTCTGGCTGAATGCTTGAATGTTGTTCTCTCTTGTTCCCAGTTTTGTCAGGAGTATACTGTAGTCTCTGTGAGTAGATTCTCAGCTTCTCTAGAACAGGAACCATATCTTTACAGTTTCACTCTCTTTCCTATTAGAAAATCTTATTGTAGGATCACCTGGGTGGCTCAGTCAGTTGAGCATCCGACTTCCGGCTCAGGTCATGATCTCGTGGTTTGTGGGTTCAAGCCCCACATTGAGCTCTGTGTTGACAGCTCAGATCTGGGAGTCTGCATCAGATTCTGTGTCTCCCTCTCTTTGCCCCTCCCCTGCTTGTTCTTTCTCCCTCTCTCAAAACCAAACATTAAAAAAAATTTTTAAAGGAAAATCTTAATGTAGAACTATTTAGTAAATATGTGTGTACTTTCTTTGTACTAGTCATATCATTTAAGTAGAAAGCAACATGGGGCACCTGGGTGGCTCAGTCACTGGTTAAGCATCTGACTCTTGATTTTGACCCAGGTCTTGATCTTATGGTTTCATGGATTTGAGCTCTGTGTCAGGCTCTGTGCTGGGAGTGCGCAGCTTGCTTGGGATTCTCTCTGCCCCTCCCCGACTCGCCCTGTCTCTGTCTCTCTCAAAATAAATAAATAAACAAAAAAAATTTTTAAGTAAAAACAAAATAGAAAGCAACTGGGGCACCCGGGTGGCTCATTGGGTTTAGTGTCCAACTTTTGATTTTGGCTCAGGTCATGATCTCGTGGTTTTGTGGGTTTGAGCTCCGGTCAGGTGCTGTGCTCACAGCGCCGAGCCTGCTTGGGATTCTCTCTCTCTCTGCCCTTCTCCCACTCGTGCTGTCTCTCTCAAAATAAATAAATTAAAAAAATTTTTTTAATAAAAAAGTAGAGAGCAACTGGGGTGCCTAAATGGCTCATTGGATTGAGCTTCCAACTCTTGATTTCGGCTCAGGTCATGATCTCGCAGTTGCGTGGGTTTGAGCCCTGTGTCAGGCCCTGTGCTGGCAGCGCTGAGCCTGCATGGAATTCTCTCTCTGCCCCTCCCTCACTCACTCATGCTGTCTCTGTCTCTCTCAAAATAAATAAACTTAAAAAACTTTTTCTAAATAAAAAAAAATAGAAAGCAACTGGGGCACCTGGGTGGCTTATTGGGTTGAGCATCCAGCTCTTGATTTGGGCTCAGGTCAAGATCTCACAGTCATGGGATTGAACCCCATGTCAGATTCAGGGCTGAGGATGGAACCTGCTTGGGATTTTCTCACTTCCTCTATCTCCCCAATTGGTGTGCGCTTGCACTCGCTCTCTCAAAATAAATAAATATTAAAAAAAATAGCAACTTATGTATCCATCTGAAATGTTCACATATCTTAAAGAGTCCCTGAGTCATAACCAGAAATTAGATCTGTTACCTTAAATTGTATCCCTGGTATCATTCATAGATCTTTCTTTGAGAAGTTTGTCATTTGACAATTTGGTCATCAGTAAGGGTAAAACAGCCATGAATTGGCAGCTCATTAAGTATGGTTAAATTCATGAGTTCATACGGTACAACAAAACCAAACTTACTGGTTATCTGTGAAGAATGCTAGGGATCCAGTTCATTATTTTGAAAAGTAGAAAATAAAGGAAAAGAACAAAGTATTGCTTGTGATTTTCCTTTGTGATCTGTACCTCAGGGTAATTGAATGATTGAAGAGGGTAGGTTTCTTTCTATGCAAGTTTTCTGGCTAATAAAGACAGTATGATAGGGGTACCTGGGTGCCTCAGTCACTTGAGCATCCGACTTCGGCTCAGGTCACGATCTCGCACTTCCTGAGTTCAAGCCCTGTATTGGGCTCGATGCTGACAACTCGGAGCCTGGAACCTGCTTCAGATCCTATGTCTCCCTGTCTTCGCCCCTCCCCTTACGCTCTGTCTCTCTATCAGAAATAAATGAACATTAAAAAAAATCCTTAAGACAGGATGAGTAAATTAGATTACCTCCAGGGTGCCTGGGTAGCTCAAGCCGGTTAGGTTAAGTGTCTGACTTTGGCTCAGGTCATGATCTCATGGCCCGTGGGTTCAAGCCCCTGCGTCAGGCTCTGTGCTGACAGCTCAGAGCGTGGAGCCTGCTTTGGATTCTGTGTCTCCCTCTCTCTCTGCCCCTCCCCCCTCTCAAAATAAGCAAACATTAAAAAAAATTAGAATACCTCCATTTTGCAGCCACTAATGAACTAATGGATCTAGGCAATAGACATCCGTGGCTGCTCTTATCACAAAAAGAGAGAGAACTAGATATTAGGAGCCTACTGTGAGAAGTTCACAGCACCACCTTTGAAGTCGTTTTCTCACCTCAGAAAAGCCAAACCTAGGGGTGCCTGGGTGGCTCAGGTGGTTGAGCCTCCGACCTTGGCTCTGGTCATGATCTCACAGTTCGTGGGTTCGAGCCCCATATGTCGGGCTCTGTGCTGACAGCTCAGAGCCTGGAGCCTGCTTCAGATTCTGTGTCTCCCTCTCTCTCTGCCCTTCCCCCATTCATGCTCTCTTTCTCTCTCTCTCTCTCAAAAAAAATAAATATTAAAAAAAATAAAAGCCAAACGTAAATCTGATTAAGCTTTTCTGGATCAAAACACTAATACCAATTTAGAGAAAATATAAGGACCAGAAGAACCCAGTACCATAGGAGCTAGTCAGCATAATCCAGACTGGAAAACTAAACTGGTATCATCAGCAAAAAAAATTCCCACAGGAAGGAAAAGAAGAAGGTGGAGGAGGGAGCCTATAAGTACCAAAAGACTTAAGACACTTATCATCCCTTGCATACATGGACTTTATTTGGGTCCTGATTCATAGAGACATACTTAAAATAAGACAATTGGGGAAATATGAACACTGCTTATTTGATGTTATAAAGGAATTCTGGTTAATTTTTTCAGCATAATAACAGTATTATGATTAATTTTAAAAAGAGATAAATGTATGGGGACAAAATAATATCTTGGTAAAGTCACAAGGGCCAGTGCTATTGGAGCTCCTCAGCTTGGCCCAGAGAAGAATCTCTGCCTAATTAAAATGTATTCCAGCTTCCCTCTTATGTTAAAAAATTTTTATTTGAGAGAGAGAGTGCGAGAGTGAGCGTGAGCAGAGAGTGGGGTGGGGGGGGGTGTGCAGAGAGAGAGAGAGAGAGAATATCTGTAGCAGGCTCCACACTCAGCACAGACCTGATGCAGGTCTTGATCCTAGGATTATGACCTGGGCCGAAATCAAGATTTGGGTGCTCAACCAACTGAGCCACCCAGGTGCCCCTCTCAGGTTTTAAACTCTCAAAAGCATGTATTTTATTTCTAGGGCCTGTTAATTCTAACAACTGCTTAATGGTGTTGTGCATGCCGGGTCCTGATCTAGGCACTGAGGATACAGCAGTGAACAAAAGAAATAAAATAAATAGATCCCTGCCCTTTTGGAGCTTACATTTGAGTGGAGTGAGACATATAACAAACAAAATAAATGAGCAAATTTTAAGATACACAGTATGTTAGTGAAGTACTGTGCAGAAAATGAGGATATTAATTATAAAATTTAAACTGGCTCCTATTAGAGAATAGTTTCAGTTTATAGGTTTTCTTTTTTTTTAAGTTTATTTATCAGAGAGAGAGAGAGAGAGAGAGAGAGAGCATGAGCAGGGGAGGGGCAGAGAGAGAGGGAGAGAGAGAAGAATCCCAAGCATGCTCTGTACTGCCATGGCAGAGTGCAACGTGGGCCTCGAACCCACAAACCATGAGATCATGACTTGAACTGAATTCAGATGCTTAACTGAATGAGTCAGCCAGGTGCCCCTCATTTATAGGTTTTCTAAGAGCTCTTTCAGACTTGCTATGGCCTGCCATATTGCTCACTATTTTCTTTCTTTTTTTAGATTCAATGGATGACAAGGAGGAGAATCAAGAGAAAGTGCCTCACTCAGGCACATCTGTGCTAAGTGGTAGGTTTTAAAGTATTTCAGTACAATGTATTTTTCTTCCTCATTCAGTGTTGATATGAATTCTTAATGCTTTTGGTATAGTATATATGTATGGTAAACTCCTGTAAATGTAAAACCTAAGCAATGGGAAAGGTAAAACAGTGGTATTTTATTTTGAAAATTTTACTTTGGTTTTGTTTTAGAGATATTGGTATGGGATTAAAGTAAAACAAATCATGTATTTCAGTGCACATTTTGCCAAATTAAAGGTACATAGTTAATAATTACCATTTATTACCAATTAAAAATCTGTTTATTAATAAAAATCCTTCTAATATTAGAGTCAGTGTGAAAATCCTTTTTTTTATGGTCAAAAGACAGTTCATTGGATAAAAGCTTAGGCATTGGGAGTCTGACAGATCTGTTCTAGAATCCTGGCCTCATTCTTTACTAGCCTTGTGACCTTGGGCAAATTACTCAATGTTCTTAGTCTCTTTTGTCTTCTCTGTAGCACAGGGATAATACTACTTACTTTATGGGACTATTGGAATTAAATAAGGGAAACGAATGTAAAGCACCTAATATAATGCCTAGGCATACAGTAAAATGTTCAGTAAATGTTTATTTATTAACTTTGAGTTATTCATGTTTTAAGTTTCTTATTGTGAACAGCATGTGTATAGCATTGCACCAGAGACTCAGGAGATAGAATCTGACCCATTGTACCTGCTCTTAAGGAAAATGAAAAAATTAGTCATATGCATATAAAAGGCTGAATTTTAAAAATACTATAACAAATGACTGTGTTTATCAGAGATTTCCAGGCAAATATTTTGCCCCTTGTTTTTCTCTTGTCCTGTCCTGCCAGCCCCACTCTTGGGGTAGTTCACCTGTGACTTTCTGTTCCTACAGAAAAATTGTCTATAGAGGTAATCCCCATGGAAGCGTTTTTTTTCTCACTGTAGCTGGGCTCCCAGTGCTTCCTTAGCTTCCTTTTCCATTGGCCTTATTTGTTTTTCAGCAATCCCCTCCAACCTCCAAAACCCTCCAAGGAAAGGGAGGCCATTAGGTTAGAATGTTCTTCCTTAATCCCTACAAATTCCTCTCCATCTGTTTTATTTCTTCCTTAATCCCTACAAATTGTTTTATTTTTTTAATATAATACTTTTATTGAGATATAATTTGCATAACCATAGAATTCACCCATTTAAAGTATGCAATTCATTGGTTCTTGATATATTCATAGACTTGTGCAGCCATCACCACAATCAATTTTAGAACATTTGCATCATTCTAGAAAGAAATCCCATATCCAGTTAGCAGCCACTCCCCATTTTTCCCCAGTGCCTTTCCCCTCCCTCAGCTCTAGGCAACCATTTGTGTATTTTCTGTCTCTATAGATTTGCTCTTCTGGACATTTCATAAAAATAAATTTTAAAAAAATGTATTGTTGAAGATTGGAACTAGTAACTTCAAAATTCTCAAACTGTTGATTGAAAAAAATGAGATTACTTAATCAAACTGACAGATATCTGCAGGTATTTCTCAGGGCTCTGACCCTAACATTTCATCTTAGAAATCTGTGATTGTTAGAAGGTAAACTCCAAGAGAGCCAGGACTTTCGTCTGTTTTATTAACTGCTGTGTCCACTGTACCTAGGACAGTGCCTTGCATATACTGGCAACTTTCTATGGAAAAACAGTGACGAATAAGACAAACATGATTCCTGCCCTCTTTGAGCTTAGGGGGCAAGATTGACATTAAACAAATGCCCAGTTACAGCTGTGATAATTGCCATGAAAGTAGTAGGTGCTGATCATTCAGCCAAGAAGCTTCCAGCTCTAGATATTTTTCTCATCTTCTTTATTTACATAGCCTCTAAACCCAACCATAGTACTGGTGGGAGACATCAGGATTCTGATTTACTCCGGAGAAGACCAAGGGGGTTCATGTAGATTATGTTCAGTTTGCCAAAAGGTGTTTGAGCTAATGTATAGACTAGATTAGAGTACAAGTCAAACAAGGACCATGGACATGTGTGAATAACAATCAGACCAAAAGGTTATGTGTATACCTCTCTCACAAACAAACCTGTTAGTTGCCAGGCCTTTTTTCTGAGAGAATAACATTCCCCTGCCCCAATCTGTCCATGAAGATGAGACGAAGAGGCTGACTGGGACCTCAGGTTTGGGTAAGACTTTCTGAGTACTTTGGCTCTTGGTCAGGAATTCCAGCTGTGGTATTATTGTGGATGTTGTCAAATTTAAATTTAAGTAAATCCTATTGGTCTGTGTGTGTTTCCCCTGTGTTATTGGTAGGGTCTCAGCACATGAGTAGCCAAATTGAACGGTTTTGGGAACTGAAAATTTTGCCTTATGAATAAAGGAAAAAAGGCTCCAATGGTTAATTAGCTAGCACTGTGATAGAAGTGACAGAAAATGATCATATTAAAGTATACTGGTATAAAGGATTTGTTAGGTTAAATTATAGCCCATTCAGACACAAATGGTGATAGAATAAAAACTTGTATTAGATGAATTAAATATTTTCCAGTATCATTGAAAAATTTTACAAGTATAGGTGGTTTATTTGACGTGTAGTTATGAAATGATTTTAGTTTCCCAGTCATTATTTTCAACTTCCTGTCCTTCCTGGGGTGTTGGCTCTTTAATCCATATTCAGATTTTTCTCTCCATTCATGTTTTGTTTTGTTCTTTTTTTTTTTTTTTAACACTCTCTAAGATCATATGGTGGTAGAGCTTCATTTAGAACCTTGGGTCTCCTGATTGTCAGGTTAGTGGTCAGGAGGTCACTGAAATATCCATGTCAGTTTTATTTTGGAGCTATGGACTTCAGTTTTCACTTTTTAAATGTGTGTGTGTGTGTGTGTGTGTGTGTGTGTGTGTATACATATATATATATATATATATATATATATATATAAGTTTATTTTGAGAGAGAGAGAGGGAGCATGAGCGGGATAGGGCCAGAGAGAAAGGGAGAGAGAGAATCCCAAGCAGACTCCACACTGTCAGTGCAGAACCCGACGCAGGGCTCTAAGTCATGAACCACGAGATCATGACCTGAGCCAAAGTTGGACACTTAACGGACTGAGCCACCCAGGTGCCCTTAATATAGTAAACAATTTTTAAATTTTAAGTAGGCTCCATGTCCAACATGGGGCTTGAACTCATGACCCTGAGATCAAGACTCCCACACCGTGGCTGAGCCAGCCAGGCGCCCCTCAGTTTTCATGTTTGACAAAGCTATCCAGTATTAATAAATTTGGCATAGCTATGACATTTAGTTTTAGAATAATCATACCTTGTATTGAGTGACTTACATGTATGTTGTGTCACTTAATTTTCAAAATACCTTGTACCATATATATATATTACTTTTCCTCATTTTGTAGATGATAAGGAACTGAGGCTGAGAAATAAAATGACTTGCTCAGGTCACGAAGCTTTTAAGAAGCAGAGCCAAACTGGAATAGGGCAGGTTCGATTGCTGAGCCCATATTCTTGACATTCTGCCACATGCCATTCAGCACTGTGGTAGTGCTAGCTGTGTATCATTTAGATTTGGAGTTAAACCCAGTATTTTTTTTTAAATGGAACAGTCTCTTAAATTTATGGTTAAAAAAAGCAGGGTGTACAATGTTATGTATGACATGCTTAATACCATATATAATATGTATATATATATATACACATATAAATGCATACACACACATAACAGTGGTATGCTGATGCTGGCTTACATCACCTGGGGAGAGAGCCACTTGTGCACATCTCTTCCCAACTTCATAGTTGTTGACTTTACCTTGTCACCTTGCGATCAGCCATGGTGGTAGTATTTATACCATAGAAATCTGCAAACCTTACCAGTTAGGCTTTTTATTTGCATATTCTAGGAAGCTGGTTGCTGATTTATCAGCATTCCGTGTGTGTGTGTGTGTGTGTGTGTGTGTATAAGCATTATACCCTTTGAAGGATATATAAGGGGCTGCTCATGCAGATTCCCCCAAGAAGGGAAACCATCAAACCCAGTATATATTTTTTAATGTTTATTTATTTATTTAGAGAGGGTAGGGAGCACACACAAGAGCAGGGGAGGGGCAGAGAGAGAGAGAGAGGAAAAAATCCCAAGCAGGCTCTGTGCTATCAGGGCAGAGCCTGACTTGGGGCTCGATTCCCGAACTGTGAGGTCATGACCTGAGCTGAAATCAAGAGTAAGACACTTAACCAACTGGCCCACCCAGGCGCCCAAACCCAATATTTTTATAGTGAGGAAGTTAAACAAGAGTATAGGTGGTTGATGAAAATTAGACTTTGTATGAATTAAAAGTACCTTTAATACTGCTATTAAGTCTTTTTCTTAGTGTCTTGGTAGTCTGACTGGAATAGTGAATTGAAGTGTCAAGTCAGGCAAAGTACATTGCTTTCTAGTATTTTTTAATACCATTGTAATATATCATGAAGACTGAATGAGAGAAGGGCAGCAAGGGTTTGTAGAAAATCTAGATCATTAAAATTCTTATCAGTGACTGTACCGATGACTGGTTTATTGCTTTATTCTGCCACCATATTATTTTTTTAATGTTTATTTATTTTTGAGAGAGAATGTGAGTGGGGGAGAGACAGAGGAGTACAGAGAATCTGAAGCAGGCTCTGTGCTGACAGCAGAGAGCCCAATGTGGGGCTTGAACCCACAAACTGTGAGATCATGACCTGAGCCAAAGTTGGAGCTTAACTGACTGAGCCACCAGGGTGCCCCTCTGCCACTATATTCTTGACACCCTGTACGGAGATCTAATAGTCAATTGAGAAGCAACTCTAATTCTCAAACCTTTTTTCTTTCCATAAAGCATTGCAGGAGTAAGATTCTGTTAGACCTCATAACTAAACACCTTTAGTTCTCCATGAAAAAATTAGAAAGTGCCTTCACATTAAGGGATGAAATGGTCTTGAGTAAACACGTCTTGAGTAAATTTATATTAGAGACAGATGAGTAGAATTTGCTATTACTCTATAAAAAATCCTTTAGTTGTTCTTAGAGTCCACATTGTTAGAATCACTGTGCTAATTTCTCATAACATTGAGAAAATCTGGAGTATAATTTATATAAGAACCAGTATTATCAGAAAGTTCTCTCTTTTATTTCTATGCTGGTAATCAAATGTAGATCAGGAAATTTGAATATGCTCTGTAGGAAGTCTTTTTAAGTTTTTTTTATTTCGGGGGGGAGAGAGAGAGGGAGAGAGGGAGGGAGGGGGTGGGAGAGAGAGAGAGAATGAATCTTAAGCAGGCTCCATGCTCAGTGTAGAGCCCAATGCAGGGCTTGATCCCATGACCCTGGGATCATGACCTGAGCCGAAATCAAGATTCAGACACTCAATGGACTGAGCCACCCAGGCGCTGCTAGGAAGGCTTTCCCCCCCACCCCCTTTTAAAAAATTTACATGTTAACAAACATATGGTGCAATATTTCAGGGTAGAATTCAATGATTCATTACTTACATACTTACATATAACACCAAGTGCTCATCACAACAAGTGCCCTCCTTAGTACCCATCACCCATCTAGCCCATCTCCCACCCACTTTCCCACAAACCCACAAACCCATAGTTTGTTCTCTATTATTAAGAGTCTGTTGGGGCACCTGGGTGGCTCAGTTGGCTAAGTGAGTGGACTTAGGCTCAGGTCATGATCTCACAGTTCGTGTGTTCAAGCCCTGCGTCAGGCTCCTTGCTGACAGCCCAGAGCCTAGAGCCTGCTTTGGATTCTGTGTCTCCCTCTCTCTCTCTGCCCCTCCTCTGCCTGTGCTCTGTCTCTCAAAAATAAACGTTAAAATTTTTTTTTAATTTTTTTAAATGTTTATTTTGAGAGGGGGAGAGAGAGAGAGCGAGAGCACGCGAGCAGGGGAGGGGCAGAGAGAGAGGGAGACACAGAATCTGAAGCAAGCAGGTTCCAGGCTCTGAGCTGTCAGCACAGAGCCCAATGCGGGGCTCGAATCCACGAACCATGAGATCATGACCTGAGCCGAAGTTGGATGCTTAACTGACTGAACCACTCAGGCGCCTCCCAAAAAATTTTTTATAGAAGAGTCTCTTGGTTATTTCTCTTTCCTCTCTCCCCCTCCCCCATATGTTTGTTTTGTTTTTTATATTCCATATATGAGTGAAATCATACTGTATTTGTCTTTCTCTGATTGACTTCTCTAAGCTCCATCCACCTCCGTTGCAGATGGTAAAATTTCATTCTTTTTGATGGCTAGGTAATGTTACGTTGTACATATACATATATATATATATATATACATACCACATCTTAATGATTCATTCATCAGTTGATGGACATTTGGGCTCTCACCCTAGTTTGGCTAATGTTAATAATGCTACTATAAACATTGGGGTGCATGTACCCTTCGAATCTGTATTTTTGTATAAGAAGTCTTTTTTAAAAGATACATGGAGGGGTGGACTCAGTGGGTTAAGTCTGTATTTTTCTATAAGAAGTCTTTTTTAAAAGATACATGGAGGGGCAGGCTCAGTGGGTTAAGTCTCCGACTCTTGGTTTCGGCTCAGGTCATGATGTTGTGTTTTGTGGGATCAAGCCTTGTGTCGGGCTCTGCGCTGAGTGCAGAGCTTGCTTGGGATTCTCTCTCTCCCTCTCTCCCTGCCCCTACCTTGCTCATACTTCTCAAACATATAAGCTTAAAAAAAATAAAAGATATATGGAACTAAAGCCTATTTTACTCCTGAAAGTTAGCGTACATATTATATATACTAAAAAACCTATTTCATGCATTTTTTTCCCCCAGATGAGTTCCACTGGGAAAATTACTTGAAAGAGACTGGATCTTTGGGCGCTCCTTCAGAGTATTTCAGACAGGTATGCCCAAATTCTGTAGATGTTGTATATATTAATGTGAACTGTTAATTTGTTGAAGGATGTTTGTGTGACTGTTAGGTTCTAGTAGTGCGAGGAGGTAATGGGGATTGGAGTAGTGCCACTTAAGGAGGAGATGGTATCTTTGCATTTATTCATTAAGAATTTACTCCATATCAGGTATACTAAGCCCTATGGCTGTCCATCTGGAGGGAAAGACAGACATGTAAATAATTAATTATGAAAAGTATGATAACTCTGAACTGGAAATGCTCACAGAAGAGATGATATCTGAGATGGTTGGAATGAGAGCAGAGATATTCCAGGTAGAGAGAACATCCAAAGCAAAGGCACATGGATGTAAAAGAACTTGAGTGTTGAGGGATGGCATGGGTGGCTGGAGCACAAAGTGGGTAGAGGTGATAGTGTGGAAATAAGGTTAAAGGTGTGGGGGGCTTTTAAACTGGGGACTTGGACTTAAGCAGTAGTGAGCTGCCAGTTTTATTTCAATGGGGAATGGCCTAATCAGATTCTTATTTTAGAAAACCACTCAGGGTGCATTTTAGAGGGTGTATTTGAGTTGCCTGGAAGTGGGCAGAGGCGTAAGACCAACAGTGAACAGTGTTTTTATGCTTCATGTTGAGCCAAGGAGAGGATTTGGAGAAGATCTTCTCCTTGACCCTTAAAGTTTATTTGCTTACCATCTACTATGACTGGTACTTAAAACATTTATTGGGTATTCTGTTAACATAGCTGACCATTTGTTTTTCTTACAATTGATACATTTTAACAAAACTGTGTGTGTGTGTGTGTGTGCGCGCGTGTGCACATGCACATATATAATATATATATATATATACATATGCAGTCTAAGGTTCCACCAGCTAATGAATTCAAAGTTGGCATGAAATTGGAAGCCCATGACCCTCGCAATATGACTTCAATATGTATAGCCACGGTCGTCGGAATTACTGGTGCCAGGCTACGTTTAAGACTGGATGGTAGTGACAACAGAAATGATTTTTGGAGGCTTGTTGATTCTCCAGACATACAGCCTATTGGGACATGTGAAAAGGAAGGGGACTTACTTCAGCCTCCACTGGGTAAGGATAAACAATTTTTAAAATAGTATATTCTTACTAATGTAATATTCAGTATAGTTTTAAGTGGCCTTAATTCTTTTTTAAAGATTTTATTTTATTTTTTAAAGTTTTTAAATTTATTTTGAGAGAGTGTGTGTGGGCACGAGCTGGGGAGGGCAGAGAGAGAGAGAACCCCAAGCAGGCCCCACACTATCAGTGTGGACCCCAGTGTGGGGGCTCAATCCCACGAACCGTGAGATCATGACCTGAGCCAAAACCAAGAGTAGGATGCTCAACTGACTGAGCCCCCCAGGAGCCCCAAGATTTTATTTTTAAGAAATCTCTACACCCATCACGGGGCTCAAATTCACAACCCCAGGATCAAGCATCCCATGCTCTACTGACTGAGCCAGCCAGGTGCCCCCAAAGTGGCCTTTTAGAAATCTCTTCTAGGGATTTTTGCAAATAAGATTGTCAGGTGGTTACTGTGGAAAATGTATGAGAGAGGAACTCAGTACCCTATGTTCCAGAGTTTACTTAAATACACATTTGGAATATATGTGTATGCTGAAGGTTCCCCACTCCAGGGCAAGATATATGCTGTCTTCAAACTTGAAATGTCAAAAACAGCTCTACTAGGTTACACATACAGATTCAGAAACCCTTCTAGGGGAGAAGTTTGTAGCATTTGTTACAAGTCATTTCTTCCCTTATTATTGTCCACTGAGCCATTCAGCATTTTCACCATGGGGGTGTGCACAGGGGAGGAGTATGATTCCACATCCAGACTCCAGCTTCAAACTTGAGAATTTTGTTATATCTATAATGGGAGGAAATCATAGTGAGAGGGATCAGGGTCAGTACTTTGAAAAGGAGGAGATTGATGGAAATTTACAAGCAAAGGTTTTTAAGCACAAAATTCTCAAGTTTGATTTTTTAAAAGGTAAAAAGTAGGTGACTCCAATTTCGGGCAAAATAGTTATCTCTTAATATTTAGATGTACTCTGATATTCTGTAGAAAATAAACTTTATTCTGCTATCTGTGAGGGAATGGTGGATATTGGTTTTTGTTTCTTCTTTACAATGCTGAAAATGAAAATTCTCTGTTGTAAAGCACAATGAGGAAATGGATTTTTTTGGTCTCCCACTAGTTAAAAATTCCTTGGGAATCCAAAATTTAAAATATTAATAATAACCACTTTTGGGGTGCCTGGCTGACTCACTCGGAAGAGCATGAGACTCTTGATCTGGGGATTGTGAGTTTGAGTCCCATGTTGGGTATAGAGATTACTTAAAATCTTTAGAAAAAAATAATAACCACTCTTTTAGCAATATATTTTTATACTTTCCTTGCTCTAATTGTTAATCATTTCTAATTTGGTGTAAAATATTTTAAAAAACTAATTAGAGATGTGTTATTCCAAGAGGGTGGTTTAGGGTATGTGTGTGTTTTCTGCTTTTTGCCTTCTTTTATTTCTTCATATCATTTATGTTTATTTTTATAATATCTCTTAAGTCATACAGAATTCTATAAGAGATGGAAGTGTAAACCTGAGGCTTAGTGCTTCCCTGTTTGGATTTGATTTCTGTTTACAAATGGTAATATGTTTTTTGTATTTTATTTAAAGGAAGCACAGCTATTGTGATTGTCAGCATTTCAAACACATAGCCAGATTTATGATCATTCCTTTTTCAAATTACTTTTAGAGTTTATTTTATTAATTAAAAATTTGAAGTACATAGTAGTACATGCTAATCAATATATATTTTGATAGTACATATTAAAAATACACAGTTTTGCCAATCTGCTCATTAGGTGTTTTTGAATAGTTTAGTTTCCATTTTAATATAACACAACTTACTTGGTTTTCTTTTTCAAAAGGTTATTTAAAGCTTAAAGGTTATTATTTAAAAGAATTTTTAAAGTTTTAGCATACAAACAGAAAAGTGTGAATCATAAGTGTACAGCTTATAAATGAACACATCTATATATAACCATCACCCAAATCAAGAAAAAGAACATTATCAGCACCCCAGAAACCCCACTCCTGCTGATCCCCAGTTATAAACCTCCCATTCCCAAAGGTACCCCTGTGTAGACTTCCTAACATTATAGGTTAGTCTTACCTGTGTTTGAATTTTTATTTTATGTATGTGTGTATGTATTTGTTTTTAAGTTTGACAGAGAGAGAGAGAGAGAGAGAGAGAGCACGCACACAAGCAGGGTAGGGACAGAGAGAAAGGGAGTGAGAGAGAATCCCAAGCAGGCTCTGCACGGCCAGCTCAGATCCTGATGAGGGCCTCAAACTCATGAACCGTGAGATCATGACCTGAGCAAAAACCAAGAGTTGTATGCTTAACCGACTGAGCCACCCAGGAGCCCCTGTGTTTGAATTTTTGTATGCACTTTCATCTATTTTTGACTTTTTAATCTATGTTTGACTTTAGGCAATTAATTAAGAAAAATGTCAAATTGAGATGATGGTGATGATAATGATTGCATGATGTAAAAGAATAAGATGGGGGTTAAGAAAAAGGCATAAGGACCAGAGAATGACTGTTATGTGATATTGTAACCACAATGTGGTAAATCCATGTTGTGGATGATTATTTATTAGATATCACTAATAATACTGATTTATTATAAGGGAGTCTATAATAAATCCCCCCTCCCCATTTTTTTTTTTCCTAACAACAATTATGTTCCCTGGTCAATTAAGGAGATTTTGGTGCAGGATTATTATAGGGTGACTTTCTGTCTGAACTTTTTTGCATGTTTTATACTATTGATGGACCCAGTGCCAGTGATTGCCACTGATTTGTATGCTTCCCTATCTTAATGCATGTATCCATCAGGGATGCATGCCAAGTTCTCTTTAATTCTGGCATCAGGGAAGGCAAGTGTTGCATGAAACAGATTGCTCCCAGAAAGCAATAAAACTAGCAGACCTCTTTATTCCCTGTTGTACATGCCAGATGCTGTGATATCCATGATTAATTGATGAGATCTCCAAAAAAGACACCTGTAGAGTCTCTTGATTACATCTGATACAAATTCTAAGAGAAGATCGTGTTTAATGTGTATAAAGATTGCTAAAGTGAGAGCTGTCTTTTTTCTTAACATACTGTATGAAAAATTTCAAATACAGAAAAGGTGAAAGAATTTTACAGTGAACACCCACATACCCATTACCTAGATTCTACCATTGTCATTTTTCCTACTTGCTTTATTACTTACCTGTGTATCTGCCCTTCTATTGATTCATCAATCCATCTTATTTTTAAATGCATTTTAGAGTAAGTTATTGATGTCAGTACATCTCCCCTAAATACTTTAGCATACATGTCATTAACTAGAGTTCACTGTTTATTTGCAGTTTTTTAAGATTTTGAGGTGAAATTTATATGCAATGAAATGCACCATCCTAAGTGAACATTTGCTGAGTTTCACAGAAAACTGTCTTTTTTTTGAAAGGAAAATGAGGCAGGGACCCTGAGGAAAAAGAGAGGCTGGAAGTCTTTTGCAGCCTTTGCCGTGCCTGTGTGGCTGTTGGTGGGGACTGGAAGCTCTTCTGAGTTTTGACTTTGGGTCACCCGTAGTATTATGGCCCATTCCTAATGTACTTATGTGTACGTTGGTGAACTCTAGCTAGTGGCTTCTCTAAAACGAGAGTTTCTACGCCTACTGTAGCATTGTCACCAAATAGTATAGTGGGTACAGTAGAACTTATTGGAGGGTACATCTGCTCCTCTTGCCCATTTCCTGGGTTTCTTGGTAAGAAAGTCATTCTCTGGAGAAGAATTTTAACCGAAACCTATTTTTTATACCATCTTGCTATAATATCACAGGAAGTCTTTTTCATGCTGATTTATTTTATAAAATAGGGTACCAGATGAATGCATCATCCTGGCCAATGTTCCTGTTACGAACCCTGAATGGATCTGAAATGGCACCTGCAACATTGTTCAAGGAGGTAAGAAAGATGTTATTAAAAACTTCCATTGGGGCACCTGGGTGGCTCAGTCAGTTGACCATTTGACTCCTGATCTTGGCTCACGTCATGATCCCAGGGTTGTGGGATTGAGACCCATGTTGGGCTCTGTGCTGAGCATGAAGCCTGCTTAAGATTCTCGCATGCACTCTCTCTCTGACCGTCTCCCGCTCTTCTGTTCTCCCTCTACCCCCCTCTCCTCACCCCTGCGTGCTCGCTTGCGCGCGCTCTCTCTCTCTCTCTCTCTGTAGTTTTATTGTTTTAATAGGAGCATTTAAATGACCACAGACTGGGTAGCTTAAACAATAGAAATTTAATTTTTCACCATTTTGGGAGCTAGAAGTCCAAAATCAAAGGGCCATCAGGGTTGGTTTTTGGTGAGGCCTCTTTGCTCAGCTTATAGATGGCTACCTTTTTGCTGTGTCTTCACATGGCCTCTTCTCTGTGCATGTGGGGAAGGGGAGGTTTCTCTGGCTTCTCTTCCTCTTATAAGGACACCAGTCCTATTGGATTATGGCCCCACCCTTAGGACCTCACTTAACCTTTATTACCTCCTTAAAGGTAGTAATAAAGTGACTTTGGGTATTAGGGCAAATTTATGAATTTGGGAGGGCATCATTCAGTTCATTACAGTGGCTTAAACAACAGAAACTTATTTTCTTACAGCTCTGGAGGCTAAAAGTCTGATATCAAGATGTCAGCAGGCTTGGTTTCTTTTGAGGCCTCTCTCCTTGACTTTTAACAGTCTGTGTATCTGTGTCCTACTTTCCTCCTCTTGGATTAGGGCTCACCCTAATAACCTCATTTTAACTTAATTACCTCTTTAAAGACCCTGTCTCCAAATGAAATCACATTCTGAGGTACTAGGGGTTAGGATTTAAACATGAATTTGGCAGGGGTGGGGGACACAATTCAACTCATAATAGCAAGTCATAAAAAAGTCTCAGTTATAATCACTCACTAGTCAAAATGAATTTGTACCCTCTTTCGAGACCTTAGATATGAAAAGAATGCTCTACTAGAAGCAAATGTTCATTGCTATTTTTTTTTATTTACCTTCAGAAGTGAAGCTTCCCCTCACTTTGCTGTATTAGTCATCCTTTGACATTGGAGAAAATGATGACGGGCCAAAAAATCACTTGAAAGTTACTTAGATTTGGTTTCAGAAGTAAAAGAATGTTAAAAACAGTCATCAAAAACAATTTGTTATAAGAAAATATTTGTTATAGAACAAAAGAGGGAAAATTCCAAAAATTATGCTCTTGAGAAAATGTTGAAAGAGTACACTATGTTAAAAAACAGTGAAAAAAAGCCAAGTTTTAGTTAAACTATGGGTCAAAATATTTCTCACCCTCTGTTCTGATTGTTTTCTCAAATTTTATTGCAATTATTCATATCAAGGGGTGCCTGGGTGGCTCAGTTGGTTAGCACCCAATTCTTGATCTCGGCTGAAGTCTTGATCTCAGGGTCTTGATTTCAAGCCCCGCTTTGGGCTCCCTGCTGGACATGGAGCCTACTTAAGAAAAATAAAACAAGGTAAACAATTACTCATATCAAGAATGGTAGATATTGTAGTTTTTTTTTAATGGTTCAACAGTTCTATACATTTCTCAGTGCTGATTGTTAAGGTAAGTGTGCTCTTGTGGTGCCTGGGTGGCTCAGTCCTTTAAATATCCAATTCTTGATTTTGGTTCAGGTCACGATCTCATGGTTTGTGAGTTTGAGGCCCTTGTCTGGCTCTGCGCTGATAGCGCGGAGCCTGCTTGGGATTTTCTCTCTGCCCCTCCCCCACTCCCGTGCACATGCTCTCTCTGTCTTTCAAAAATAAATAAACTTTAAAAAAAAAAAAGAGAGAGTTTGGGGCGCCTGGGTGGCTCAGTGGGTTAAGCGTCTGACTTCAGCTCATGTCATGATCTCATGGTTTGTGAGTTCCAGCTGTCTGCAGTCAGCATAGAGTGGGCTTTGGATCCTGTCCTCCTTCTCTCTGCATGCCCTCTTGAGTGCATACCCCCCCTCAAAAATAAACAAACACTAAAAAGGAAAGTTTAAAGATAAGTGTACTCTTTTTGTTTTTTTAAGTTTATTTGTGGGGCCCCTGGGTGGCTTAGCCGGTTAAGCATCTGACTTTGGCTCAGATTATGATCTCATAGTTTGTGAGTTTGAACCCCACGTTGGGTGAGCTTGAGCCCTGTTCCAGGCTCTGTACTCTCTCTCCCTCTCTCTTTGCACCTCGTGGGATTCTTTCTCTCTCCCTCACTCACTCCCATTCTCTCTCAAAAATAAATAAATAAATAAGGGTCACCTGGGTGGCTCATTCGCTTGTGCATCTGACTTTGGCTCAGGTCAGGATCTCACAGTTTCTGGGTTCTGGCCCCACTTCGGGCTCTGTGCTGACAGCTCAGAGCCTGGAGCCTGCTTCAGATTCTGTGTCTCCCTCTCTCTCTAACTCTCCCCCACTCGTGCCCTCTCTCTGTCACTCAAAAATAAATAAATGTTAAAAAAATTTTTTAAAAAGTTTATTGTTTTGAAAGAGAGAGAGAGAGCAAGCATGAGTAGGAGGGGCAAAGAAAGAGGGAGGGAGAGAGAGAGAAAGAAAATCCCAAGGAGGCTTCTCACTGTCAGCTCAGAGCCAGACGCAGGGCTTGAACTTACAGTGAGATCATGACCTGAGCTGAAATCCAGAGTCAGATGCTTAAACAACTGAGCCACCCAGGTGCCCCAAAATAAATGTATTCTTAATCCCCTTTATCTATTTCACCTTTCTCCCCACCTATCTCCTCTCTGGCAACTACCAGTTCTCTAAGAGTCTTTTTTTGTTTGTCTTTTTTTTCTTTGTTCATTTGTTTTGTTTCTTAAATTCGACATGAGTGAAACCTTATAGATTTCTTATAAACTCATCTCCTGCTTTAGGGCCTTGGCTCTAGCTGTTCTGTCTGGAGTACTCTTCCTGTAGGTAACTGTGGTTAATAATCACCTTTAGGGTTCTGCTCACATGTCCCCTTACATCTGAGGTTTGTTCTGATTACCCTATTTAAAGTTTTGAACAAACCCTCCCTTACATTTTTCTCTGGATCTCACTCTGCTTTACTTTCTTTTTTTGCATAGCACTTATCATTTCTTTTTTTAATTTTTTTTGTTTATTTATTTATGTATTTTGAGAGAGAGACAGCACGAGTGGAGGAGGGGCAGAGAGAAAGGGAGAGAGAGAATTCCAAGCAGGCTCTGTGCTGGCAGCTCACGCCATGTGGGGCTTAAACTTGAAACCGCGAGATGATAACCTGAGCTGAAACCAAGAGTCAGATACTTAACCGACTGAACCACTCAGACGCCTCGCACTTACCATTTCTAACATAGAGTATATTTTGCTTTTATTATTGTTTCTCGTCTTTCTCTTTACTAGCATGTGAGCACCACAAGGATGAGATTTTTGTCTATTTTGCCACTTAATGTGTATCTGGAGCCTTCATTAGTGTCTGACATGTAGTAGGCACTTAGTAAATATTTGTGAATGAATAAATGAAGTTTAAAGGACTAGAATTTTTGATGACGTCAAAGAAGTAGTTCATTAAAAGTAAGGAAGTACGAGTTAAGGATAAGACTTTGTGGTCAGAGGTAGACTGGGAATACAGCCATAAATAGGACAGTAAAAAAACTGTCCTTATGGGGCTTGCCTTCTAGCTGGGCAAATGCGTAATAAACCATGCAAAATAAGTAAAGTATATATTATGTTTGATAGTTGTACATGCTAAGGAAAAGGGAGGCCTCAGAGTCTGTGGGATATGAAAAGAAATAGCCTTTAAGGAGAAGTGTACTTAGGTAGATAGGCAAGGAGAGAGATTAAAAGAGTATTCTTTATTGGCCACCTTCTAGGAAAGAATCATTTTTTTTCCTTACAGTAAAAAAGAATGAGCCCTTGTTTATTTTAGCTATTGCTTTTGTAAATTATATCTTTTCTTTTCTTTTTTTTTTTTTTTTAAAGTAAGCTCTATGCCCAACGTGGGACTTGAACTCACAAACCGGAGATTAAGGGTCACATGCTCTACCAACCAAGCCAGCTAGGCGCCTCTACAAATTATATCTTTGTGTTTAGGAAGTCATTCAAGAACTGATGATGACAAACCATATTGTTGAAAAACATTTAAGGGGTGCCTGGGTGGCTCAGTCAATTAAGTGTCTGACTCTTGATTTTGGCTTAGGTCATGATATCATGGTTTGTGAATTTGAGCCCTGCATTAGGCTCCATGCTGACAGTGCAGAGCCTGCTTGGGATTCTCTCTCTCCCTCTCTCTCTGTCTGGACTCCCCAAAAATAAACTAAAAAACTAAAAAAATATTTAAAAGCAACTTTATATTATTACCTTTTGTGGACAGCAGAGGGTACTATTTGGCCAATTATCTAAATCTGGAGGTCGCTTGTTTTGAGATAAAACCTTCTCATTTATTTATGAAAAAGAGTAGTTCCTTTGATTTTTTTAAGAAAATAAATAATATGTTTTATTCCAGAGCTCTGTTAATATTTATTTATGTGTATGGTTATATGGATGTAAGTAACTTTGATAGAGTATTCATGAAATTTAGAAGAATTAATAAACAGTGTAAAAATCTTCAGAGAATAAATTGCATTTTGTCCATTATCATTGTCTGGATTTTGTTACTTGTCAGCTAATAGTGGCGTTGATGACATACTGTCACAATTGGGGTATCTTTTTAGATTATACATTTGAATCTTAAAATTCTGTTTTTCTGCTCATTCCTGTCTTCTCTTTTGTAGCAGAAAATGTATATTGCCATTTCAATTTAGTTTGCTTTGCTATAGAAAGTCTTATTGTTATTTGGTTATATGACAGTATTAAGGGCCTAAGAAACTTATGTGTCCTTTTAATGCTTTCTCCATTCTGTGAACGTGTAGGACAAATTTATCAACTGCCAAAGTTATCCTTTGTTAAATCCACCTCCCTCTTTTCCTTCCATATGTAGTAACAGTTAGTTGACCTTCAGCCCCTTCATGAAGTGGCAGTATGTAACTCTGCTTCTTACTTACCAGCTACTTATTTATCAAATACCTTTGATCTTTGACTAAGCTAACTTCTGCCCTGCTGACCTTAGGGTGATTTTTTTTTTAATTTTGTTTGTTTATTTTTGAGACAGAAACAGAGCCTGAGCAGGGGAGGGGCAGAGAGAGAGGAGACACAGAATCCGAAGCAGGCTCCAAGTTCTGAGCTGTCCGCACAGAACCTGATGCGGGGCTTGAACCCACGAACCATGAGATCATGACCTGAGCCAAAGTCGGACGCTTAACCGACTGAGCCACCCAGGTGCCCCTAGGGTGATTTTTAAGAATCAAATTAAGATTATGTAATTAAAAGGACTTTGAAGGCTAATAATTAAGGAACTTTTAAGACTTCAGGGATATAAAGAATATCACTGGAAAAGTACAGGATGATGAGATGGGTTAAAAGGGGCATTTAAAAAAGAAATCAACCTACCAGATCTGTGTTTAAATTGTATCTTGGTGAAAGAATTACTTGAATTACTTGAAAGTTTGTTTACTGTTCTTCAGGTGATTACTTGGTTAATTCGTTTTTTTTTAAATCTTGCTGTTGAGTACTCTGCTGGAAATAGCAATATGAAGAATCCCTTGGTCTCAGAGAAGTAAACACGTTTCAAGGGTAGTTTTGCAGTTGAAGGCAAGAGCACCTCCTTTGAGGGTGCCTGGGGGTGGGCAGAGTTGGCCAGGAAAGCCTTACGGAGACCAGAAGATCCGGGCTTTGAAGTGAATCAGTTGGAGTTTGTCCAGGCAGATGATGTGGTAGGATGTTCCAAGGAGTTGTCTGCCTACGTTTAAGATCTAGCTCCAGCTCTCATACTTACGGTGTATTCTTAGGCAATTGTGCATTAATTTTATGATCTATAAAATGGGGATAATAATAGCGTTGACTTTATAGGATTGTTGTGAGAATTAAAACATTTAGAACAGTGCCTGGCATATACTAAAGAATTGAGGGCTACCTTTTTTTTTTTTTTTCAAATTTTGGTTTTTTTTTAAATGTTTTTATTTATTTTTGAGAGACAGAGACAGCACGAGCAGGGGAGGGTCAGAGAGAGAGGGAGACACAGAATCTGAAGACAGGCTCCAGGCTCTGAGCTACCTGTCAGCACAGAGCCCGACGTGGGGCTCGAACCCACGAACCGTGAGATCATGACCTGAGCTGAAGCCGGACGCTTAACCGACTGAGCCACCCAGGTGCCCCAAGGGCTAACTTTTAATGTCATTTCAGGATTCTAGAGATCTAGGTGATAGAATTGGCAGGTTGTGGTCTTTGAACATGAGTGTTAAGGGTAAAATGATGCATCTGGCTTGGTAGTTCTCAGCCTTGGATGCACATGAGGATCACCTGGGGAATTAATGTGTGCTGATGCCTGGGCCCCACCCCAGACAAATTAAATCAAAATCCTGGCTCTGTGGTACCAAGTGATTTTGATGTTCAGTTGGGCTGATAACCCCTGGTCTAGGGCTAGAGCTTCTGGCTTGAGTGACTGGATTGATGATGGTGCTATTTATTTACTATGATACAAACCAAATTCAAAGAAAAGGTGTTGCTTTTAACATAGCACTTAAGGCTTTCTAAGAATCCTGTTAGCATTTGCATGGTTTAAATTTTGGTAACTAAAGGATGCTTTTTAAATATTGGTTTCTGGATTGGATATCATAAGTGACCCCAAGCTTTATGACTTTCATGTTCTTGTGTCTGCATTTTATACTTGGAGATGTTTGGGGGTTTTTTGGTTTGTTTGTTTGGTTGGTTTTTTTTTTTTTATGTTATCTGGTGCTGTTCCTTTTTGTTTTCTTTTTATTTATTTTGAGAGAGAGGGAGAGAGAGCGAGAGCGAGCGAGCAGGAGAGGGGCAGAGAGAGAGGGAGAGAGAATCCCAAGCAGTCTCTGCACCGTCAGCATGGAGCCCAATGTGGGGCTTGAACTCACGAACCATGAGATCATGACCTAAGCCAAAACTAAGAGTTGGGAGTTTAACTGACTGAGCCACACAGGCGGCCCTTTTTCTTTGGACTTACCAGCTTTCAACATACCCTGTAATTTACACATTTATTGGGTTTATTTGACTCTTTTAAAATTTCTTGTTGTTTTCTTCTCTCTCCTTTCCCTCACTCGCACCCCAGTCACTACTACCACAACCACTAGAAAGTAAGCTCCACCAGAGCAGGGATCTTTGATATTTTTTGTTCGCCTGTGAATCCTAAATTTCTGGTACCTAGTATATAACACTTATTTCTTAAATGAATAAATGAATTACTATCATTCTGGGTTTGTTTCCTTCCAGGTTCTTGGTTTTGCTCCAGAGTAAGTGAGGTGTTGTAGAGCAGAGTTTCAGAGAGATCTCCAAGAACTGTTTCATGGAGTTTAATTTTTGGTTGATAAAGGTTGTAAGAATACAGTTGAGCAAATTCCTCTTATTACATCTTAACAAAACTTTTTTTTTAATATTTTGGTAGGAACCACCAAAGCCACCTCTAAATAATTTCAAAGTAGGAATGAAGCTTGAAGCCATTGATAAAAAGAACCCTTATATGATCTGCCCTGCAACTATTGGAGATGTTAGAGGAGATGAAATTTACATCACATTTGATGGATGGAGTGGAGCTTTTGATTACTGGTGCAAGTACGATTGTCGAGATATATTCCCAGTTGGGTGGTGTCGCCTGACAGGAGATATATTACAACCACCTGGAACTTATGGTAAGATAATAAGTAACTATGTGTTTTTTTTATTTTATTGAAGTTAGATCTAACTCCTCTTGGCATTGAGGTTAGGACTTCATTCGCAACTGGAGCAGCAGAGAGAATAGTGACGGCACTGTCTAGGATAGAGAACTGGAGGTAGAAGAAGGTAATGATTAGATTTCTTGAGGGCCAACTCAGCATCATAATCTGAATTGACAGTCCACATTGGAGAATAATAGGTAAGGTACAAGTCACACTTAGACCATTGAAGCCTAGTATTTTGTAGGCATTTTGGGGTGCTTAGCTATCTTTGTAGTTGATATTCAATTTAAAATTACACATAGTATTCCACTGTTTATATCTCAAAGATAGTGTTCATTTTTTTATTTTTTAAAAACAATTTTTAATGTTTATTTTTGAGAGAGAGAGAGAGAATAGGGGAGGGGCAGAGAGAGAGGGAGACACAGGATCTGAAGCAGGCACCAGGCTCCGAGCTATCAGCACAGAGCCTGACCCAGGGCTGGAACCCATGGACTGCGAGATCATGACTTGGGCCGAAGTCAGATGCTTAAATGACTGAGCCACCCAGGTACCCCTCCAAGATAGTTTTTAAAAGGTGAGGCTTAACTGTTATATATATATTTTGCACACTTTAATTCAGTTTTTTCAAGTCAAATTGACACTTTGATAGTCTTTTTTAATTAATTTTTTTAATGTTTATTTTTGATAGAGACAGTGTGAACAGGGGAGGGGCAGAGAGAGAGAGACACACTCAGAACCCAAAGCAGGCTCCAGGCTCTGAGCTGTCAGCACAGATCCCAATGTGGGGCTCAAACCCACAAGCCGTGAGATCATGACCTGAGCTGAAGTCAGAGGCTTAACTGACTGAGCCACCCAGGCGCCCCAGTACTATGATAGTCTTAAGTAAAATCTCCCCATCAGTGAAAATTTTATGCTGTGGAAGCAATCATAGATTAATATGTTATTATAGTCAAGTGTTTATCAGTTTTAATGCTGTGCTTCCTAAGTTGAATACTGTGATTATCTAGATACTTTCTTTCAGAGAAAAATCATCAAAATATTGAGGTTCCTCAGTGACTCTTCCAAGGGCTTAGACTTGCCTAAACTGGTCTTCTGTGATGGCATAACTGCTGAGATTTAAGTGGGATCTAAGCACAGAACCTAATCATTGACCTAAGTTAAATAGAAAATTAGTATAATCAAATGTAAACATACTTAAAATTTATCCAACTAAAATTTATTTGTACCAGAGAAAAAGAAAGATGAGTGTATAAAATGAGGAAGTAATGTGTGCTGGACGAGAGTAGTGGCTAGATAAAAGCATATAGCCATATTCTTGGAACTGCTGTTAGAATCTTCTTATGATTTGGGACTCTTAACACATCCCATTATATTATAGTACTACATACTATAACATCCTTTTTATTAGGTACTTATTTTATCAGTTCCCTGCTAGCATAATTCTAAGAAGCAGATATTAATCGCTGATTTTTATGAAAGGTAGTATGCAATAGATCTATGTGTATATGATACTAAGGCAGTCTCTGCCTTCAAGGAGTTTACCTTCTAGTGGAAGACAGATGAATGGAGGGGTAGACTTTAAAGAATACATATGATACAGAATTAGCAATGCAAAAGTAGAGTTCTATGCAAGCTACAAAAGTGGCCCAAAGACATCCAGTCTGTTTAGGCTGGAGGGAAAGGTGGTTGGTTAAAGGAAAGCTTCACAGAAAGATACATGATGTGAGTATTAAGAGAGGAAAAGGAGTTTGCCTGGCAGAATGGAGGTAAAGGTAGGGTGGACACATCACAAAGATATAAAATTGCACAGTATATCCTGAAAACTAGGGAGTTCAGTTTGGGACATGGTAACTTTGGAATGTGTGGCCAAGAATGCTGTTGTCTTCCACTTTCTGGTCTCCCTTTTTTTCTTAGTAACACAATTCAGCTACCTAACATGAAAACTATATTTACAGCCTCCCTAGCAGTTATATATGGCCATGAGACTAAGTCCTGGTCAGTGAGATAAAAGTATAGGTCATATGTTCTACTTCCAAGATGTGTATTAGAGATCAGTGTACCTTTCTCTGTTCCATCCTCCTGTTTCTGTCCTGCTGCTAGGAGTGTGCTTGTTTTGGGTGGAGTTCCATCTTGAACCATGAAATGGGACCATATTCTAAGCATAGTGGACTGGAAAGCAGAAAGGAGCCAGAGTCCCTAAGAATTTTGTGGAACAGAATTATTATACTGGCCTCTTCCAGACTATTATTTAAAAAAATTTTTTTAATGTTTGTTTATTTTTGAGAGAGTGAGAGAGTGTGAGCAGGGGAGGGGCAGAGAGAGAGGGAGATACAGGATCTGAAGCAGGCTCGAGGCTCTGAGCGCTCAGCACGAAGCCTGATGCGAGGCTCGAACCCATGAGCTGTGAGATCATGACCTGAGCTGTAGTCTGGCGCTTAACCAAATGAGCCACCCTGGTGCCCCTCCAGACTGTTATTTGAGAGAAGTAAACTTCTGTGCTATATAAACCAATATTCTTTCAGATTTTTCTGTTACTGTTAGCTGAACTTAATCCTAACTAATTCAGGGTAACTTTAGGACCTTGGATAGCAGCACATGCAGGTATGGAGCCTAAAAGAGATAGGTCTTAATTGACATAGCAGGTTTGAGAGTCATCATGCTCATTCAAGTAAATATTCTGTATCCGGTGGGATTATAGGTACTGGCAGTGGCTGGGCGTGGGGGAGGGGGGTAGGCAGCTACACATCCAATTAATAGCAGTAAGTGCGGAAAGTTTTGAGTGTGTTTTTTTTTTAAAGTTTATTTATCTATAAATAATAGAGTGAGAAAACATGAGTAGGGAAGAGGCAGAGAGAGAGGGAGAGAGAATCCCAAGCAGGCTCCATACTGTCAGCACGGAGCCCAGTGTGGGACTTGAACCCACAAACCGTGAGATCATGACCTTAGCTGAAGTGGGACACTTAACCAATAGAGCCACCCAGGCATCCCTGGGTGTAGTTTTAATTGTGGATGTGTAACAGGTAGAAGTAGAAGAGGATCAAGAACAGAACCTTGTGAGTCAATATTTAAAACAATTTTCATACTTGAATCACCTGGTATGGGGAGCTTATTCAAAGGCTAATGCCCTGGAGCTCATACCCAGGGACTCTGAATCAGTAGGTCTAGAGTGGGGCTCAGGTGTTTCCACTGCACATGGTTTGAGGCCCAAACTTTGAGAAACACAAAAATAAAGGATGAGTAGAAGATAGAAATCAATTAGGGCACTGAGAAAAAGTATACACAAATGTAGGAGAGTTATTAGATTGGTTTCCCCAACAACAGGAGACTTAAAGATTTTAAGGAGTAAGTATTCAGCACTGTCAAATACAGCATAGAAGAGGAGAGCTCATTAGTGGTCTTAAGTAAAAACATGGTTACTCGACTACTTTGCAAAGCCAGATTTAGAGAGCTGAGTAAATAGGAGATGCAAAGCGTTTTTTTAAAATGTGGTTTCACCAATAACTTTCTGAGATCTGCCTCCTCTGTCCTTTACCCCACTGGACATTTCACCAGTTAAAGTGAATTTTAGAAACCTTCCCTCAATTTATATCCCTTTTCCCTCCCCCATTTATAATATAATTTTCTTAAATATTTCCTCTACGTTCATTGAAAATGGCATTGGACAGTGTTATAATTTTTGTTAAACCATTAAACATAATTTAAAAACTCAGGATAAGGAAAGTATTGTATTTACCCACAGTTTTGCCATTTCAGTTCTTCCTGATCTTCAGATTCCTTTTTTTTTTTTAAATCATTTCCTTTCTGTTTAGAGAACTTCTTTTAGTCATTCTTTTAGGGTAGGATAGCTGTTGAACAAATTCTTAGCTTTACATCATTTAAGAATGTCTTTATTTCCTTTTCATTCTTGAAGGGTAGTTGCTGGATATAGACTTCTAGGTTGATAGCTCTTTCAGTACTTAAAAAATGTAGTGCAACTTCCTTCTGGCTTTCAAGGTTTCTGATGAGAAGTTTGCTATTATTTGAATGTTTTTTTCCCCTGTAGGGTATGTTATGATTATGAGTCCATTTTTGCTTATAGTTCTTCTAGTGTTTACTTTATGCTTTATGTGTTTTGTGGCTACATTATCAGATGTGTACAAATTTTGAACTGTTATAACTTCCTGGTCAGTTGAATCTTCTGTAGTAACCCTTTTTTTATGGGTGATTTTTTTTTAATACCTTAAAATCTGCTTTATCTTATATTAATGTAGCTATACGATCTTTGGTTGGTGTTCTTGTTCTCTCTCCAATGTTCAACATTTATCTATTCTTATCTAAAAAGATACATTTCTTTCGAATAGGTGGATTTTGATTTTTTGACCAGTCAGCCAGTCTGTCTTTTAACCGGAGCTTTTAATCTATTTGTATTTATTGTGATTACAGATATATTTGATTTTCAGTATGCAACCTTATTTTGAGCTTTTTATTTGTCCTTCCTTATTTATGTTTTATTTCTTTTCTTGTCCTTTTTTGGGTATTTTTTCTTATTCCATTTCCCCCCTTTTCTTGTTTGGAAGTTATACAGTATATTTTCTGTTCTTTTAATCCTTTAGAAATTTTAACATGCCTTCTTAATGGAAGTCTGAAATTGATCATTATCTTTATTCTGTACTAAGATAGTAAAAGGAACTTACAATACCCATTTACCCCTTCAAATTCATGTTGTTACTGTTGTATATTTTAATTAGTTACATCTTTTATAAGAATCCGTTAGCTATTATTACTGTTTATATAGTCAGTATTTGTTGAGATTCACCAGCATATTGAAAATGTTCCTGTTCATTCCTTCTTAGTATCTCAGACCTTTCATTTGAGAGTAATTTTCTTCTGAGGTAGATCCTTCAGATTTTTCTTTAGTGAGGGGTCTGCTAGTGACATGCCCTCTCAGTTTATGTTCAACGGAATATGTCATTTCCACTCCTCCCTTGAAAGATATTTTGTCAAGGTGTAGAATTCTAGATTGACAGCCATTTTCTTACAGGACGTGGAAGATACCGTTCTTTTACCTTTTGGTTTCTGTTGCTTTTGAGAATTTAACTGTCAGTCTAATTATTTTTCCTCTGATTGTAATCTTTTCATTTTTTCTCTAATATTTTAATTAGAGAAAACGTTGCAAACATCATTGGTGTTTTGCAATTTTACTCTGATACTTCTAGGTGTGGGTTTTGTTGAATCTTGATATCTTAGCAAAACCACACATGGAAATGATGAGTTGTTTATTTTGATGTGTGAAAACTTTAAGTGTTTGATGTTCTATTTTAACTGTTTTATTATCATTTCAAATGGCACAAATAATTTGACATTATAAAGCATTTTTCATGACTGCATTTTGAATACAAATAATTCAAACCATGTTAAAGTAGGACTTGGAAACATTAGAGTAGAAACACAGATATGCCCACTGATGCCATGTTTTGTTTTGTAAAGACAAAGTATGATTAAAGATTGTTAGTTGAGGGACGTCTAAGTGGCTCAGTCAGTTAAGCATCCACCTCTTGATTTCACCTCAGGCCACGATCTCACATTTCTTGAGTTCCAGCCCTGAGTCTCTCTCCTTCTCTCTGTCCCTCCCTGACTCGTGCACTCTTTCTCTCTCTCTCTCTGTCTCAAGATAAAATAAATAAACTTAAAAAAAATATTATTAGTTGAGGGGTGCCTGGGTGGCTCAGTTGGTTGAGTGTCCAGCTCTTGATTTCGGCTCGAGTCATGATCTCATGGTTCAGGACTTCGGGACTAGGTTGGGCTCCGCGCTGATAGTGCAGAGCCTGCTTGGATTCTTTCTCTCTCCCTCTCTCACTTCCCCTCCTCAACTTCTCCTCTCTTTTCCCTCTCAAATAAATAAACATAAAAAAAAGATAGTTGATACTCACCCAAAGACATTGCATAAATGATTCATTTTGATTTTTTTCCAAGCATTGCTTATTCATTACATAGGTTAACAGAGTTGCTACTGTACTTATACAAGGTGAAATACTCTTTGAGTAGAGAAAACATTTACGTTAGCTAGTACATCATTGATTAAGTGACAGCTGTAATATAAAAATACCATTTCTTTTTTTTTTAAAGTGTATTTCTTTATCTTCAAGGAGAGCACAAGTGGGGGAGGGGAAGAGAGAGAGCGAGCGGGTGGGCGGGCGGGCGGTGGGAAGGAGGGAGGGAGAGAGAGGTAGAGAAAATCCCAAGCAGGCCCCATGCCATCAGCGCAGAGCCCAATGTGGGACTCAAACTCACAAACTGTGAGATCATGACCGGAGCTGAAGTCAAGAGTTGGATGCTTTAACTGACTGAGCCACCCAGGCATCTATAAAAATATTTTAGATGTAATGTGATACATTCTTAAAATCATAATACTTTAAAATTATTTTTATTTTTAATATAACAGTTTTTCTCTAATATTTAAAAGTAATGCTCAAACCAAACAATTCAGAAAAGCAGGCAGAGATAACCATGGCAAATAGTTTGATCTGTATTTAGCCTCATACTGCTTTTTCTTTTTGTCTTACACGTATAGCTTTAGAACATACACATGGTCAAATCAATAGAGAAATGTTAAAATACGTTATGATATGGTTATTCTTTAGGATAATATAGAACCATTTAGAAGAATGAGAGGATTCCTGTTTACTAAGAAAGCTCTCCAAGATGTATTAAGTGAAAAAAGTAACCCCCCAAAATCCATACAGCGTAATGCCATTAAATCAAAACAAAACAAATATGTATTTCTATATGTAACTGTAGATGTATGTATATATATACATAGAAAAGATCTGAAAGGCTGTATTATCAAATCTGCAGGAGTGATTATATCTGGAAAGAGATGTTGGGTGGTAAAGGGAACTTCTGCTTTTTTTTAAAAAACAAGAACATATTTGTAGGTTACATTTGCACTTTAAAATAATTAATTTTGAAAAGGGATTATTTTGCATATTCTAGTTTCTTCCCTACTTTGTCATAATATATTGTGACCGTGTTCCCATATAAAGTATATCCCTACAAATTTGATTTTATGTCTGTGTTGTATTACATCATATGGCTGTATCATAATTTTTTTAGCCAAACTTCTATTTTGTTTGACATAGATGATATGATGAATATATCTTTGCATATCTCTAATTATTTCCAAAGAATGTTTGCTGGGTTAGGGGATATGTTTCTAAGGCTGACAAACTATTTATTTATTTATTTATTTATGGGTCAAGATTATTCTTTTTTAAAATTCAAGTTAGTTAACATACAATGTGGTCTTGGCTTCAGGAGTAGAACCCAGTGATTCATCTCTTACATATGACACCTAATGCTCATCCCGAAAAGTGCCCTCCTTAATGCCCGTCAACGATTTAACCCATCCGCCATCCATCTCCTCTCCAGCAACCCTCAGTTTGTTCTCTGTATTTAAGAGTCTCTTATGGTTTGCCTCCTTCTCTGTTTTTATCTTTTTCCTTCCCTTCCCCTATGTTCATCTGTTGAGTTTCTCAAATTCCACATATGAATGATATCCTTTGATACGTCTTTCTCTGACTTCACTTAGCATAATACCCTCTAGTTTCTTTTTTTTAATTTTTTTTAATGTTTTTTACTTATTTTTTTGAGAGAGAGAGAGAGTGCGAGCAGGGGAGGGACAGAGAGAGAGGGAGAGACAGACTCCGAAGACAGCCTCCAGGATCTGAGCTAGCTGTCAGCACAGAGCCCGACGTGGGGCTCAAACCCATGAACCGTGAGATCATGACCTGAGCTGAAGTCAGACGCTCAACCAACTGAGCCACCCAGGTGCCCCAATACCCTCTAGTTTCATCCACATTGTTGCAAATGGCAAGATTTCATTCTTTTTCATTGTCAAGTAGTGTTCCATTTGTGTGTGTATTTCGTTATATGTATGTATATATATATAGCTACACGCACATACATACACACACACACACCACATCTTTATTTTTTAATGTTTTTTTTTTTAACATTTATTTATTTTTAAGAGACTGAGAGAGACAGATCATGAGCAGGGGAGGGGCAGAGAGAGAGGGACACATAGAATTGGAAGCAGGCTCCAGGCTCTGAGCTGTCAGCACAGAGCCAGTGTGGGGCTCGAACCCACGAACTGTGAGATCATGACCTGAGCTGAAGTTGGACACTCAACCGACTGAGCCACCCAGATGCCCCTCACCACATCTTCTTTATCCATTCATCAGTTGATGGACATTTGGGCTCTTTCCATAATTTGGTGATTGTTGATAGCACTGCTATATAAACATTGGGGTGCATGTGCCTCTTTGAATCAACATTTTTGTATCCTTTGGATAAATAGCTAGTAGTGCAATTGCTGGGTCATAGGGTAGTTTATTTTTAATTTTTTGAGGAACCTCCATACTGTTTTCCAGAGTGGCTGCACCAGTTTACATTTCCCACCAACAGTGCAAAAGGGTTCCCCTTTCTCTACATCCTCGCCAACATCTATTGTTGCCTGTGTGTTAATTTTAGCCATTCTGACAGGTGTGAGGTGGTATCTCATTGTGGTTTTCATTTGTATTTCCCTGATGATGAGTGATTTGAGCATCTTTTCATGTCTGTTTGCCATCTGGATGTCTTCTTTGGAAAAGTGTGTATTCATGTCTTCTGCCCATTTCTTCACTGGATTGTTTTTTGGGTGTTGAGTTTGGTAAGTTCTTTATGGATTTTGGATAGTAACCCTTTATCTGATACGTCATTTGCAAATACCTTCTCCCATTCTGTCAGTTGCCTTTTACTTTTGTTGATTATTTCCTTCACTGTGCAGAAGCTTTTTATCTTGATGAGGTCCCAATAGTTCATTTTTGCTTTTATTTCCCTTGCCTTGACATGGAGACATGTCAAGAAATGTCTGCAGCTGAGGTCAAAGAGGTTGCTGCCTATTTTCTCCTGTAGGATTTTGATGGTTTCTTGTCTCACATTTAGGTCTTTCATCCATTTTGAATTTATTTTTGTGTATGGTGTCAGAAAATAGTCCGTTTCATTCTTCTGCATGTCACTGTCCCATTTTCCCAGCACCATTTGCTAAAGAGCCTGTCTTTTTTCCATTGGATACTCTTTCCTGCTTTGTCGAAGATTAGTTGGCCATAGATTTGTGGGTCCATTTCTACGTTCTGTATTCTATTCCATTGATCTATGTGTCTGTTTTTGTGCCAATACTGTATTGTCTTGATGATTACAGCTTTGTAATATGGCTTAAAGTCTGGAATTGTGATGCCTCCAGCTTTGGTTTTCTTTTTCAGGATTGCTTTGGCTATTGGGGTCTTCTGTTCCATACAAATTTTAGGATTGTTCTAGCTCTGTGAAGAATGCTGGTGTTATTTTTATAGGGATTGCATTGAGTGTATAGATTGCTTTGGGTAGTGTCAACATTTTAACAATATTTGTTGTTCCTATCCGTGAGCGTGGAATGTTTTTCAATTTCTTTGTGTCTTCTTTGATTTCTTTCATAAGCTTTCTATAGTTTTCAGCATAGAGATCTTTTACCTCTTTGGTTAGGTTTATTCCTAGGTATTTTATGGTTTTTGGTACTATTGTAAGTGGGATCAATTCCTTGATTTCTCTTTCTGCTGCTTCATTATTGGTATATAGGAATGCAACCAATTTCTGTACATTGATTTTATATCCCATGACTCTGCTGAATTCATGTATCAGTTCTGGTAGTTTTTTGGTGGAGTCTTCCTGGTTTTCCATGTAGAGTATCATGTTATCTGAGAAGAGTGAAAGTTTGACTTCTTTGCCAATTTGGATGCCATTTATTTCATTTTGTTGTCTGATTGGTGAGGCTAGGACTTCCAACACTATGTTAAACAACAGTGGTGAGAGTGGAGATCCCTGTGTGTTCCTGATCTCAGGGGAAAAGCTCTCAATTTTTCCCGATTGAGGATGATATTATCTGTAGGACTTTCATATATGGCTTTTATGTTCCTTCTATCCTCATTTTCCTGAGAGTTTTTATCAAGAAATGATGCTATATTTTGTCCAGTGCTTTTTCTGCATCTATTGACAGGATCATATGGTTCTGATTCTTTCCTCTGTTAGCGTGATGTATCACATTGATTAATTTGTGAATATTGAACCAGCCCTGCAGCCCAGGGATGAATCCCACTTTATCATGGCAAATAATTCTTTTAACGTACTTTTGAATTTAATTTGCTAATATCTTGTTTAGAATTTTTGCATCCACATTCATCAGGGATATTGGCCTGTAATTCTTTTTAGTAGGATCTTTGGTTTTGGAATTCAGGTAATGCTGGCTTCATAGAATGAGTTTGGAAGCTTTCCTTCCATTTCTATTCTTTGGAACAGTTTGAGAAGAATAGGTATTAACTCTGCTTTAAATGTCTGGTAGAATTTCACCTGGGAAGCCATCTGGTTCAGGACTCTTATTTGTTGGGAGATTTAAAAAAATTTTTTTAAATGTTTATTTGTTTTTGAGAGGGAGAGTACAAGCTAGGGAGAGGCAGAGAGAGAGAGAGAGAGAGAGAGAGAGAGAGAGAGAATATCTCAAACAGGGTCCACACTGTCAGCACAGAGCCAGATGTGAGGCTCAAACCCACAACTGTGAGATCATGACCTGAGCTGAAGTAGGACACTTAACTGACTGAGCCACCCAGATACCCTATTGAAGGGTTTTTGATAACTGTTTCAATTTCTTTGCTGTTTTGGAGGCTGTCCAAATTTTCTATTTCTTCCCATTTGAGTTTTGGTAGTATGTGTGTCTAGGAATTTGTCCATTTCTTCTAGATTGTCCAGTTTGTTGGCATATAATTTTTCCAGTGTTCTCTTACAATTGTTTGTATTTCTGTGGTTTGGTTGTGATCTCTCTCCTCTTTCATTCATGATTTTATCTATTTGGGTCCTCTTTTCTTTTTGAGAAGTCTGGCCAAGGGTTTATCAGTTTTGTTTATTCTTTCAAAAAACAAGCTGCTAGTTTCATAGATCTGTTTTTTTTTTTAATTTTACATTGTTTATTTCTACTCTAATCTTTATTATTTCCCTTCTTCTGCTGGCTTTGGACTTCATTTGCTGCTCCTTTTCTAGCTCCTTTAGGTTTAAGGTTAGGTTGTGTATGGGACCTTTCTTGCTTCTTTTTAAAAAATATTTTTTAACATTTATTTTTTTAGAGAGAGAAAGAGCACGCACACACAAATCGGGGAGGGGTAGAGAGAGGGAGACGGAGGATCTGAAGCAGGCTCCACTCTGTGAGCACAGAGCCTGATGTGGGGCTCAAACTCATGAACTCTGTGAGATCATGACCTGCACCGAAATCAAAAGTTGGCTGCTTAACCAACTGAGCCACCCCAGCATCTCTCTTGATTCTTGAAATAGGTTTGAATTGCAATGTATTTTCCTCTTAGGACTGCCTTTGCTGCATCCCAAAGAGTTTGGACTGTTGTGTTTTCATTTTCATTTGTCTCCATGCATATTTTAAATTTCTTCTTTGATTTCCTGGTTAAGCCATTCATTCTTTAGTAGGATGTTCTTTAACCTCCATGTATTTAGGTGCTTCCCAAATTTCTTGTGGTTGATTTGAGTTTTATAGCATTGTGATCTGAAAATATGCATGGTATGATCTCAGTCTTTTTGTACATGTTAAGGACTGTTTTGTGACCCAAAATGTGGTCTGTTTTGGAGAATGTTCCATGTGCACTTGAGAAGAATGTGTATTCTGTTTTAGGATGAACTGTTCTGAATATATGTTAGGTCCATCTGGTCCAATGTGTCATTCAGAACTGTTGTTTCCTTATTGATTTTCTGCCTAGATGATCTGTCCATTACTGTAAGTGGAGTATTAAAATCTATAGTTACAGTATTATTATCAATAAGTTTGCTTATGTTTGTTTTTCATTGATTTATATATTTAGGTTCTTCCACGTTGGGGGCACAAATATTTACAATTGTTAGCTCTTCTTGTTGGATAGACCCCTTAATTATCATATAATGCCCTTCTTCATCTCTTTTTACAGTCTTTGTTTTAAAATCTGGTTTGTCTGATATAAGTATGGCTACTCTGGCTTTCTTTTGACATCCATTAGCACGATAGATGGTTCTCTCTCCACTAACTTTCAATCTTCAGGTGTCTTCAGGTCTAAAATGAGTCTCTTGTAGGCAGTGTATAGATGGATCTTGGTTTTTCATCCATTCTGATACCCTGTGTCTTTTGACTGGGGCATTTAGTCCATTTACATTCAGAGTGAGAAAGATACGGATTTAGTGCCATTGTGTTATCTGTACATTTTATGTTTGTTGTGATGTCTTCTGGTCCTATGTAGTCTTTGCTGCTTTCCTCTCAAAGTCCCCCTTAGGATCTCCTGTAGGACTGGTTTAGTGGTCATGAACTCCTTTAATTTTTCTTTGTCTGGGAAAGTTTTTATCTCTCCTCCTATTCTGAATGACAGCCTTGCCAGAGAAAGGATTCTTGGCTGCATATTTTTCCTATTCAGCATATTGATTATTTCCTGCCATTCCTTTATGGTCTGCCAAATTTCAGTGGACAGGTCTACTACCCTTATGTGTCTACCCTAGTAGGTTAAGGCCTATTTGTCCCTATCTCCTTTCAGAATTCTCTCTTTGTATTTTGCCAGTTTCACTCTGGTATGCCATGGTGTTGACCTCTTTTTGTTGATTTTGAAGGAAGTACTCTGTGCCTCTTGGCTTTGGATGCCTGTTTCCTTCCCCAGATTAGGGAAGTTCTCAGCTATAATCTGTTCAAATAAACTGCCCCTTTCTCAAGTTCTTCTTCTGACACTCCTATGATACGGATATTGTTTCATTTCATGGAATCACTTAGCTCTCTAATCCTCCCCTCGTGATCTAGTAATTTCCTTTCCCTCTTTTTTTACAGCTTCATTATTTTCCATAATTTTATCTTAATGTTTCACCTATTCTTTGCTTCTTCCATCTTCACTGTCACTGTATTTAGTTTATTTTGCATCTCAGATATAGCATTTTTTAATTCATCCTGACTAGTTCTTAGGTCTTTGATCTCTGCAGTAAGAGTTTCTCTGGTGTCATCTATGCTCTTTTCAAGCCAAGCTATTAGTCTTATGACAGTTATTCTAAATTTTGTTCAGATATATTGTTTATATCTGTTTTGAGCAATTCTCTGTGATTTCTTCTTGAACTTTGTTTTGGGGAGAATTCTTCTGTTTTGTCATTTTGGCTAAGTTTCTGTCTTTTGCGTGTTTTATAAAAAAGCTTGTTATGTGTCTTGCACCTAAGAGTACTACTATATTAAAAAGGGGTCATACACTGTTCAGGGTTTGACACTCCAGGAAGTGTTTCTGGTGTATGTTGCATGCACTCTGTTGTTGCATTTTGGTTGCTCTACCCCACTGGTCAGTCCTCTGCAGAGCTCCTCCTTGCTTGTAGTGGTAGAGTGTTTGGACCTTCAGTTAGGTGTGCTTTGATTTGTTTGTTGAAGTAACCCGGGGGGGGGGGAAGAAAAGGAAAGGGAGGGGGGAAGGCTGATTCCATAAAAAGAGAAAAATGAAAGGGGAGAAAAGAAATACAAACAGAGAATCAAAAAACTATAAGGCTAAATCCAGAGAAAGAGAGAGGAAAATGAATAAGAAGAAAGAGAGAAGGTGGAAAAAGAAGAGAATAAAAATGCCTGATCAAAAAAAAAAAAATATATATATATATAATAGGAATTGACCAAAAACAAATCAGAAACTATGAGCCTGATTCCAAAAAAATAAAATAAAATAAAGAAGAAGAAGAGGGAGGAAAGTATGAAATGAAATGAAATAAAATAGTAAAGAAAAAAAAAAGAAGCAGTTGTCTGTTGGTGCCTGGAACTTGTGGCTGTGCTGGTCTGGAGGGGATGCCAGCTGCTTTGGGTCAGTCAGTCTTGCTCCAGTAAATAAGCAGTTGCCAGGCACGGAGGGGCGGGGTTTTGTTTAAGTGGTCCCGTCTCCACTGGGGGCCCCTGTGCTGCTCTCTGAAGTCCCACTCTGTTGATGTTGGGGAGAAAAATGGTGAGACCCCAATCTCTCCTCCCCTTACTGGATATCTCAACCCATGCTGATAGAATAGCGAGGGCGGTCAGCTTGCCCTACTCCACAGTTCTTCTGTGCCTTCTAGGTGCTCAGCTGGGATTCAAAACCCCAGGTCTGAAAGGACCCAGCCCAGTGCAGCTCCTCTCCCCTGTTCCGGAGTAGAGCCACTCTGCCCTGATGATAAAAGGCCTTTGGCTCGCAGCTGCAGGGTCTTTTGTCCTTGGGGAGGCAATAAACCGTCTTCCCAAAGTATGCAGGGAAGGGGACTGTTCTCTCCCATTGTGCCCCTGAGATTGCTACACCGTGCTATGCACTCTGGGCCGGCTCCCTTCTCCCTTACAGCGTGCACCATGGCTTCCAGCTCCATTCTGGAGAAAGTCCCCCTCTTCTGAAACCGAGTTTCAGCTCCTAAGGCTGTTTGCAAAAAAGACCCTGGCACTCTGTATTTCTCGTTCCCCAGTCAGTGGTCCAGAGAGGTTTTCCACTTGTACTAACTCGATGCCGTACTTTCACAACCCCTCTCTCTTTCTCTCCCTTTTGTCTCTCCACAGAAGGGGTTCCCTCCCCTCCGTGCCTATGACGTTTTATCTCCCACAGTTCACATACATGCACTTCGATCCTGCCAAGCGGTCTCTCTCCAACCGTGGAGATCCTTCTGCCACTCCGCAGATCGATTTCCTGGGTGTTCCAAGTGATCTGACCTCAATACAGCTGTGTTTGAGGGACGAGGAAAATCCCGGTCCCCCTACTTCTCTGCCATCTTAACTCCCTTCCTGACAAATTTTAGAAAGTCATACCCATTTCCACTCCCCTCAGAGGTGAGTGAAAAAGTGTTTTTTTCCTTCTCTTGTCAACTTTGGCCATTTTCTTATTATTTTTGCTAATTTAAAAAATGTTTTTAAAATTTTAATTTCTTAGCTAGTGAGGGTGAATCTTTTTCTTTCCATATATCTTGGTCATTAATAGTCCTTTATAATTTTCCTGCTAATTAACCTTTTCCTGCTTTTTTCTTATTGTTTCCTTTCTTGTTCATTTGAGTGCTTCATTTATTGCACATAGCAATAAATGTCATGAAAGTAAAACCTTTTTTGTCAGTCATTTGCTTTTTAAAAAATTCCAGTATATTTAACATACAGTGTTATATTAATTTCGGGTATATAATATAGTCATCCAGTAATTCTATGCATTACTCATTGTTCATCATGATAAGTGTACTCTACTCCCCTTCATCTGTTTCACCTATCCCCCCCCCCCATGCCCCTCCCCTCTGGTAACTATCACTTTGTTCTCTATAGTTAAGAATCTGTTTCTTGGTGTGTGTATTTTTCCTTTGCTCATTTGTTTTATTTCTTAAATTCTACATATGAGTGAAATCATTTGGTATTTGTCTTTCTCTGACTTATTTCACTTAGCGTTATAGTCTCTAGCTTCATCCCTGTTGTTGCTAATGGCAAGATGTCATTCTTTTTATAGCTGAATAATATTCCATTGTGTGTGTGTGACATAGACATACATATGCACATCTTTATCCATTCATCTATGAGTGGATACCTGGGCTGCTTCCATAATCTGGCTATTGTAAATAATGCTGCAGTAAACATAGGGGTTCATAGGGGTTTGAGTTAGCGTGTTTGTATTTTGGGGGTACATACCCCATAGTGTGATCACTGGGTTGTAGGGTAGTTTTATTTTTAACTTTCTGAGGAACCTCCATACTGTCTTCCACAGTTGCATTCCCAACAGTGCACATCCTTTTTATGGTTCCTTTTTCTCCACATCCTTGCCAACGTTTGTCTCTTGTGTTTTTGATTTTAGTCATTCTGACAGGTGTGAGGTGATAGCTCATTGTGATTTTGATTTGTATTTCCCTGATGGATGAGTGATGTTGAGCATCTTTTTATGTGTTTGTTGGCCATCTGTGTGTCTTCTTCTTTGGAGAAATGCCTATTCATGTCTTCTGCCTGTTTTTTAATTATATTATTTCTTTTTGGGGGATGTTGAGTTATATCAGTTCTTTATATGTTTTGGATACTAACCCTTAATTGGATATGTCATTTGCAAATAACTTCTTCCATTCCATAGGTTGTCTTTTAGTTTTGTTGATTGTTTTCCTTGGCTCTGTAAAAGCTCTTTATTTTAATGTATCCCAATAGCTTATTTTTGCTTTTATTTCCCTTGCCTCAATACATATCTAGAAAGATGTTGCTATGGCTGATGTCAGAGAAATTACTACCTGTGCTCTCTTGTAGGATTTTTATGGTTTCAGGTCTCACATTTAGGTCCTGAATCTTAATCCATTTTGAATTTATTTTTGTGTATAGTATATGGTGACATAAAAGTAAGAACGTTTTTCTCATTTGCTTTTTAATGTTATTTATGGTCTTTAAAAATGTACAGAAATATTAATTTTATTTGAGTATTAAATAATATAAGGGTCTAAATTAAGAATCTTAGCTAAATAATTTCAAAAGGCACACAAATGTTAAGTTAGTTGAATTTCATAAATATTAAAAAGTCTATTTTTTGGTTCATTTTAAGTATTTTTTTAAAAATTTTTTAACATTTTTATTCATTTTTTGGAGACACACAGAGACTGTGAATGGGGGAGGGGCAGAGAGAGAGGGAGACACAGAATCTGAAGCAGGCTCCAGGCTCTGAGCTGTCAGCACAGAGCCCGATGTGGGGCTCGAACCCAGAACCGTGATATCATGACCTGAGCCGAAGTCTGCCGCTTAACAGACTGAGCCGCTCAGGAGCCCCCGTTTTGAATATATTTTTTTAATTTTTTAATGGTTATTTTTGAGAGAGAGACCGAGTGCGAGCAAGGGAGGGGCAGAGAGAGAGGGAGAAATCCGAAGCAGGCTCCAGGCTCTGAGCTGTCAGCACAGAGCCCGAAACAGGGCTAGAACTCACGAACCTTGAGATCATGACCTGAGCCGAAGTCAGCCACTTAACCGACTAAGCCACGTAGGTGCCCAGGATATTTCTTAAACACACTGTAAATGTTTGTTTTTCAACCTTTAAATAATTACTTTTCCAACATTTTTTCTAAGGATATAACAGTTAAAACTTTTTCAAGTACTTAATGAGTAAAGACAGTTCACTTGCATAGTTTCTTAAATGTAATGAAGCATCCATGAATGCCACTTGATTTGACTTTACATTAAAAAAACGACTTCTTTAAGCTTTACTGTTTTTTTTTCCACTGTTTTTTTTTTCCAAGAATAGTAATACGGTTTAATATACTTTAAAGCTTACTCTAACAAATTTTTTTCTCCCTGTGTTAACACTTCTATAATCAGAAACAACCAGGTTCTTTTTAGGCTTATCATTGGTCGAAAAATCCACTGGGAAACTTACTTTGGATAAAAAATTGAGCAAGCTGTGTGGTTTTTTTCCTCTTGTTTATTTAGGTTTTCGTTTCTTGCCTCTGGTTATGACCCCACAGTCTTTCAGAGTTCTTCACTGCTGGTTGGTGCTGTCACAGCTCATCAGATTTATTCTGGAGACCTGTACAGGGTATCTGGGGAGGAAGAGGAAAGAAGTATGTGTGCTGCTGTGTCCTTGACAATTTAAAGAAGGCTGAGTCAAGTAAACTAAAACAAGGCCTACTGTAGATTTTTCTTCTTGAAGAATTTATTTGGTCTTGCTGTTTTCTGTTTCATTTTGTTCCCCACCTCCTTTGTATCTTATATCTTCATTCTCTCTTAAAAAATGATACAAATTTAGGAATGTTATATAAACTATTGATTTATTCTCATATTAGCCCTTCTTTTGTCTCTGATACATAGGATACATTAAAGTTCACGCATTTAATATATGAAAGAGCAAGACCCGGAATCTAACAACTTAGAACTGGAACTACCATTATTTTAAAGGCTATGTGTGCTTTTTGTATTGAATATTTAATGTTTCCTGTCTTTATTTGGGAAAGTTTCTAAACAAATAGGTTGCTGTTTTTTGTGATTTTATTTATGAGTACAATAAATGTAGGTTTCCAGTCTTTGAGAAAATGGATATATTAAGAAGCAGAGGATTCTTAGAAATGTTTGCCCTAATATTTTTTTCATATTGTGGGCTATTCATAGTTTTTGTAAAAACTAAATTGCTATATTGTAAACCATTCTACCTCGGTTTAGAGGTAAAGTTAAATATTTTTAAAGTTAACTATGTAAATTAAACTTTCAACTTATGTAATTTCTAAAACATTAATGAATTAGTTTTATTTAACTTAGCTTCAGATTTATGCATCATTGATTATAAATTAATGACCTACACTGGTGTGAAGTGTCATCTTGTAGCCTAATTCTTTATGCAGTTGTGACCACATAGACCAACCAGGAAGGAGGGCAGCAAACTTCCAGATGCTTTGAGTATAAAGTTGCAGGATCCCGAGGGTTTAGAGGAATTCCTCTGGTCCAAAGGGAAATGTGGAGGAGGGGAAAACCTAGAATCAGGAAACATTCCTGTCTAGTGGTATTATAGCCTATCAGTGACCATCTTAGCTCCTTTCTTGATAAAATCCTTGTTTTCTTGAGTTCCCCAGCCCCCACCTCTCGAAGAAAAAGCTTTAATTTCTAGGTGGAACTCATTGGTAACATGACATTTCTTTCATAGCTTTGTAAAATATTTTTGATGATATTTGATAGAACTGGCATATTAGATTCTCTTTGTTGGTAATTCAGACACAAACTGTATGAATAGAAACTTACTTCCTAAGATTAAAGTAAAGTGCTTTGAATAGGTTTTAAATGAGATTGTCTTGGGCACTGTTAGCTGCTTTGAATGCTGGTTTATTTTGTGATGTGTGTGTGGTGTATATATGGTTTAGGGTTTCTTTTTTATTAAAATTTTAAGGGAGTGGGTTTTAAAATCTGAACTTTTGATCTTTTTAAAAAATTTAACTAGTCATTTTATATAGTGGTCTTATTATGTAAAGCCCTTCCTATGTAGAATTTTCTTTTTGAACCATTTCAAAGTTAGTCTTTTGAGAAACATTTCAGAGCTTCCATTGAGCAAACAAGTGCTCTATCCCCCACCTCAGTCTCATTTTTCTTTTTAAGAAACAAAACCAGAAATTATGGCTGCTTTTGTTTTTTGTTCAGGCGTGCATAGAGGAGTTGTGGTTTCTGTAACTTGAACTTCACCTTTCTCTAAGTTTTAAAATTAAGATTTTATAGTTTTTAGGACATATCCCCCTACCACCTTTCCCCCTCTTTTTTATATGACTGTGTATATTTAGTAAAAACCACATAAAGCAGCATTTTTTTTCCTTTATGTTATAATGGGTCAGAGTAACAGATATACATGGTGTTAAGGCTATAAAAAGTTCAAGGTGTGTCAGTCCCACTAGAAAGCTTCTGAATGAACACTTAAGCATTTGTTTAGATTTTTGCCCTTAATATAGCTTATGATAAAATACAGGCTAATGTAGTTTATTTAGTACTCTTTTAGTTTGGCATAAATGAAATAGAAATGCTATCACCCCAAATTATTCACTCAAAAGCCATGAAATTTAAAACAGCTGATATTTTCTTTTTCATACTAACAGCTTGGAACAAATGTTTTGCTTGTGTAAATGAGATGACTATTGTGATGCAAAGAAGTATTTTGAAAAAAACCAAATGTCCTTTCTCTGTTTTGAGTATTTCAGTTAAATAACTGCAATAATTGCAAAGCAGAGACTGGAGCTTCTTTCGTGTTTCTGTTCTGCGATATATTTTAACAAGTTCTCTTGTGACTTTTAAAATGTCTTGGTTTTAGGACACGTGGTCCGGCAGGGATAACTTTGTCTACAGACGCAATGGGTTAGCAGTTAGATTTTTCAGGTCTTCTCATTTCTTTCCAGGTTCTCTGACCCAGGGTAACCTTTGGTTCTTCTCTGAAGGCAGGAGTGAGGGAAGTTTGAGCAGGTGACTGATGATCACTGTCCATACAGCCCACAGACAATATGCGAATTACTTTAGCAGTCCTCTTAGTCCCTCCTCCCACTCTTCCTCCCCTTAAACCAACAAATGCAAATAGCTTCATCCCCATTTGCTAGAAATCTAGGCTTGCTCTGGCAACATGGGCTTTGTTGTTGACTTGCTTTCTCCAGAAAGGCAATTTTATTTCTGGTAAAGGAGAAAGGCTATCAAGTGGAACCTAAGTCACTTTAATGGTAAATATAGCAACAGCTTGTTTCTCTGGAATATTTCCAAAGGTAGGAATTACCCCAAAAGTTTTTTTATATTGTAGTTAAAGTATGGTGAGAGAAATTCATTGTCTGCTTTGTTAGCTTTTGTGTACTAAATATCCAATCATTTCTATTCTCTCAAAAAATTCTCTTTTTTGCTCTAAATATTACTTATTGAAATTGTTGGTACTATTATTTGATTAGTCATTTCTAAAAATGGTATTATGGTACAAGGGAAAAGTCAGTCTTTGGTTATTTCTACCATAAAAAATGGTTTTAAATAAAAAAAGAACAACCCTGTTGTAACTCAGACGACGATTTAGATCTCCAGTTTGTGATGGAAAGTGTTATATATTTTTCTATAGCCTTGAGGAATATGACATGATTTTTCATTAGTATTACGTGAGACTTATTAAAAGTATTTGTAAGGTAATAGAAATGTGGATAACATTTTACTAACTAAATATAGTGTCAGTACATTTGTTTTGTGGAAATCCTAGCAATGACTGCTATGATTTTTTTTAACAGCATAATGCAAGTCACTGTATAGAAGTCATTCAGTAAGAAAAAAAGATGCTGTGATTTAAAAATTGAGTGGCTTTTAAAAGCTCAGAATTATTAGATGAATTATGAATTGACCTGAAACAACTGATTGCTTCCTTTCATGTGAACGTTCATCTGAAAATATTAAAGGTTTTGGAAATTGTCATCTTCTTTAATGTCATTGTGACCAAAATCTTGGTTTCTTTTGAAGTGAGCAGATATGGGTAGAGATTGTGAAATATAATGGCCTTCATGGGAAGCACCCCCCCCCCCAATGAAGCTGAAGTGAGTAGTTTACAGAGCATCTGTGATCGGCGCAAGTATTGTTGAAAGAACGCTCTTAAAGCCCTTCTAAAATTTAACTGTGATTTCTAGCTGCTGCTTGCCTTTTTTTGGTTTCCTTTCTAGGCTGAATGCTTATATCATTATATAACAAGTTAGGAAAACCATATAAATTCCACTAAATTATATTTTATTTTAATTTTATGCCAAGAAAAAAAGCAGTGTCATTTACATACAAGATAACTTTAACTGTACTTTTGTATTTTGTTTAATTTAGAGAGCTACCCTATAACGTTTAAATTCTGTTTGGGATATTTTTCCCTGTAGCATTTTTGTAAGTTTTCAGTAATCTTATAGAATATTCTGTACAGATTAAGGTATGTTTTATAAGGTGTGTAAAGGGTTTCTTTTCTCTTCTTGAATCTGTTTGTCTTAGATCTCCAAATCCTATTTTGGAATGGGGGAGACGGGAGTTCATCAAAGCTACAAAGCCATTCATTGTATTGGTTTTGGTTTAGTTGTCCAGACATAATTTTTATAAACTTCTAGAAAATACATAGCGTTTCCCAAATGGGGATTCTCTGTCATATCCCCCAAACAAGCTCTTTTAAATTAGATCTTTAGTTTTGTGAGTGAATGGCTTATTTTTCTTTTTATGTGGGAGTTATCTTTTATTGTATGTTTATTTTATATTATTTTTTAACAAGCTTTTAAAAAATATTTGTTTATTTTTGAGAGCGAGTGAGAGAGAGAGAGCAGGGCAGAGGATCCTAAGTGGACTCTGTGCTGACAGCAGAGAGCCGGACATGGGGCTCAAACTCATGAACCGTGAGATCATAACCTGAGCTGAAGTTGGACATTGAACTGACTGAGCCACCCAGGTGCCCCTTATTGTATGTTTAAAGTATTTTTATTACTGTAAAACTGTGGTTTTTGGTTTTGGGAAGGAAACCTACTTAGGTCATGAGGAGACTCAGGAAGGACAGTGGAGGAGCGAAGGCAACAGGGCTGGGCTTATTCACACTATTGGATGCCAACAATGCCAACTAAACCGTCTCTTCTTGGTAAATGAGCAGGGAACTGGGCAGAACATTCAAGTTAGAATAGGTCCAACAAAGGTTAAAATATGAAAAGACAGGTACCATTTCCACAACAACTGGGGACAGCTACCACTAAATACTAGAGACCTTGTTTTCCTTTTTAACTTTTTCATTGTTTGCCATCGTTTTTCCTTGTAGTGATTAGTTGTAAAACAAATAAACCTTTTAAAATGAAAGGTCAGGGACCAGGTCTCAAAAAAGACTTTTATATTTATTTTGGGCACAGTGGGCAAGTGAGAAAAGTGAAAAAGTATCTTAGAGGTCTTTAAGTAATAGTAAAAGGAAGAGTGATAAGCAGATACCTTGTGGGAGGTGTCTGACCAAGACCAAGAGTACCCCTCTTCCTGTGAATGGAAGTAGAGACCGTGTGTCTCTGCTGGTCAACTGCTTGGCCAATAATGATGCTTTTACAGTTATATTCTGCTGAATCAGCCCATGCTACCGAGGGGATCTACTCTTTAATTCTGAAACTGAGGGAGACAGCTGCAGATTCTAAAGGTCACTGCCAGTATGCAGTGAGTCTGCATGGGTATCTCTACTGTTATTTTTTAGTGGATTCATGTATGTCTCTACAAGTTGTATGGCGTTTTATCAAGATAAAATACTAATAATGCTTATGTCGAATAATTGTTTTCTTTAGAGACATGAATTACTCTGTTATTAAAAAAAAAAGTGGCTAGGTTTGGGGCACCTAGGTGGCTCATTCAGTTAAACATCCAACGCTTGATTTCGGCTCAGGTTATGATCTCAGGGTCGTGAGATTGAGTCCTGCATTGGGCTCTTCACAGTGCATGGAGCCTGCTTAAGATGTTCGTTCTCTCTCTCTCTCTCTCTCTCTCTCTCTCTCTTTCTCTCCACCCCCCCTGCCCCCAATGGCTAGGTTTATCTTTGTGAGGGCATTTTATATTTTTATGACAAAATTGGAATTATAGAACATTTAGAAAAAAAAGTGATAGGGTAAAATTTAAAAATTGTATTCTTGGCATCCTCTAATATTTTGGTATGTAAACCTTAGGATATTTTAATTAAAAAATCAGAAATGTTAATTAATTGCCAATAGTCATTGAGACCAGCTAAGGATGTCTTCAGAAGCATATGTTGAATTCTGTTCCATGTATACAGAACTGTACTGGTTTGGTCCCATCTACTTAAGTATTCTTACTCTGTTACTCTAATAATTAATAGACATAAAATGTGTTTGGATTATAAATGTTTGATTTTGAGAAAATACATAAGAAAATTTAGAGTAAAGAAGGTTCTTCTCTAATATTTGATGCATTTTTTTCTTAAGGGTTAATTTAGCCAAGAGAATTAAAAAAAAGGAAAGCCCCTAAATACTGGATTATTAAGGGCATGTTGATAATTTGTTTTTTTTTTTTTTTTTTTGCATGAATACTTACAGCGACTTTATTTTTAAATGCTAAACACAGGAAAAGATGCACACACTATGGTAAATTCAGACAACAGAACATCACTCAATAGTAAAAGTAACAAACTATTGATACATGTATAATGAAGATGAGTTACAAATACATTAGGATATATGAAATGGGACTCCAAAGTTTACACATTTTTGGATTCCATCTATATGATATTCTTCGAAGCTTAAACTAGAGAAACAGAAAACAGAGCAGTTGTAGCCAGGGGCTGAGTTTGTGGGAGGAATTCACAACAAAGGGACCAAGGGAAATATTTGATGTGACTGAAGAATCCTTTATGCTGATTTTAGTGTTGTTACATGACTATATGTTTGTCGAAACTTGTACTATACTCTAAAAAAGATATTTTTGACTGATAAATAATATTTTAATTTAAAAATTGGGAGAATCAATTGATTAAAAAATCAATGAAAAATATTCAATTTCTGCTTCTAAAACCTTTAGAATAAGAGCAGAGACATATGCAATTTACAAATGACAAAATATATTTAGTTCCATTACCAAACTCCATTGAATTTCTTAGACAAGTAAAGAAGAGGAACATTTGTTTCAGCCACAAGTTGGACAGGAATCTCAAGATGTGTTAAATGATCAGTACAGGTGAGCTGTTCAGGGTAAAGGCAAGAGAAGAGAAATATTTTACAGTATAGTGTGTGATTTGTGTTATAAGACATTCCATGTTGCTCTAGTTCAGAGTATAGGTCACAAAATGGTGAAAGAGAAGCACTGGGAAGTCAAGCAAAAACATTATTAAGGGCATGTTGATAATTTGTTTTTAATACTACTTTAGATATTTTTGTCTGTGGTTTACACAGAAGCTCCCTCAAATTTGAACCTCAAGAAATGTTTAATCCAACTATTTAATTCTGCATTTGGGTTTGTTAAGATTGTAGAAGAAAATGTTTTAATTGTCTTTTCATTGCTTATCTCACTAATTAAAAATAGTTTAAGCAAGGAGCATGGGCTTTTGGGTGAGACAGTCCTGAATTTGAATCCCATTGCTACCACTTTGAGACTAGATGTGTGATATTGGGTTAGATGTTACTTATTGCACTGAGCCTCTATTTCTTTTTCTCTTTCTTTCTTTCTTTCTTTTTTTTTTTTTTTTGAGAGAGAGAGAGCGCCCGCTAGCACAAGCCTGAGTGGGGGAGGGGCAGAGAGGGAGACAGAATCCGAAGCAGGCTCCAGGCTCTCAGCTGTCTGTACAGAGCCCTATGCCCGACTCAAACTCACTGTCCTCGAGATTGTGACCTGAGCCGAAGTCAGACGCTTAACTGACTGACCTACCCAGGCGCCCCAAATCTCTATTTCTTTATATGTAAAATGGAGATAATAAAACTTGCTTTACAAGGTTATAAAAACAAATTTTAATAATATATGCAAAGTATCTGACCCATTCAAAGTATACAAATTTCTTTTTCCCCCAGTGTTGTTTTTTTTTAATGAGGTGCAATTCACGTAATATAAAATTAACTATTTTAAAATGCACAATTTAGAGTCACTTAGTATATTCATAATGTTGTGCAACTATCACCTTTATCTAGTTTGAAAATATTTTCATCACCTTAAAACCCTGTACCCACTAAGCAGTTGCTTCCCATTCTCTCCTCCCTCTTGCCCCTGTAACCACTAGTCTATATTATGTTTCTATAGACTTACTTATTCTAGATATTTCATGTATATTGAATCATAGAGTATGTGACTTTGTGTCTGGCTTCTTTCACTTAGTATAAGGTTTTCAAGGTTCATTCATGCCATTTCAGGTATTAATACTTCATTCCCTTTTATAGATGAATAATATTCCATTGTGTGCATGTGTAACACATTGGTTATCCATTTATCCATTGATGTACATTTGAGCTGTTCCTACCTTTTGGCTACTGTGAATAGTGCTGCTATGAATATCCCTGTACATGTACTTGTTAGAGTCCCTGTTTTCATTTATTTTCGGTATATACCTAGGAATGGAATTGTTGGTTCATATGTTAATTCTATGTTTAACTTTATCTGGTACTGCCAAACTGTTTCCCACAGCAGCTGCACCACTTTACATTCCCACCAGCAGTGTATGGGAGTTACAATTTCTCTATCCTTGCCAGCACTTCACTATTTTTCTTTTTAATAGCCATCATAGTGGGTGTAAAGTGGTACCAAATTGTGATTTTGATTTACAGTCCTTCCTTCATTTTTGAATGGAATGTATTCTAGAAGTTGATTTTTAAGTTGGTTGATTGGTATTTGAAGTTTTTTTTTCATACAATGTTATATTAGTTTTAGGTGTACAAAATAGTGATTCAACAATTCTGTACATTACTCAGTGCTCACCACAATAAGTGAACTCTTAATTCACATATTTTACCCATCCACCCACCCATCTCCCCTCTGGTAACCACCAGTTTATTCTATATAGTTAAGAGTCTGTTTTTCGGTTTGTCTCTTTTTTCTTTTTCTAAATGATTTTTTAAAATTTATTTATTTTGAGAGAGAGAGAGAGATGCTGGAGGGGCAGAGAGAAAGATGGAGACAGAATCTCAAGCAGGCTCTGCACCGTCAGCTCAGAGACCTGTGCCGAGCTCAGACTCACTTCCTGTGAGATCGTGACCTGAGCTGAAACCAGGAGTCAGGTGCTTTAACTGACTGAGCCACCCAGGCGCCCCTCTCTCTTTTTTTCCTTTGTTTGTTTGTTTTGTTTCTTAAATTCCACATGATTGAAATCCTATGGTATTTGTCTTTCTCTGACTGACTTATTTCACTTAGCATTATACTCTCTAGATCCATCCATGTTGTTGCAGATGGCAAGCTTTCTTTCTTTTTTTATGGCTTAGTAACATTCCATTATATGTATGTGTGTGTATACATACACACACACACACACACACACCACATCATCTTTATCCATTAATCTGTCAGTGGACACTTGAGTTGCTTCCATAATTTGGCTATTATAAATAATGCTGTAGTAAACATAGGGATGCGTTTATCTTTTTGAATTAGTGTTTTTGTATTTTTTTGGTACATACCCAGTAGTAGAATTACTGGATCCTTTCGTAATTCTCTTTTTAATTGTTTGAGGAACCTTCATACTGTCTTCCACAGTGGCTATACCAGTTTGTAGTCCCAACAACAGTACAAAAATGGTTCCTTTTTGTCCATATCCTCGCCAACAGTTGTTGTCTCTTGTGCTTTTGATTTTAGTCATTCTGACAGGTGTGAGGTGATACCTCATTGTGGTTTTGATTTGTATTACCCTGATGGATGAATGATGTTGAGCATCTTTTTATGTGTTTGTTGGCCATCTGTATGTCTTCTTTAGAAAAATGCCTGTTAATATCTTCTGCCCATTTTTAATTATATTATTTGGTTTTTTTGGGTGTTGAGTTGTATACGTTCTTTATTTTGATATAGTTGCGATAGTTTATTTTTGCTTTTGTTTCCCTTGCCTCAGGAGACAAATGTAGAAAAGCGTTGCTGTGGCCAATGTCAGACAAATTACTGCCTGTTCTCCTCTAGGATTTTTATGGTTTCATATTTCACATTTAGATCTTTAATCTATTTTGAGTTTGTTTTTGTGTGTGGTCTAATTTCATTCTTTTACGTGTAGCTGTCCAGTTTTCCCAGTGCCGTTTGTAGAAGAGACCATCTTTTTCCCATTGTATATTGCCTCCTTTGTTGAAGATTAATTGACCACATAATTGTGGATTTATTTCTGGGCTCTCTCTTTTGTCCCATTGATGTATGTGTTATTTTTTTGTGCCAGTACCATACTATTTTGATTGCTACAACTTTGTAGTATATCTTGAAATGTGGGATTTGTGATACCTTAAATTCTGTTCTTTTTCAAAATTACTTTGGTTGTTTGGGGTCTTTTGGGATTCCATACAAATTTTAGGGTTATTCAGTTTTGTGAAAAATGTTGTTGGTATTTTGATAGGGATTGCTATTTGAATCCGTGGATTGTTTTGGCTAGTATGGACATTTTAATAATATTGGTTCTCCCAATCCATGAGCATGGAATATCTTTCCATTTGTGACATCTTCCATTTCTTTCATTAGTATTTTATAGCATCCAGAGTACAGGTCTCTCACCTCCTTGGTTAACTTTATTCCTAAGTATTTTATTATTTTTGGTGCAGTTGTAAATGGGATTGTTTTCTTAATTTCTCTTTTTGCTAATTCATTAGTAGTGTATAGAAATGCAGTGGATTTCTATTGGTTTTGTATCCTGTGACTTTACTAAATTCATTTATCAGTTCTTGGAGCTTTTAGGGTTTCTATATATAGTATTATGTCATCTGGAGATAGTGAAAGTTTTACTTCTTCCTTACCAATTTGGATGCCTTTTCTTTCTTTTTGTTGTCTGATTGCTGTGGCTAGGACTTCCAGTACTATGTTGAATAAAAGTGGTGAGAGTAGACATCCTTGTCTTACTCCTGACCTTAGGGGAAATACTCTCAGTTTTTCACCATTGCATATAATGTTAGTGGTGGGTTTTTCATATATGGCCCTTATTGAGTTCAGGTATATACCCTCTATAACCTTCTTTGTTGAGATGAAGCATTTTTTCCCAAGAAAACTGTAAAATGTTGTTATCAAGCTGTGGTGGCCTATTTGATCCATAAGCTGCCCAACTTGTTTCTATGGGAATATAAGACCAGGGACAAAACTTGGATGTTAAACATTTATTCATTTAACAAACATTTATTGGATGCCTGTTATGTGGCAGGCCCTCAACCACATGTTGGAGGTATAATAATGGTTTGAACTTACATAGTTCCTTCTTCTAAAGGAATTCACACTGTGGTGGGACAAATAGATATATCTAAGAAAAGATAAGATGCTGTTAAATCTGTGCTGCTAGAGATAAATGCAGTCTGTGCAGTTTATTAGCATGAAGTCCTATGGGTTGCCTGGGACCCTTAGTGCTAGAATTTTGCAGCACTCATCATTGAGCAGAGTTTCAAATGTATAGTAGGTTAGCCATTGACAAGAGAGGGAAGGCCTTTCTTGGATCAACTTCTGCAAAGGCAGTAAGGGTCAGAATATTTGGGGACCTGAAACAGATGATTATGACTGAATCTGTAATGATAGTTGGAGAACAGAGGAGATGAGGCTGTGAAGATATGTAGAGGGCCTTGAACACCGGGCCAAGGACTTTAGATTTTAGCATATGGGTAATGTGGCATCACTGAAGATTTTCTTTTTAATGTTTGTTTTTGAGAGAGAGAGAGACAGACAGACAGAGCATGAGTGGGGGAGGGTCAGGGAGAGAGGGAGACACAGAATCTGAAGCAGGCTCCAGGCTCTGAGCTGTCAGTACAGAGCCCTATGCAGGGCTCGAACCCACGGAACTGTGATGATCTCTGGTCATGATCTGACCAGAGCTGAAGTCCGAGGCTTAACTGACTGAGCCACCCAGGGGCCCCAGCATCACTGAAGATTTTTAAGAGGAAAAGTGACATATAGTTCGTATTTTAGAAAGATCATGATTATGTGCTATTGTGTATGGATTGTAAAGGTTAGCCAGGAATGCCAGTTAAGAGGCTAGTGTTATAGCTATGTGAGAAGTAATGAGATCCTGAACCAAGTCATTTCATGGGCATAAAGAAGAACACAACTAGGAAGTACTTTAGGTAGGCTTGGTTTCACATGTGGATGGTGGAAGAACAAAGATGTCTTCAAGATTTCTGATTTCTGATAATTGAGTGTAAAAGGTAATGTCATTCAAGATAAGCATGATGAATTCTGGTTTGGGACATGTTGAGTGAGAGATGCCTATTTATAAGATTATTAGTTGGCTATTGAAAACATAGCTCTGGAACTTGAGAGAGGCCTATGATGGGTAGGGGGTGGCTTACGAATGCTTAAGTGGGCAGGAGAACATGAAAGCAAGCAATTTAGCAGTCATTATATGTAGGCAGTAGCTGAAATCAAGGGAGTGAACTAAAAGCACTCAAAACTGAGGTGGGGGAAGGGAGAAGGTGACTAATCCTGGGGAACACCACAGGAAACGTGACAGAGGTAGAAGAAGGACCAGGAGGGAGTGGCTGTGTGAGATCCAGTAAAGAATTTAAAAAAGAAGACATCATCAAAAGTGTTTAGTGCTATTAGGAGGTTGTGAGTGACCTTAGCACCCAGAGATTCACTAAAAAGAGGTGTCTAGAAGTGTAATTGCAGAGGGTTGAAAAATAAGAAAATGGCAATAGTAGTGAGCATGGGCTAGTCTTTCAAGAAGTTTGGTCATGAAAGGAATGAGGGAAGGTATCAGAATGTCGGTAAATAGGAGATCCTTATTTAGGTGAGACTTTTTTTCTTGCATTTGTTAGGCATTGACAACAAGGTTTCCCTGATACCCCATCCATTGATAGAAGAGGGCCAAGAGCACCCTCAGGGCCTGGGAAGAGAAGGTGAGAATCGAGGCAGGGCTGGTGATGATGGTAATGCTGCTGCTGCTATTAACAGTTAACATTTATTGAGTGTATGTACCATGTGCCACATGCTGAATTTAATAATTGGCCCAAGACCTCATAGTTATTATGTGGTAAATCTGGATTTGAACCTAATTAATCTAGAACCAGTCTCTAGAACTAAACTAGAACTAGTCTCTGCCTAGATATTGAGAAGCAGGGAAGGGAATAGGTTATTGTGACCAGTTGGTACCAGAGTCCCATGCCCAGCTGATCTCTACTCTGCTTCTTCTGAGAAAATTCATAGTCCTCAGCTGGCTTCTGGCTTCCAAATGCCTGCTGTGGTATCAGGAACATGTTTCCTTGTTTTCCTTTCCACTAGTAACTACCCCCTGTGGTTTTCTTTACGAGTTTTTCTTAGCTTGGGGAGCCTGTGTGTTTCATTACGTTAGGCTTCTGACTCTTGGTTTCCGCTCAGGTCATAATCTCACGGTTCATGAGTTCAAGCCCAGCATCAGGCTCCACGATGGCAGTACGGAGCCTGGTTTGGATTCTCTCTCCCTATTTCTCAGCCCCTCCCCCACTTGTGCTAGAGAGAGCGAGTGCACAAGTGCGAGCAGGGGAAAGGGAGAGAGAATCTGACAGCACAGAGCCGAACAGAGGGGCTGGATCCCACAAACCATGAGATCATGACCTGAGCCGAAGCCAAGAGTCAGAGGCCCAATCCACTGAGTCCCCCAGGTGCCCCTAAATAAATAAATTTTAAAGACATAAAAAATTTTTTAATGTCTTTATTATTTTATTTTGAGAGACAGCGAGCGAGGGAGGGACAGAGAGGGAGACACAGAATCTGAAGCAGGCTCCAGGCTCTGAGCTGTCAGCACAGAGTCTGATGTGGGGCTCGAACCCATGGACGGCGAGATCATGACCTAAGCTGAAGTCGGACGCTTAACCAACGGAGCCACCCAGGCGCTCCAATTTTAAAGAAATTTAAAAGAGTTTTTCTTAGCTTATTTGAGGGTTTCTTTTTTTAAAAGTTTATTTATTTTGACAGAGAGAGAGTGCACACAGGAGGGGCAGAGAGAGGATGAGAGAGAATCCCAAGCAGGCTCTGTGCTGTCAGTGCAGAGCCTGATGCAGGGCTCTAGCTCACAAACTGCGAGATCATAAAACCTGAGCTGAAATCAAGTCACTTAACTGACTGAGCCACCCAAGCACCCCTTTCTAAATTTTCTAAAATGATTTTTTTATTGCTGAAAATAAGGAAGTATGCATTTAAAAGACTCTCCGGGTGCCTGGGTGGTTCAGTCAGTTAAGCGTCCAACTTCAGCTCAGGTCATGATCTCATGGTTTGTGAGTTCAAGAACTGCTTTGGGCTCTCTGCTGTCAGCACAGAGCCTGCTTCAGATCCTCTGTCCCCTTCTCTCTCTGCCCCTCCCCATGTTGCGCACATGTTCTCTCTCTCAAAAAAATAAATAAAACATTAAAAAATAAAAATAATAAAAGAGACTCAGCATGCTTATGGAAAGGGAAAGTTACTCTTATGTGACAAGAACAGTCCTTGGGTATTCAAAAGGCTAATTTCAGAGTAAAATCAGACTCTGGCTGTTATCAAATGTTTAGTTTCTCAAGCAGGGTTTCGCTTCTGGAATGGCATGGGTGGCTTCCTCTGGTACAGGTTGGGAGAAGAGAGAGAAGAAATGTGGCAGAATCTGAAACACCAGTCAAGGGAGCCAGTGCTATGTCATGGGATGGCAGCAGGAGTGAATGAAGGAAGATCAGGGGGGTTACACTCAACTCTCCTTCCCCTTTGCTCTTATTGCCGCTCATGACCAGTCAGTTTGTGGCAACGTGAGCTCTGAGTCAGGGAGCAAAATTCCAGATAGAGGCATTGGGTGTCTCAAGTGAGCTTCTGTGTCTATCAGGCCTCAGGGTTGGATAGTGATAGTGTAAGTGTAGCCATCTCTATTGCTATGTCCATGTATTTCAAAGTTGAGGTTTATATTGTTTCTTTGGGTTTACAGTTAGCAGTATGAAAGATTTTTTTAAATGTTTGTTTATATTTGAGAGAGAGACAGAGCATGAGCGGGGGAGGGGCAGAGAGAGAGGGAGACACAGAATCCGAAGCAGGCTCCAGGCTCTGAGCCTTCAGCACAGAGTCTGACGCGGGGCTCAAACTCAACGAACAGTAAGATCATGACCTGAGCCAAAGTCAGACACTTAACTGGCTGAGCTACCCAGGCACCCAATAAATCTTTTTTTTTAATGTTTTATTTATTTTTGAGAGAGAGTATGAGTGGAGGAGGGACAGAAGATCTGAAGCAGGCTACGTGCTGATAGCAGCAAGCCTGGTGAGGAGCTCGAACTCACAACCTGTGAGATAATGACCTGAGCCGACGTTGGATGCTCGACTGAGCCACCTTGAAAGATTTTAGTATAAATGATAGTTTAGTTGTGCAGTTTTAAGACTAAGGAAAATGACTTGCAAAGAATTTCTAAATCTGAAAAAGGTTCCAAAGTCAACTGTTTACAATGACCTATTTTTCTTTTTTACTTACTTTTTTATTTTACTTACTTTACTTCACTTTACTATGGTCTGGTTTCTCCAGACCACAGCTTGCTTTTCTGTTTTTGGCTGTTCAGAATTTGACTTTATTATTTGCCTCAAATTCCAGGAATCTCTTTTTATACTAATTTCTGCTCTTCTTGTCATATGGCTGCGTATTTACCATTCAGTTTATTTGAGGAGAAGGAGATCATATATCATCTATCTCCTTAAGGAGATAGGAATTTTATGGATATACAAATATACTCACAGGAAACATAAACTATATGACTGGGACCATATGTATTTCTTCTGGATCTCCTAAATTGCCTAGACTGGTAACAAGTACACACTAACTTTTGAGTAAATAAATGGTGGATGGAAAATGTGGAGAACACTAAGCAACCAAATCTTTTAAGTCTTTTTAGATCGAAAGCAAGATACATATTAATTTATATCTCTAATCCATTTTAGTTTCTGTTCAAGTCAGCCACGTGTAAGCTAAACTAGCACATGTGGAACAGTAGCTGGAAATAGGGGGTTGCTCTTCATTTCTAAGCGTATTTCTTTTTCTGTGGTAATTATGTGTGCAACTGTTTTTTCACAATTCAGAGAAGGCAAGCAGTATCTTTCAATAATAAAATGTCTTCATGTGTCATCAGAAATGTATATTTAATGAGTACTATTTGGAAATAAATATTAAATAAGGTTAAATCCCCAGGCATGAAAAGTTTTACCAGTGTGTTTTTGTCTGTACTTGTTAATGTTTTCTCTTTCTAAGTATGCTTCCACATCTGGGTTTTTAAAAACCTAAGAATCCTTCTGTCAGAGAGTACCTACTGACTCTCTAGTAAAATATTACATAGGAATTCACAAAGAGTTGTCTTTTGTGCCCCCCTCCCATATTTTAGTAAAATATCACATAAGAATTCACAAAGTTGTCTTTTGCACTCACCCCCTTTTTTAAAAACTCGTGCACTTTGACTCAGGGGAGTGAACTTAATAGCCTTTTTTGTTTGAGGACAGAAAGCAAGGCAGCATATTAGAAAAAGCATGCACTTGGGAGACCAAACTCTCTAAGACACATGGGTGATCTTGGCTAAGTTACCTCACCTCACAGAGCCTAAGTTTCCTCATATATAAAGTGGGGAAATGGTACCTACCTCAGGAAGTTTTGGTGGATTAAATGGGGTAATACATATTGAAGTGCCTAGCCTGTAATGGGTAGCCAGTAAATATTGGCATCTATCTCCTTTCTTCTGTTCCCCTTGTTCTAGGCTTCCAGGCCTCCTCTTGACTTTATTTACTTCCTCTGTTTCCTAAGATTTACTAATTTGTTTTGCATTTCCACAATTCACTAACTTCTCATCTCCTGGACATTTTTCTTACCTGAAGTTATAGGTTATATCTGAAGTTAAGCTGAAGAACCAGTACGTTTTGTTAGGTATTCACATAAAAATATTATTAAATATGGTTAGTATACCTTTCTATATATTTCACATACTTTTTTCAAAAAGGTTTTTATTACTCATTTTGTGGGCACTATTAACATATAGTTTTAGGGCTATATATAGGGGTGTGTGTGTGTGTATGTATGTGTGCGCACGTGCGCTATATAGTTTTAACCTTATTATTTAAACAAATCTATTTTCTATTGGAAATAATTAATGCTTTGAACAGAGTTTCAGAATGGTGTGTATGTTATATGATTGCTCTTTGGAGGAGAGATTATAGATACATGTAATGTATAATGTATATAGTTTAATTTTGATGTCTAATATATTGAATGATTACTCTTTCCTCTTTAGTTAAATTAGTTTAAAAAGTATTTTGTTCTAGGTACTGGGGATATGGCAATAAACAAAACTGAGTATTTGCCTTTGAAAAGTTTGCTTTCTAAAGTGAACATTTATTTTCATACGTAAAATCTTTTATAATACTTTTTTCTTATTTTGCTCATACACATGTATATACCATGAGTTAAGGAGCTCTTACTGTAATAGAATATTACATTTTAGGGAATATTTGGAACTGTAGCACAAGTATTTGTGTCTCAAGATTTGTTAATTTCAAATGCCAAATTTAAAATTTTTAAATGCCAAAATTCTTAGATCAAATAATGATTTCATTACATTTGCCATGTTCTACCAAGTTACTGTTTTATTTGTTACAACCTAATGACATGTATAGAATGTACTGGTTTTAGAGCTATAACGTTGGCTTGCGAGTTGAAAGTAGTTTTCATTCATTCAGGGCGCTTGGGTGGCACAGCCGGTTGAGCATCGAACTCTTGATTTCAGCTCCGGTCATGATCCCAGCGTTGTGGGATTGAGTCTCACGTTGGACTCGGCGCTGAGCATGGAGCCTGCTTAAGATTCTCTCTCCCTTCCTCTGCCCCTCTCCGACATTTGCATGCTCACACGCGTTTGCGCGCGCACGCGCTCTCGCTCTCACTCTCGCTCTTGCTCTCTCTTCAAAGAAACAGTTTTCAGTCATTCAGTAAATGTTTGTTAGGACCTTCTATTCTCCTGGGTTCTGTCTTAAACCAACCTGGCACAAGAATTTAAACTCAGGTCCAAAGCCCAATCTGTTTCCTTTTCTTCATGCCATGTATTTGGAGATAGAGACCAAAACTGTGGAGATGAATAGATTGGTCAAGACAGTGAGGATTTATTTGGATTTAGTAACTAGGAGAGTGTCATTACTGACCTTGGAAAGAATTTCTTTAAAATATGTTTGGGAGAAGAAAAGCTTATTACAGGGGGCTGAGGAAACAGCAGAATAATAAGGAAATTGAAGTATCAAGTATAGGTGATTCTTCTTGGTATTTTGATAGTGAAATAGGAGATTCATGCAAGGGCTTGAAAGTGTATCAGAAACTAGGAGTGCTATCTTCAAAATAAGGGATTCGTGAGGATTGTAAGAGAGAGAAAGGAATTGGGGAACAGAGATTAAATACTATGAAGAGAAAGGAGATCATTGAAACCATAATGTCCCAGAGGAACCAAAGAAGATAGCTATCATTAGGACATAGGTAAAAGGGATTGCTTGGACTTAGAAGAGTAGAGAGAAGACTTTTTATGTGATGCAAGAGGAAGAGATGAGAATGAATGAAAATAAAAGCATTTTAAGATGGAGAAATGGGATGGTTATCGTTAGTCCCCAAAAATACCCTTCACTCTTCCCATCAAGTAGAAGATAGGGTCATTTGCTGAATGGAATAGGGTGAGAGGGAGATGGGAAGCTTTAACAGGGAAAAACATTCTGCTGTGGAAACATACTTGGAAATTAGTGAGCCGCAGCAGTGACACCACAATTGAGATTAGTGTAGATTTTCTAGCAATCAATAATATTTTAATGTTCCAAAGCAAGAGTTGGCAGACTACAACCTGAGGGCCAGGCACATCCAGCCCATGTAGCCTGAGAGTTAAGAATGGTTTTTGTATTCATAAAAGATTTAAGAAAACCAAGCAAACAAAGAAACAAGAATGTGTGACAGAAACTGTATGTGACCTTCAAGGCCTAAAATATTCACTGTCTGGCCGTATGTAGAAAAAGATTGCTGACCCTTGTTCTGTAGCTCAAGACCAGAGAAAGCAAGTGATAGTGTGACTCAGAGGTGGGAGCCAACATGCTAGACATGATCAAAGATCAAGGGGATAAAGTAAGGGATACTAGGCAGAGGGGTATTGGTGGAGGTGGACAGGAGGTTGGTAGGGAGAAAAGCCAGAAGAAAGCTAATAGATTGGATGAAAATGGAGAGGGCTTATGGCTAGACCTCATATGAGAATGAAAAGCATGGTCAGTTGGTATGGAGCAAAGGTGACAGGTGAGAAAGGTGGAGGTAAAGAAAGGAGCGTAGTGGTTATCTTGGAGATGGAAAAGGTCCAAAACTAACTAAGTATAACCATTTTGGGAAGGAGCTGAACTCTCCAGTGATGAGGTCACGACGATGAAGCATCAAAATTGTTATTTTTTTAAAGTTTCTTTCTTTTGAGAGAGAGCATGTGTGCACGTGAATGGGGGGGCAGGGAGTGGGGGGGACAGAGGATCTGAAGCGGGCTCTGCACTGATAGCAGAGAGCCTGGTGCGAGGCTCAAACTCATGAACCGCAAGATCATGGGGCTCAAAACTCATAAACCGGGAGATCATGACCTGAGCTGAAGTGAGATGTTCAACCGACTGAGCCATCCAGGTGCGCTAGAATTAGGATGTTTAAATTCCTGAGGATGATGACAGGGAGACTGTGTAAGAAGAAATAATGTGAATTAGGTCACTGGAGTTGCTGAAGAAAGTGGAAGTGAGCACGGAATATGATGATGATGATGGCAAAGAGGTAAGAAGACTAGTGTAAGTAGGTGAATTACTGTCGATAAAGGGAGAAAGTGATGATGGCAGTTAGATGGTCTTCCCTTAGCCTTGGCAGCTGAAAGAAGGCTGTTCCCTCCTCTTGGCCTGGCAAGTGATAGAAGGTAGATAAAAAGGCTGCAGGGAAGATATGTTCTCTCTAGAAGGTCAGATTTGTACATGGTCTTGGAGTATGGGAGGAGCAAAGCAGTGGATTAGTTTCAAGTTGTAAAATGAAGCCCTCAAAATAGAAGTAGTTGAGTTTTGCATACATGTATAAATGTTGTACTTACACAGCTCTTCCTCTAAAGTTTTTTGATATTAGTACTTCTTACTATGTAAAATTCATGTTTTCTTAATGATAAAATTATTGAGGGATTAATACTAAAAACATCTCTTTTTACTTAACTCTGAGCATAGACAAGTAACCTGGCAGGTAACCTTTATTCGAAATGCTAAAACTGCCTGGATAGGGCTACCAAGTAATGAGTAGATACAAATCACTTGGGTTTGACAGTGGTCCTTCCATGACAATATGAATGTAGAAGCTATATTGTAGTATATGAAACTTTATTACTAGACATACATATAGGAACATAATGTGCTTTGGCCATTAAAATTAAAAATCAAGTGCAGGGGATTCCTCTGGCCTCTGAAAGATGAACTAGGAGTTGATCATTGTTTTGCTATGTTTTTCTATATTGATAAGTAAAGTGATTCCTGTATATGGTGTGGTTAGATATTTTAGTACGGTATTTTCTGAAGAGAAAACTCTTCTGTGCTAAGAACTAAAAACAGAAGTAGACAAAAGGTGAATTGCTAGATATTTTCACTGTGCTAAGTTTGAAGTTACTAGTTCCTCTTAAAACGCCTCTCTCTCTCTCTCTTTTTTTTTTTTTTGAGAATTCTGACTACTTGCTGATACTCTGAAATCTTAAATACCTAAAACTTCATTTTAAATGGTACTTTTAAGTGGTTTTTAATGAATAACCTTTGGAATATTTTTAAAGATTGAGTTAAATTTCTTAAATCCGAAGAAGACGGTACCTTAATTGTGTCATTTGCTTTAATTTTATTTTTGTGTTGTGTTTTTTTTCCCCTTCAGTGCCTGTTACAAAGAATATAGCAAAAGCACAGTCTTCTCTTCCCAAAGCGGCCCCACATTCAATGCCGTCTCCACAGAAAACTGCTATAATATTACCAACGCAGCAGATCAGGAAATCAGGTCGGACTAAACCACCTCTACATACTTCAGTCCCCAAGAAGGGAAGTGCTGCTAAAAATGCCACACCAAGGAAAAAAGCCCCCAAAAAGGTTAGTTGTCCCTCCTGATTTGTATTCCGGTTATTTATTTATTATGCAGTTTAGGATTCACTAAGTATGATGAGGCCCTTTAGGAATATACTGTACAAAGACTATACACAAGGCTTTTTAAAGCCCACATAGCCATCAAGATCGGTATTTATTTATTTTTTAATGTTTATTAAATTTATTTTGAGAGAGAGAGAGAGAAAGAGAGAGAGAGATCAGTGTGTGTGCGCGTGTAGGAAAGGCAAAAAGAAAGGGTGGGAGAGAATCTCAAGCAGGATCCACAGTGTCAGCACAGAGCCCAGTGTGGGGCCCCATCCCATGAACCACGAGACCATGACCTGAACCAAAGTCAAGAGTTGGGCCGCTCAACCGACTGAGCCACCCAGGCGTCCCTGGTATTTCTTTTCTTGGATAAACTTTAAACTTTGAAAAATATTTGACCTTTTCAAAACCACATTGAAAATACTGTGTGGGTATATTTATGTTCAGGACAGTTTATTTAAAACAAAGTATATTTTAAAAGTGAAGTGAATTTTGGGGTGCCTGGTTGGCTCAGTCAGTTAAGTGTCCGACTTCGGCTCAGGTCATGATCTCGAGGTTCTGTGGGTTCCAGCCCCGTATCAGGCTTTGTGCTGACAGCTCAGTGCCTGGAGCCTGCTTCAGATTCTGTTTCCCTCTCTCTCTGCCTCTCCCCCACTTGTCCGTTCTCTCTCTCTCTCTCTCTCTCTCTCTCTCTCTCAAAAATAAACATTAAAAACAATTAAAAATAAAAAGTGAATTTTACTGTACATGAATTATACCTCAATAAAGCAGGTGGAAGGGGGAGTCAAAGTGATAAATTCAATGATGCTAGAGTCACATCTCACCTAACTGACTTCCCCAAAGAAAACAACTTTAAAACCTGGAAATAATAGACAAAAACAGCTACTTGAAGATACTGGACAGTGAATGGAAGCAGACACTGTGGTTCAGGGGAGTACACACAGGAGGTAAAAGTGTTACATGAAATTCTATATCCAGCAAAAATGCTCCTCAGGAGTGAAGGTGAACTAAAGATATTTTTAGATAAAAGCATACTTAGAGAATTCATCACCAGCAGACAAGCACTATAAGAAATGCTGAAGGAAGTTTATCTCTGGGTGAATGCAAATGACTTTGTGTTTTGCTTTTTTCCTCTTAATTTATTTTTTAAATGCTTTATGTTATTTTTGAGAGAGCAAGATACATAGTGCAAGTGGGAGAGGGGCAGAGGGAGAGGGAGACACTTGTAATTTTTTCAAAATTATCACATAATATGGAGAAGTGCAGGCTAGATACAGTAAAAATCAGATAAGTGACTGCTTTGTAAAGACAAACTCTGTCCTCTGCTTTGTTGAGGTCCCCCACCCCCTTTGATGTATTGCTGGATTGGATTTACAGACTTTTCTTTAGCGGTGTGAAAAAAAAATTGTTGTACAGGGAACCTCAGAAAATAAAACAAGTTTTATAGAGTGAACTATTTTGGCTAAGGTGTGACCAGTTGGAGGAGGGGTAACGCTGGGAATCCTAGCCTATTGGTTTCTTCCTCTCCTACCTGACCAGTTCATGGGCCCTTCTGAGAGCACAGTTTGGAAAGTACTGTAGCTTGTGACACACACAGGGGTTTCCAACCCCAAGGACTTCTGACAGCTGATCATTTGTGACCCAGCGATGCTGATAATTTTTTGACCTCCTTATTTAGGACTTTTTAAAAATGTGTAATGTATACTTGTGCTTTTTTTTTTTACAGGAAAAATATTTTCCTGTTTTGTGTTCCACATCTTCAGCTTCTATAAATTCCCTGATCAGAGATCGTCGTGCTTATGATAGGGATGCCACTCCTGGAACATCTAAAATAGTGATGTCTACAGGTAAATTAGTATTTTTTAAAGAGTATAAAATTACTAATTCTTTTACTCTGTGTTATTTTAGTGTCTTTGAAGTTTGAGGAATAAAATAAGAGGAAAACAAGGTGCTGATAATACACTATTTTTTTTTAGCATTTTTCATATTACAGTATTTTTAAGTTCTGGTTATTCATTTTGATGTTAAGGAAAAATTGTTTAAATACACAAATCACTTGAACATTCAGTACTCTTAAAGTATTTTATCCATCTTAGTAAGATTTACTTACTTACTTACATCATTGTCAAATGTTTTTGTTTTCCTTTATTTCACAATGTCTTTTTGTCTTGTATGTAATTTTAAAGCTACCTCAAATCTTTTTAAAATGCCTTTTAAAATCCCGACATATCTTTGTCTGTCAAGGGGCACGATGACTTTAAATTATTCTCTGTTATGTGAAGAGTATGAAATGACACAGACCTAGATTGAACAATCCCCCTTTTATTTGTCATCTCTTGTATGTTTTCTTGTTCCCTTCCTATTTTTTAAAGCCTGTACTATTTTTCTCCAAGATCTTTATCTCCCTTATACTTTACTGTTCTGTTGACTTTTCTCCCAATTTTACTTTACTCACTAAAAAGATTATTTTTTTGAAATGGATAAGATCATCTAAAAAATTATTATAACATACTCAGTTTATTATTTCTGATTTTTAGTCCATTAGCGGGAAAGACTGAGTATAATGCAAAGGAGATAAAACATTGAAATCTTTGTTTAACTTCACTTGTGTTCAGTAGGATTTTGTCCTTGCCATCAGCACCATGGCTTAAGATTTTTTTTATAATGTTTATTTTTGAGAGAGAGGGAGAGCATGCACGCATGTGGAGGAGGGACAGAGGGAGAGGGAGACACAAAATCCGAAGCAGGCTCCAGGCTCCAAGCTGTCAGCAGAGAGCCCAGTGTGGGGCTCGAACTCACCAACCGTGAGATCATGACCTGAGCCGAAGTCAGGACGCTTAACTGACTGAGCCACCAAGGTGCCCCACCATGGGTTAAATTTTTAATAGCTGTTTCATTTCTGTGAGAAGGGTCCATCCTCCCTCTGGCTGTTGCCACAGAGTTGAATTATCATATATTTCAAAATAGTGAAAGTTAAATTAATGGGTTTTTATTGTACTGATTATAGACTGTATATAAAATTGTGCAGTATAAATTAAGTGATGAATGAAAATAATGTGCTTCTTGATTTAGGGGGACAATATATTTTATGTTTGGTAATAATAGACCCTCGTATTGTTATATTGTATGTTGATTTATATTTATTGATTCCCAGTGAAGAACTGTTATGGAAACATGACATTTGAGTGATTATAGATGTTTTGCTTCTCATTCATATGTTTGGGGTGCCTGGGTGGCTCAGTAGGTTAAACCTCCGACTCTTGATTTCAGCTCAGGTCGTGATCTCACAATCTGTGAGATCAAGCCCCATGTTGGGCTTTGTGCTGACAGAACGGAGCCTGCTTGGGATTCTCTCTCTCCCTCTCTCTGCCCCACCCCTACTCACACTCTCTTTCTCTCTCAAAATAAATAAATATTTTAAAAATATAAATCATATGCTTTTATTCTATTATAGTATAACATAATGTACTATACTATTTTCCTTCTTACACTAAGGAAAGCACTTATTTTTGGATTTTCTTCAGTGAACCTTGGCATGTATATAAAGACCATTTTTATTTTCCTTAATGAAAAAAATGACTTTCGGTCATTAGAACTTACTGTGTGGCATATATCTTAAATTATTTGGTTACTTTAGAAAATATAATGAAGGTACAGTGTTGGTGATTTAAAATAACTTCAGTCTAAGAAGGAGTTGTGACCAATTTTGAAAGAAAATTATTATACTGTGTGTACAGTTAAAAGGTGAAAATATCTTCATACCATTTTATGTGATGTGGGAATGTGTGAAGAATTGTTTTATGATGCTACTAAAACTTGGATAGTTTTTATTATAATAAGTTTAGGCAAAATTCTAGAAAATTGAATAAGCATTTGGATTATTTCTTTCTAGATTTAATATCTTTATACAAAGTATGAAAAGATACTTACATATGTATTTTTAGGTAGCAGAAATGATCATTGGTATTAACTATATTCGGGTTCTCTTTGAAGTGTGGTTAGTGGGATATAGTAATTAATTATGTAGTGTTTATGTTGCTTTTAACCAATCTGTTATTTTTGTATACACCTGTTTCCTCAAGTCTGTGTCTATATAAACAAACATGGAGACTCTGGTCCTCACCTGGATCAGAAGAAAATCCAGCAGCTGCCTGACCACTTTGGTCCAGGCCCGGTAAATGTGGTCCTTCGGAGGACTGTGCAGGCCTGTGTGGATTGTGCCTTTCAAAGTAAGACTGTTTTTGGATTTCTTAAGCCAGATCATCGTGGAGGAGAAGTGATAACTGGTATGCTCATCTAATCCTTTATTCAGCTTTTCTTCCAAATGTGATTTTAGGTTTTGAGAAGGCAAGGATTTTATAATATATAGATTATTTTATAATACTTACAGTCTATGAGCTATTTATAATATTGGCATACTTATATTGATATAGTAGAATATAATAATTACATGTTTATAGACTTTTATCTCTTGTTTGAAAAGTTTAACTTTATGTTCAAAATAGACAAATAATGTCAGAGTCATACTATAAATTGAGGTAAAAGATTTTTTACATGCTTTATTAATAAGTTCACTATAGACAAAATGCCTTGGTTGATAATATATTTTAATGTTTTTAGAGAACAGATTAATCTATAAGAAGCTCTAAATGAAAATGTGATTCAAGAAGTGCTTAGGAGATAAGATACAGCTGGCTTTCATGATCGTCTGATCAGATACTATATTTATACCCACAGAATGCTTGGAATGCCAGGAAGTGTTGTTATAGATCATTGGGTTGCTGCTGCTATTATTGTTGTTTGCCTTATGAATATTTTCAAATGAGAACGCTTTTGCCATTTCTGGCTCTTAGGTTTGAATAAGAGGAACTTTCTAATTTAAGATTATTCTTTTATAAATTACAAAAAGTACAAATTACATTTATACTACATTCCCTAAATTGATGGCTTTTATTGATGTTGTAGTTTTCATCTTTCTGTGATGTAACTGACACCTCTTTTCCCCCCAATAGCCTCCTTTGATGGGGAAACTCATTCTGTCCAGCTCCCTCCAGTGAATAGTGCATCTTTTGCTCTTCGCTTTCTTGAGACCTTGTGCCACAGCCTGCAGTGTGATAACCTTTTGAGTAGCCAGCCTTTTAGCTCTTACAGAGGTAATACTCAGAGTCCTACGGAGCTTGATAAAAGTGTACCAGGTGAGAGAAAATGTAAAATTTTGTACTGTGCTTCTATATTTATATTACATTTTATAATTAACTTGAGAATCTTGTGTAATTTAGTTTTTCCTTGTGTCCTCCTTAGAGTAGCCACAATGAACTAGTTAGACATATATAATATATAGTTGTTTTTGTTCATTCAAAACAAGAAAATAAATTCTTACATTCATAATGAATTTGAGAATCAAAACTTGAAAATGTCCCATGGTTTGTTTTGCATTTCCCTAATGGCTGAGATTGTTTAGGATCTTTTCATGTACTTACTGGCGATTTGTGATCTTTGGAGAAATGTCTATTTAAATCTTTGTCTATTTTTAATCGGGTTCTTTGTTTTTTTATTACATAGAAATAAAATATATTTGTTCCTGGTATATATTACATTGTATTTGTTATATATAAAGAGTCTTTATATATTCTGGGTACAAGTTCCATATCAGAAATATACTTTGCTTCTATTTGTCCTTTCACTTTCTTGATGGTGTCCTTTGAAGCACAAAACTTTTTAATTTCAGTGAAGTCCATTTTATCTATTTTTTTCTTTTGTTTCTTTTACTTTTGGTGTCGTACCTAAGAAAATACTCCTTAGTAAAAGTTCACAAAGATTTACTCCTATGTTTTCTCCTAAGAATTTTATAGATTTAGCTGTTATATTTAAGTTATCGATTTATTTTGAATTAATTTTTCTATATACAGTGAGGTAGGGGTCCAGTTTCATTCTTCCACATGGGGATATCTTTCACATGAGGATATCTAGTTGTCCCAGCACCATTTGTTAAAAGACTCCTCTTTCCCTATTGACTTGTCTTTGCACCCTTGTCAAAATGTATGGATTTATTTCTGGACTTTGTATTTCATTGATCTGTATGTCAATCCTCATGGCAGTACCACACTGTCTTGGTTACCATAGCTTTTTGTAGTAAGTTTTGAGATTGGGGAGTATGAGTTTTCCAACTTTGTTTTTCTTTTTAAAGGTCGTTTAGGCAAGACTGGGTTTCCTTATGAATTTTAAGCGATCAGCTTGTCAATTTCTGCAAAGAAACCAGCTGGGATTTTAATAGAGACTGTGTTGAATCTGTAGATCATTTTAGGGATGTTTGCTCTCTAATAATATTGAGTTTTCTAGTTCATGAACATGGGATGTCTGTTTATTTAGGTCTTACTTAATTTCAATAGTATTTGGTAGTTTTCAGAAAGGTCATCTGGCACTTCTTTTGATAAATTCATCCTGAAACATTTTATTCTTCTTAACACTATTGTAAATGGAATTATTTCCCTAATTTTTGGATTGTTCATTGGAAGTGTATGTAATTGTAATATTTTTTTAATCCATTCTGCTAATCTGATTTTTTTATTGGAGTATTTATCTCATGCACAGTTTAATATAATTACTGATAAGGTAGGACTTATTTATTTTTTATTCATTCATTCATAAGGTAGGATTTACATCTACAATTTTGTTATTTGTTTTTGTCAGGTTTCTTTTCGTCTTTTCCTCAACTACTTTCTTTTTTGTTGTTGTTTGAAATAGATGGTTTCTTGTATGTCATCTTAATTCCCTTGTTCCTTTTAGTAAATTTATTGAGTTCTTTTCTTTTTTTTTTTTTTTCTTTTCTGTCCAGGAGTTATTTTCTTGGTAGTTGCCTTGGGGATTACAATTAACATCTTAATTTAAAACAGTCTAGTTTGGATTAATACCAACTTAATTTTAATATTATGCAAAAACTTTGCTCCACTACAGCTGTGTTTCCTGCCCCCTTCTTTGTTCTTTTATTGCCAAATTATATTTTATACATTATAAGCCCCCAAATACAATTTTGTAATTATTGTTTTTTCATTGTTTTTTTTATTACCTTATTCCCTTCTTTGTTCTTTTATTGCCAAATTATATTTTATACATTATAAGCCCCCAAATACAATTTTGTAATTATTGTTTTTTCATTGTTTTTTTTTATTACCTTATTTTTTAAGTAAGCTCTCTGCCCATCGTGGGGCTTGAACTCATGACCCTGAGGTCAAGAGTTGCATGCTCTACTTACTGAGCTAGCTAGGTGCCCCTCCCTAGTTGTTTTTTTTTTTTTTTAATTGAACTCATGACCCTGAGGTCAAGGGTTGCATGCTCTTACTTACTGAGCTAGCTAGGTGCCCCTAGTTGTTTTTTTTTTTAAGGAAGAAGGAGAAGAAAAGAGTTATGAACACTAATATGTTTACTGGTACTTTTTGTGTTTTTTTTATGTGGATTTGAGTTGCTGTCAAATGTCATTTCATTTCTTGTAGGGTAAGCTGTTTGAGGAATTTTCTCACTTTTTGTGTGTGAGGAATTTCTCATTTCTCCTTCATTTTTTAAAGGTTACTTTTGCTGTATGTCGAATTCTTAGTTGATGGTCTTTTTGTCAATTTGAATGTCATCCCACTTCCTGCTAGCCTCTTTAGTTCCTGATAAAGTTCGTGAAGGCAGTTGTTAATCTTACTGAGGATCCTTGTACATGACGACTTGCTTTTCTCTTGTTGATTTTGAGATTCTCTTTGTTTTTTGCTTTTGATAATTTGAGTGTGTTTTTTCTAGGTGTGGATATCTTTGAATTTTTCCTAGTTGGAGATTGTTGAAGTTTTTGGATATTTGGATCAATGTTTTTCATCAAATTTGGGAAACATTTGCCATTATTTTTTCAAATGTTCTTTCTGTCCTTTTCTCTCTCTCACTTCTCCTTCTGAAACTCTCATTATGTGTGTTTTGGTGTCCTTGATGGTATCCCATAGGTCTCTGGGGTCTGTTCATTTTTCCTCATTCTTTTTTCTTTCTGTTCCTTAGACCGTATAATCTCAACTGACCTTTCTTTAAATTTGTTGATTCTTTCTTGTGCTAGTTCAAATCTGCCGTTGAGCTCCTCTAGTGAATTTTTCGTTTCACCTATACTACTTTTCAAGTCCTAAATTTCAATTTCATTCTTTTTTGTAATTTTTATATTGATTGTCTCTATCTAGTGAGACATTGTTCTCATATTGTCCTTAGTTTTTTAGACATTATTATTGTTGTCGTCGTTATTATTTTTTTAGTTCTTTGAACATAAATAAAATCACTGATTTAAAGTCCTTGTGTACTAAGTCCAGTATCTGGGCTTCCTCAGAGGCAGTTTCTACTGACATATTTTCCCCCTCTTTGTATGGGCCATACTTTTCTGTTTCTCTGTATGTCTCCTAATTTTTAGTTGAAAACTGGGCATTTAAAAATAGGATAAAGCAGTAACTCTGAAAATCAGCTTTTCTCCCCTTCCCCAGGGTTTGTTGTTGCTGGCGCTGTTTGTATAGTGACTTTCTTGGACTAACTTAATGAGTTCCTGGGCTCATTTGTTATATGTGGTCACTGAAATCTGCTCATTTAGCTTAGTGTTCAGCAAATGATTGGACAGGGATTTCCATAAATGGCTGCAACTGGTCTTTTTCCCATCCTTTGCCAACGTAGTTCTGTGTATATGCTGGAATTGACCTTGAACATTCCAGGAGGCAGTTTATAAATCTGCTTTTTGCAGAGCCTCAAGGTTAGCAAGAAATGAAAGATTAAGACCTTCTTAGGTCTTTCCTGGGTATACATACAGCCTTGCACATGCATATGGCCTTCTAGATTCTCAGGAATATCTCCATGCTTTTCAGAGGCTCTTAATGGACATTTTATTCTCCAGGTTGTTGTTTTTTTTTTTTTTTAAGCATTTTGGTCAGCTTCTTGTGAGCCCTAACTGGTAATGCTGCCTCTGGCAGCTGAGTTGTTAAATAATTGCTTCTGTGGGGTGTTTTGTTTTGTTTTGTTATTTGAGCAATGTCTTAGAGATAGGGCTGTTCACACAGAGCAGGCTCTGATTTAGGTTATTCAAATAAAACAAGCCCTGAGATTAGAGCTTTTCATTGGGCTTCAAGATTGGTCAAATAGTGACCGTTCTCTGGGGACAGGGCCTTTTGAGAGCTCCAAACCCATTGTGCTGCCGCCAGTGACTACTAGGCTGCTGGTTTTCATAGCTCCAGTAGTTGTGAACCTGTTGGTTTACAGAGCTGCTGCAAAACTGAGCGAAGGGGATGATGTTAGGGAAGCTAAAATGGCACAGAATTTACTGTTCTTTCTGACATTCAGCCATATTTTCTTGAATAAATGCTTTTTCAATTGTTGTAAGCCTTGATGTCCAGAGTTTTTGGAAAAGGTAATTTTGCCAGTGTCTTTATTATTTTTATGAAGAAATGGATTTGTGGAGGTCCTTAATTAGTCATCCTGGAAGTGCCTCTCTATGATGACTTTTAAATTTCTTTGTAAATTATCTGGCTTTTTCTAGTTATCTCTGCAGGAACAATTTCATGCCTGAGGTTATTTCTACGATATCCAGAAGCAGAAATTAAGACTCATTTTTATGTTTTATCAGCCCCAGATAGTAGGCCATATACCAACTTCATAAACTTTTCCTTAAGCATTAGAATATTACAAGTAAAAGATGAGTAAAGACTTTCTGATCTTGCTAAAAATATGAGGTAAACAAACATCTATAGAAAACTATATGTTAGTATTTGAATATTCTGTATCCATTTAATAATGGGTATGAAAAGAGTCAGTAATTTCTTTATAAGAACTTAAATGTCCTGTTTGTAGATATATTTGTCATTCACTGAAATATGTTTTGTGTAATTTTGTAGTCCATGATTAAAAGTAAAATCAAGTGATAAGAGCTCTCTAAGACTCTTCAGTAATCAATCAGTAACCAGATTGCTAAAGGTTGCTTATCAGGTGATCTTAAGAAGCATGCCCTGGCCCTCAGCCCTTTTGAACCAGATAAGGTTTGACTTTGGTACTTTCTTATTATAATATTTCTTCCCACTCAAGTTCTATTATCAGACTTTTTAGATTTCTATTATACTTAATTTTTCATTTTAGTTGGTTGGGGGTTAAATCAAGATATTGATTGAAAAAAAAGATATTGATTGATATTTAGAGTATAATTGATAATTTGAGATGTCATTACTTTCAGGATCATGCGTTAAAGAGTAGTACTTTAGGTAGAAATGCATTTGGTTTAATAATAAGCTGTAGAGTATATTAAGGGTAGCTCTAGGCCATGATTGTTGCATGTGAAATGGGATGTCCATTGTACCCTGTCATCTCCTTTTCTGAATTCTTAACTTTTTTTGTTCATGAAAATAATTTTCCCAGGCCTTTCGACACAGTATAATTGATTTCCTCACTGCTTCCTGAGGTATTTAGAGAGATGTGATGACCCTAGAATAAACAATGCCTAGACATAATGCTTTTACTCGAATATGATGTCAATGAAATATATAATGGGATGAAATAAACACACGTTATTCATAAACAATCAAGTAATTGATAAATTATTGATGAAGTTATAGTAGGCAGATGATTTGGAAACAAAAGTGTTATATGCTGATGATCTGAAAATGCTTGAGGAATGTTAATTAGTTACAACAGACACCTTTTTCTTAAAAACAGTAAAAGAAGACATAACGGAAAAGAAAAGCCCCAAACGGCCTTCTCAGGAACCTTTACCTTCTGTTCCTGTGTCGCCTAAGTTCCCCAAAATAAAGGTGCATGCTTCTACAGGTAAATAGTATTTATACATCCCAGGAGTGGGAAGAAAAGTCACTCTACTGCCACTTACTGTATGCTCTTGGGTGGGGGTATGTATTTGCTCAAATCAGTTTAGCAATCAGGCTACTGCTTTGGCAGGTTTGTTGAGTGTTTCATTCCCTTCAGAAGTGCACAGTTGTCATTTCTCCTTAGATAAAAAAAATACAGTAACATTTTCCATTCACCTTTGTTGCTGAAAGCTCATAAAAGGAGATTAGAAAAGTCTAGTACCTTTCTCCAGTGAAAGTTGCTTTTATTTTTGAGAGGGAGAGAGAGAGTAGGTATGAGCCAGGGAGGGGCAGGGAGAGAGAATCCCAAGCAGGCTCCACGCTGTCAGCACAGAGCCTCATGTGGAGCTCGAACTCATGAACCATGAGATCATGACCTGAGCCAAAATCAAGAGTCGGATGCCTAACTGAACCACACAGGTGCCCCTCCAGTGAAAGTTTTAAGTGCCTATGTAGTAAGCAAATGTTAGAAGCCAACTGTGTGGTTATATTGTAACAAATAGTTGTGAAGAACTGCGTTCCTAAAAATGAATGCTTTAGTGAGGTGTTCACAGCCTTGGTGGCAAGACTGGCAGGCGACAATTGCCATGAGAAACATAGGTGATGTCATGGAATCAATTTGGATTTTAAGACAGAGTCCATTACTGTAAATGCCAAGAAAGGGATGACCATGTACTTTGTGTTAGAGGTTTGTGGTTCAGTATAGCATGGCTTAAGTGAACTGTTGAATATGACAAGATCTTTTGACCTTCGAATAGTATTTAAGCTGTAAATCTACTGAAGATAATTGTCTTTGTCTTTTTTGCTTTTAGAAGAATCATTGCCTTCTGAAGGAAATGGCATGCCCAAGGAAGAGAAGCTTCCTGAAGATTCCAAAAGCCCACCACTAAATCCAGCAAGTTCTTTAAATCCTGACAGCAGAAATCCTATAAGCATTCACACTGCAGTCTCCGGGGATTTTTCTCCAAGTGTGCCAGGCACCTCAAGTTCAGCGCTGGTGGGAACTAAATCTACCAAGAGCAGTCAATATGAAGTTAAATTCCAAACGCAGAAGAAAAGTGAAGGTATATTTAAAAACAGTGATTCTCAACCAGTGTGTTTCTTTTCTCCTTAAGTTTTCCATGCCCAAAAATATCCCCTGAGAGTGTATCACATTGGAGAAAGTGCCAAAATTGAGGAGTTCGAGTCCTCCCTGTTTATGTCACTGTCAGGATCAGGTCACTACAGATGGCTCTGATCCTCATGGCAGCATAGAACTGTCTTTGGGAATCTGGATCACCAACCGTGTCTCTCATAGAGACGTCTTAGATTCATGGTTCTTATTAATGGTTCCATTGTAATTTATCATTTCATTGGGTACAGTCTGGACTCACAGACAAACCTCCTATGACTCTGAGGCCTGGAATGATGCACTCCCTCTCCTTTTTGATGTACTCTCTTCGTTGTCAAAGGAAGGTCAAAAGAGAGCTTTCCTGGCCCTAGCCTGTGTGTGACTCCCAGATCTGGCCTCGTATTCTGTTGCTGCAGCCATTTCCCCATTCTTCACACCCTCAGTTACTCCCTCAGACCCACCAGGAGTTCTTAATATGTGTAAACACAGCAGCATCCTCTTGCCATTTGGAAAGAGCCAGAATAGTTTTCCATGTGCAAAGATAGCTACCCCTTACCATTTTAAGCACTAAGTGGGTGGGGGTACGGGTAGGGTGAAGTAGGGTGAGGGTGAGAATAAGCGTTTTATCCTTTTTATCCTGTTAGGCATCTAGGCAAGGTGAGTAGTGAAGTCAGTAGGAACTATCTAACTCGATTGCTTTTCATCATGGATATTATCTATGGGCAACTGCACTGCATACATGCTATGACATATTTCATGTCGTCCCCTTCCATCTCCTACCCCATGTAGATCGTCTCTGCTTTCAGAGTGACATTTGCAAGGAGTCTGACAATAGATGTTTATTCAATAAAGGGATAACATACCTGTAATTTTAGGTATTTTCATAAAATATGAGCTTTTGAAGACAGGCCTTCTCCGTAAAAGGCAATAAAAGGTTACCTCTGATGCCGAATATCTCACTTTCAAATGTCTGCCTAACACTACCATACCAAAGTAGCCTATATTTGGGCTTGAGAAGGCTAGTTTCTGGTCTTCCAGGAGTGAAAAGACTAATAGTAATAACATTACTTACTAGTAATTTTCTATCATTAATAATAGAAATCAGCATCGTCTTCATCACTATCTGACATATGCCAGGCACATAAATATTTTACATAGCCTTATACAGTACATCTTTACAACAATTCCTTGAGATGTATATGCCTGTAAACATTTTCCTGTGAGAAATCTGAGAAGTCACTTGACTAAGGTCCCCAGCTAGAAAAAGGCTGGGTCAATCCTTGAATCCAGGCATTCTGGCTCCAGGCTATACACTTAACTTCTGAGATGCTTCCATCTCCAGAGAATAGGTAAGCATTTCACTCGAAAACTGTCTAGAGGTGTCATTACTATTATTTTCTTTAAGGTATCGGAACTGTTACCCTGGCTGCCGGTGATGCTCTCACAGCCCTCTGCCCTGCCCCATTATTTCAATGAAATAAATTGTTTATTCTTATTTTAGGAAGGAAATCCAATAACATTGTTGTGGATAAAGTCAAATCACTTTCATTTTATTTATTTCAGAAACATTTAGTATATGTAAGACAAAGGCATTCAGGAAAAAAAGCATGACTGGACTTTGACTCTTTTTCACATAAGTAGTTTATTTCATGTAATTATTGAGAATAACACTAATGTTTGCAACTTATCTGATTATTTTGAAGATACAGGCCCAATTAAATTATTTTTCCATAATGGATTAAAAATGATGATCTTACAGTTGTTTTAACATAAAATTATAGCTTTATACCATAAATTATATTTTTGCCTATAGTTTTTCTGTAGTAATCTATAAAACTAGTTACATGTTATTTGACACCTAACTATACCAGAAATCCCACGAAAAAGTTAATTTAGAGGTATGATAAGGTTGATTAGCTTTGCCAGTAACTTTTTAATCTCAAATTGAGTCTTTCTTGAGCTAAATTGTTAAAATGCCTTAGGCATGGTATGGTCTATACACCATCATTCTCATTTGGGTTGACACAGCCCAGCAGCATTTCTTGGTAGATAGGACAAACATTTATATCTCTGACAAGTGGAAGGGAGGATATATTTTAGTAAAGGGTTTTCGTTTCACATTGAAGTTAAAATAGTGAAAGAGAAAAACAAATATACTTTTGAGCTACACATAAAAAAAAAAAAAACAAAAACTTAACCATCGTGAGTTCTTTTATCTTCCGTTTTTCTTTGTCCTTTACCTGGGTAAATATCAAAATGCCCCCAAAATGGCTGAAGCCCAGATAGGAGAGAAAGGGTATATCTTTGGTTAATTCATACCAAACAAAACAAAACAAATTTGTGTTGACGGTCCTTGTTTAAAGAAAAAGATCTTCCTAGCAAATTACAAAATTCACTTCTGTCACACACTAAACTTTAGAGAGTCAAGTGCTCTGGTTGAGTAAATGAATACTTGTCTGGACACAAAGAAATTATAGCACAACCTGGTGAACAGCACACCTAAAACTTTTTGAGGTATGAGTGCTTAATTTATTCTATGTCTCAATTATTTCTTTTTTGACCTATAAACATTCGACCAGAATATCTATTAATATGCAATTAAACTTGAGAGAGGTATTCACTATAATGTTAAATTTAAATCTGACCTAGCCAAGCAGAAAATAATCCTCCTTTCTTCAAAATTCAGATAAGCATTTAAGCCTTAAAGAGATGGGAATTTAAAGAGTAAAGTGATGCTAAAAATGTCCATATTGAATACATGGGAGAGATTCAGTAAAAACTAATTTGGTTCTCAAAGATAATGGGGTTATTGAAATTAATCGATTAAAATGAATAAATTTAAGCAATTATAAAACGAAATCTGGAGAAGAGAAACCTAATCTAGACATACTAAGAGGAGAGAGATTGAGAGAAATTCATTGAAATACTTAGAGTAATAGGTTAGCTTAGATTAACCTAATTTAACCCAAACAACGGATCTTTTACTATCTTTGCCTGTGGCCAACAAGGCCTCAGATTCCTCAGTCTGTTTTATCGTTTTTGAAACGTTAGGGGAAATTCTGAAGCTGCTTTTGTTCTTGGGGAAGGTCATATGGGGTACTCTTGGGTACCCATCCTCAGGTCATCTCCAGGCTTTCACTGGATTCTACCCGTGGAGTCCTGGGTCCTTGCTGGGGTACTTAGTGGAAGGTTTCAGGAATGAGAGACCATTTCTCCGTACCTAACATCTCTTCTTTCAGGATAATGATCAGGTCAAGTATGATTTGTCTTTTTTCCCCCCATTGAAGCTCCAAGTTATATAGCTGTACCTGACCCCAGTGTCCTGAAACAAGGCTTCTCTAAGGACCCTTCAACCTGGTCTGTGGATGAAGTGATACAGTTTATGAAACATAAAGATCCTCAAATATCAGGCCCCCTCGCCGACCTCTTCAGGCAACATGTAATGTATCTTTTGATCCGGTTTTCCTGCCGTAATGCCTTTCAATGACCTCTGTGCAAGCCCTTCAGTTGGATGGATGCTGAGTAGTGTGGATGGTGGGGGAACCCTATCAACTGATTTTTTCCATATGTGAGAAAGATTACTTGGCCCAAAATTAGATTCTTAAATGGTAGACGCTGGATCTGTGCTTTAAACGGGTACTAAAGTACCTAAAGTACTACAAGTCTTGAAGTTCTCAAGAGAAGATGATTCAGCATGGCCACTCTCAGCTGTCTTCTCCCACAAGGATCCTCCTACCCTCTCCTCCCTGCTCTGCCCCAGGACCGTGAGTAGGAGGGGGTAACCGCAAGCTGTGACAGGGTATCTTCCTTGTTAATGGATGCCCATTGAGTCCAGCACCCGTAAGATTAAATGCAGTTTTATTTTAAATAGGAGCTCACTAATCCCAAATAATATGCTTCTGTGACATAAATTGATTAACTAAGGAAATAAAAAAATTGTAGGAGGATGCCTTGTATCTCTTAAGTAATGTTTATAGTCTCTTCTGAGAAATCAGTGACCAAATATCTTATGTCCTTTTCAGTATTCTAAGAAAATCAGTAGTTTTAGCATTTAATTAGCTTCAGACAATTAACTAATTAGCTTTCAACATAAAGACAACACTGTATATATAGCACATTTATAGTTTGCATTGATGCTGACATACTCCTCTTCTCAGCCTTTTTAAGAAAGTTAATGACCGTCTGAAATTTGTTTTCTACAATTCATAGTTATCTACTCTTTGTCATAGATATGTAGTATTTTATTCAACACACAGTATTTAAAATCAGTTTGATGCCTAGGCTGTTTTTGAAAGATACTGGATTAAATTTCATTTTTCTTAAAATTTGAAGTGAATTTAAAAATTGTCAAATGATGTCTTGCTGTAGAAATTATATTTTTCATAGTTCTCATGAAATAAATGCATATTCAGAGAATATATATCGAGAATGTACAACTGCTCTCTATTTTACATGTTCTTATATATAAATAACTTGACAAAATATGAATGCATTATTAATTGTAATTTCCTTTCTCTGTAGGAAATTGATGGGAAGGCCCTGCTACTGCTCAAAAGTGATGTGATGATGAAGTACATGGGGCTGAAGCTGGGCCCAGCATTAAAGTTGTGTTACTACATTGAAAAACTTAAAGAAGGAAAATACAATTAAAAAAATGTGTGTGTTTAGATTGGACAAAATTCTCAGTTGTCCTGATAACTTTTAATTTAAAAATATTTTTATTCTCCTAGCAGCTTTTGTTTGGTAGACAGTTCCTCTAAAAGTATGTTATATCCAGAATTGCAAAACAACAGTATAGTCCAATCTAGTTTAAAAACCGTTTAACGTGTTAGCATTAGCATATTCAAATAGGTAGTTCTTTATGTCTTTTTCTTATTTTACGGTTTAAAATATATCATTTTATTGCACAGTTTACAAATTTATTTCATGCTGGAAACAGAGAAACACCTTTGATTTCAGTTAATGTTTATGTATAGAACCAAAACAGCTGAATCCCAAAGGGGAAAGTATCAGGGACTGACAAGTTCTCTCATAAAGTCCGTGACAAGTTTTCCTTAGAAGAGAATTTAAAGATGCAACTATAGATATTATCTCTTCCTCCAGATATTTTATGTCTGTTACTGCAGTCTTCTGTTTGTGTTCTGCCAGTTTCCAGAAAGGGAAAGCCATATAAATTATTTTCCTTTTGTTATTATTTCTCTGTATGTTGTATTTGTTCCTATTTAAAGAAAAAAAGCAACCTTATAAACTTTCATAAAGTGTTCTTAATCAGTTTTTGATAAATTTTGAACCATTATAGGATACATAGAATGGTTTTATGCAGGAGATATTATACTACAAGGGTGGTTTGGATGGAGTCATTAATTTTTTTCAATAATATACCTATTATTTTAAAACGTTACATATTTTCGCTAAGCGTAGACATTTAACTGGGCATTCATTTCTCACATCTCTATATGAAGACACCTGTGCCCAAATTTTTATAAGATATATATTTTATTGTCTGTGTTTATTCCTCATATGGATACTATACCATATTTATATATTATTCTATACCTGTAGGTATACGAACAAGTAAGTCTCTTCTTTTTGAATTTAATATGGCACTTTTTACTGCCAGAGAGGTGATGGTGAACTATTTATATAGTTAGAGGTTTTTATTCTATAAAAAAAGATGTGCATCATTTGCTATCACTGTTACCTCTTCAGCTTTGTCTTCAGGGGATGAGAAACAATCCGTAGGTTGGTTTTCACACAGGGAAGCTCTCTGTCCTATGCAATGTTTCTAGTGAGTTTGCTTAGCTCTGAGCCATTCATTCTGCTACGTTTCGGAAGATGCATTAATTCTGACTTCTCATTTTGGGCTTTATTTTTAAAGTTACAACTTTAAAGGGGAAATGGTGCTATATGTTTATTGTAATTATTTTGTATAACTTCGGTGTAATGTTTATAAGCTATGAGAATCTGTGCTAAAAGTCTTAGCCATTTGTTGTAAATGCCAATAAAATATACACCAGGGGCATGAATGTACATTTTCTTTTCCAGAAAACCAAATGTACTTTATATAAGAATGCAACTATTTAAAGGGTGATTTTATCTATGTTATTCCTTTTGTGTTATAAGACAGAATTCTAATTTAAACCTGGTTTTTCTTCAAATTGTTTGTGTGAAGATGCTGGTGCCCACTTGAACAGTCCTCAGGTGTTTGTATGGATACTATGTTTTACAGTTTTCAGATTTAAAAATATAATAAAGTTTAAAAACTACAGTAATTAATGTCAAAGCCTCAGACTTGATTTGATTCGCTTTCACCGCGTGACATTAACATACGCACTCATTAGAGTTGATGAAG
>CM053579.1:92614842-92636429 GCA_028646485.1 Cryptoprocta ferox
CCTGGGCGGTTTTCCAGCTCCCCTGGCGAAGCCGCGTGCAGCCAGGGTTAGGGACAGGCGTTTCGAAGAGTGCCGGGCGCCGGGTGACAGCAGGGAGGCCGCGGGCCGGGGGCCCAGCTGCCCCGAGGGCAGTGGCTCGAGTCAGGGGCTCGCGCTCCCTCGGACACCGCGCCTTCGGTCCGTCCCCGCTGCGTCGTTCCGACAGCGCCACCGCCCTGCGCCTGCCCTGCCCGATTCGTCTCGTCCCCACAGCTGTTGGGGTCGTCGCTTGGGCTGCGTGCGCTCTGAGCACGTGGCGTCCCCCCGGCTCGTAGGGCAGCCTCTGTCCCTGGCTTTGCTGACACGAGGTTTTTCATCCACTACTAAAGGGCGAGGAGGCTCCTTCCTGACAACTTGGGCCCCCGAGGGTTTTCAGTCTGGATCCTTCCCACGAATGTCCTCCAAGATGCTCACAGACTAGCTTCTCCCAGAGGACCAAAGGCATTAGCAAGGTGCCCGTGTCAGATCCACTCTGTGTGCGGGAGCGCCCTGTGCTTGTCGCCGTGGCTGCCAGCAGGCGGCGCTGTCACTGAGTATAGTATTTTCAATTTACTTAATTTTTTAAAAAGCTTATTTATTTAGAGAGAGACAGTGTGAGTGAGGGAGGGCAGAGAGAGACGGAGAGAGAATCCCAAGCAGGCTCTGCGCTGCCAACACTAAGCCCCCGTGGGGCTCGAACTCACGAAACTGAGATCATGAGATGCAAAACCAAGAATCAGTCACTTAACTGACTGAGCCACCCAGGCACCCCATGGTCATTCTATTTAAATATTGTTTATAGAAATAACTTTAAGTTGTATTCACAGGAATGCATTTTTGTTTGCTTATGCGAGGCACCTGGGAGTGTTAAATCCCTGGATGATGAGACTGAACTGCGGTCTATGGGGTTAACTGTTGGTTAATTCTGGGTCACTTTCACTTTGAAGGGGTGACTCCTTATGGCCCCTGCTCAAGGTGGGGGTGGTTTGCCAGCCCCCTACCAATCGTGGGTCCCAGATTCTGACTCTAGTCTCTCAGTCCTACAAAACCACCAGAAGTACAGCCTGGCCTCTTTTAGCCTTTTCTGGATCAGTTAGCGCCTTAGAGCAAAAGCAGCCCTGTCAGTTTTTTACATTTTTCTAGGTTTCTGGTCTTTCCCAGCACTTAGCTCAGCCATTGCTTATTGTTTTATTAACATTTTGTTGTTCTTCAGACTATTTTAAGATCATTTTATTCAGCTTTTCTAGTTGTTTCTCAGGGGCCTGGAAGCTCTGCCTTATGCGGTTCATCAGTATATGAATTAGAACTCCAGGGGCCCCTGGGTGGCTCAGTTGGTTGAACATCTGAGTTCAGCTCAGGTCATGATGTCTCAGTTTGTGGGTTCGAGCCCTAATCGGGCTCACTGCTGTCAGCTTGGAGCCTGCCTCAGATTCTCTGTCCCTCCATCTCTGCCCCTTCTCCACTCTCTCCCTCAAAAATAAATAAACATTTAAAAGTTTTGTAAAAAAAAAAAAAAAAAAAGAATTAGAGGGGCATCTGGGTGGCTCAGTCAGTTAAGTGTCCAACTTTGTCTCAGGTCATGATGTCATGGTTTGTGGGTTTGAGCCCCTCGTCAGGCTCTACACTGACAGCTCAGAACCTGGAGCCTGCTTCGGATTCTGTGTCTCCCTCTGTCTCTCTCTTTCTGCCCCTCCCCCTGCTCATGATTTGTCTGTCTGTCTGTCTCTGTCTCTCAGAAATAAACGTTAAGGAAAAAAAAAAAAAGAATGAGAACTGCAACTTCCCATGGCTGCACAGGATACTGATAGAAATACTGCTCTGTCCATAGTTTCTGTGATTCTGCTCTCACCTGAGAACAGGTGGATGGTTCTACCAGCATCTCTTTGTGCTTCTCCTACTGTCGTCAGGTCTCCCTTGCCTGTCAGGCACCATATTCGGCCCTATTCTAATTGATGCAGCTTCGGTAGACCAGAAGAAAAGCTAGCCTTTGGAAGGACAGTAAGGAAGTTTACCCTCCTTCCACTCTGCGTCCCTCTATGGAGAAGAGGGATCAAGCAAATGGACAGAGAGGACTCACTAGAAATGAAACAAAGCGGTTGATAAACACCTGTTGGATGCTTAATCACATCCCAGCAACAGATGTTGTGTTCCTATTGAGTTCTAGGTGATGGAAGGGAACCCCAAAGGGTGAGGGGATCAGCCTGGGTCTAAGATGAAGAGAAAAACCACCTAGTAAATTGAACAGAGAAGGTGTAATATAAAGAAGTATTAAGTATAACAGGACTGGAGTAATGAGGGACTGGCTAGTAAGAAACACAGGAAACTCAAGAGTATAGGAATAAGAGCTATAAACAACAGCTACTAGCTCTAGGACTGAGACATTACACCCAAGAAGGCCCAGCTATGACTCATGGAGTGAGACAAGTCACTTGGTATAGCATTGGTGGAACTTGTTGGAGAGCCACCTTCTAGAACTTGCTGGAAATATCCCCTATTGGGTGTGTGTTTGGGGAGGGGCGCTGCATTCTGCATCAACCTGCCTAGAGAGCAAATGGGAACTCGGAAGCAAAACTAGTTTCTTCTACAATCTCTTTCCAGTGTGTCGTACTGAAAAAAGCTTCAACTGTGCTACTGGCAAAGGAAAAAACTTTGAAGGGCCTATATCCGTTTTCTCAGTGTAGGCAAAAGGGGTGAATTTGAAGCCAAGAGGTAAAACGTCGATAACCTGTATAGTGCACCCACTCTTGTCTTCAGCTTCATTATGCACCCTCCTGACACATTTCAGCTCTCACACCGCAGTGAAGCAACTCTATATTTCTATCTAACAAAACACACCTTTCCTTTGCACGAGCGAAGAAACTCACCCTTCCCCCTGAAGGAGGAGATGCACGGTGCCAAGGTCATTATATAACTGACACAGGGAAATGGAACTAAATTCCAGGTGCTGTGCTGGGTTTTTCATATTGTATAACGTTTAATTCTTAGAACCTTGTGATAGCAATGCTGTTGAACATATAAATAAGGTGTGGTGCTGCTTTCCAGGAACTTAGAAGGAGAGAGGCATGGTGAAAAGGCATCCACAGTGATTTCAGTGCTAAAGGGGGTGAAGGAACTTGGTGAAGAATCCTAAGAAGGGGTGCTCATTCTTATCAGGGGGTGTAGGAAACTGTCTTGGTGCAGATATTATGAGAACAGATGTCATGCTGGGACAGGCTTTGAAGGGTGTGGAAAATTTCCAGAAGCAATTGAGAAGGAGGGGTGTGAGCATGTGCCAAGGTGGGGCGGGGGGTGGGGGTGGGGGGGTATGTGTGTTGAAATCATAACTCTGTCACTTGTCTTGTGGCTTTGAGCAAGTTAAACTCTCTAAGCCTCCGTTTCCTTATCTTTAAAATGGGATAATAATACTGACTTCTCACAGTGGTGGAGGACCACATAAGGCCAGACATACTAAGTGGCTGGTTTGTGACGAGCTTGTTAAATTGTAGCTATTATTATGTTAGGAAGGAATGAAGCACGGGGCTGTTTGGAAAATGACAAGTAGAGAGTAGGACAGCTGAAGGGCAGGGTGGCTTGGATTTCATGGGCATTAGGGGCACATTTGAAAAGTTGGACTATTTTAGGATTTCCCCCCAAATCTGGCATGGGACGTGAATACGCAACCCGGAGAAAGTCTGAATTCTTAGATTCTACACTTTTTCTTTCTTTTTTTTTTTTTTATAGAGTATTGTCAAGTTGGTTTCCATGTGACACCCAGTGCTCATCCCAACGAGTGCCCTCCTCCATGCCCATCTCCCCTTTTCCCCTCTCCCCCACCCCCATCAACCCTCAGTTTGTTCTTAGTATTTAAGAGTCTCTCATGATTTTCCTCCCTCCCTCTCCCCAACTATTTTCCCCCTTCCCCTCCCCCACAGTCCTCTGTTAAGTTTCTCCTGTTCCACTTATGAGTGAAAACGTATGGTATCTGTCCTCTGCCTGACTTATTTCGCTGAGCATGACACCCTCGAGGTCCATCCACGTTGCTACAAACGGCCAGATTTCATTCTTTCTCATGGCCAAGTAGTATTCCATTGTATAGATGAACCACATCTTCCTAATCCATTCATCAGTTGATGGACATTGAGGCTCTTTCCATGATTTGGCTATTGTTGAAAGTGCCGCTACGGACATTGGGGTACACGGGCCCCTATGCATCAGCACTTCTGTATCCCTTGGGTAAATCCCCAGCAGTGCTATGGCTGGGTCATAGGGGAGTTCTATTGTGAAGTTTTTGAGGCGCCTCCACACTGTTTCCCAGAGTGGCTGCACCCGTTTGCATTCCCACCAACAGTGTAGGAGGGGGCCCGTTTCTCCACACCCTCGCCAGCATCTGTAGACTATTGAGTTGTTCATTTTAGCCACTCTGACTGGCGTTAGGTGATATCCCAGTGGATTCTACACTTTTTCTGTGAGGTATTATGTGAAGAGCGTTTTGGGAAGAGTGGAACTACACCGGCTACTGGTTCACACTGAGTGTGTGTGTGGGGGGGCACTTAAAAATGTATCCACATAGGTAGAAAGGGAGGGAGGCACCACACCTAACGGCACGTCTGACACCCCCCCCGCCCCCCCCCCCCGACACCGCCCGCAACAGTTGCTCTTACACGGCGGGCGCTGTCGCGCAGCCGCAGAAGCCTGCCTCAGGTCGGCCGTTCGTCGGGACCTTCGGTGTGGCGCCTCCAGCTCCTGCCGTGACCGTCGCCGCGCGCGCCGTCGCCATCTGACCGCAGAGCCGACGCCAAGCCCAAGGCGCTCCGAGGGGGCCTCCCTGTCTCACGATGTCTGAGGAAGAGGGTAAGGGGCTTGTCCCAAGCCGTCCCACCGCTTCTGCCTCCTTCCTCACCCCGACGCGCTGTGCCCCCCTTGAGGGCCTCGCAGGCGACCTAACCGTTATCTTGGCCTCGGCCAGGGCCGCTCTCGCTGTTTGCCCGGTGGGCGTTTAGGAACCCAGGTGTGGCACGCCGGACCTGGCGCTGGGTCCCGGGTGTCCTTGGGGTTCATGGTGTTTCGGGGGCTCGGGGTGCCCCTGGGGCTCACGGCGTCTCCCGGGCCCATGCCGTCTGAAGGTGTCGCTGCCGCTTGCGGTCAGCATGACGAGACGTGGGGTCTGGCTTTCCGCACGAGGGCGGTGGTTCTTTCTAGGACTTGTAGTGGCCGTACCATCTTGGCGGTCTCCGCTTGGGAGGCTGAGGCGCCGTGATCTGTTTCCCTGTGCCCTCCGAGGGTGGTGTGGCGGGCACCGGCGCCATGACATGTCTGTCAAGGCCTTCTGGTATGTGTCCGCGCCACGGAGCCGTGGGGCACGGACCGTTGGGGCATGAAAGCAGCTTGGCTTGGTGGCTGGGGGCCCTCCTGGGAAGCGAGCGTTTGCTTTGCTCGAAGGCTAATTCTGCACTTTCCAGACCCATATTCGGCAGCGCCGCAGCGGGTGCTTTGGGGTGGTCCCCACCACGGCTCATGCCAGCACCTGCAAGCTTTTGAGATGGGGCCATTTATTAAGTACCCGGTGCTGGTTTCCTGGGACGAGTTGAACCTTTATCCTTTCTCTTTCCCTGTCGGAGGAGGTAGGGGTCCAGAAGGACCAAGACTCTTAGACCATTAGAATTTGGAGTTTACAGGGCAAACTAGCAGTTTGAGTCATTATAAGATCCTTTGAAATTGACTTGTTGACTTTGAGACTTTGATGGTAACACTATTTGCTCAAAGATGGGGCAGGCTTGTGGTTTTATGGTGAATACATAAACAAGGAGAAAGAAAATAAAGATGTAGGTGTGAAGTCGCGCACATGGAGCCAGTTCTTGGCTTCTGAGAGGGCAGATGAGACTTCAAAAGGAGTCAGAGGGTATACAAAATGTTAGGACCCCTAGAGAACAGGGAGGCCCTTCCCAGCATGCTCCAGGGCCCATCCCACCTGCTGTTCAATTGAGCACCATGGTTTGATAGAAAAGGCTTTAACTTAATGTATTGGGGATCGCCTCCTCTTCTCTATCTAGCTCTCTCCAAATTGGGACTGCTTTAGGGTTTCATGACATGAAGTGGTAAACTGATTTAATGTTTACAGATAATGATTTTACAAGCAACTCTTCTGCACAGTGTTCTGTAAAGCAGGGGATGGGCTGGATTTAGTTTCAAGCCCCCCTGCGGCAAGCGCCGGGCTCTGGGGTACAGTTTTGGTGGCGTTCTCTCTCACCTGGCTGACTTTGAAGTCTCTAAAGTTTGATGTAGATGTGGAAGGGCTGCTTTTGAAAGTTATGACAGTTGAGTTAGAGAGTGATTGTTCAGCGCATTGACATGGTTTTCTTAGAAAATCAGACCAGTCTGGCCATTGTAATCTGCCCTGTTTTGGTGTGGATTTCTTGCAGTCGTCCTTGTGTGAAAGGAAGTTTTCAGCCTTGATCATTGTGAACTATGTCTGATCTGATAACTTCATGGAAACTTGGTTCCTTGCATCTTAGGAGCATAATTTTCTCAAAAAATTTTTTAATGTTTATTTATTTTTAAGAGAGAGACAGAACAGAGCATGAGCAGGACAGGGGCGGAGAAAGAGAGAGACACAGAATCTGAAGCAGGCTCCAGGCTCTGAGCTGTCAGCATAGAGCCCGACGCGGGGCTCGAACCCACAAACCGTGAGATCATGACCTGAGCTGAAGTCAGACGCTCAACCGACTGAGCCACCCAGGCGCCCCTAGGAGCATAATCTTCAAAAAGCTTCTAAATGTTGGGGTGTGCAGGTGGCTCAGTCAGTTGAGCATCCAACTCTTGATTTCAGCTCAGGTCATGATCCCTGGGTTGTGGGATAGAGTCAGCCTCTGCGCTCAGCATGGAACCTGCCTACGATTCTCTCTCTCTCTCTCTCTCTCTCTCTCTCTCTCTCTCTCGTTATCTCTCTCTCTCTTATTTCCCTCTCTCTGCCCCTCTCCCCAACTCACTCTCTCTTTTCAAAAAAAGCTTCTAAATGTTATAATGTCTTCTAAAAATGGCTTATGCAGGTTATGTATATACTTAAAAGAACCAATGGGAATTTTACAAATTTACTGAGAAAGCTTGGTGCGGATGTTAATAGCTTTACTAGGCCTAGTGTGATAAATCTGTTGACATATAAAAGCTTGTCTTAAAAATAAAACTTTAATTACCTTTGTTATTTTCTTCTGATTATGAAGTCTAAAGTTTACTGTAGAGAATCTTAACAGATACAGAGGAGTCTAATGAAGATCATTTTGCCCCATTGATAGTGACTTAGAGATAACCATTGGTATGTTTCCTTCTATTCGCAAAGTTAGGATTATACCATATTTTTCTGCTTTGAAATTTCCCCCTCCAATGACATTATTTTACTAGCATTTCTTAATTTTTTTAATGTTTGTTTATTTTTGAGAGACAGAGAGAGAGAGAGAGAGAGAGCGCGCGCGAGCGAGCGAGCGTGAGTGGGGGAGGGGCAGAGAGAGAGGGAGACACAGAATCCGAAGCAGCTCCAGGCTCTGAGCTGTCAGCACAGAGCCCGACGCGGGGCTCAAACTCATGAACTGTGAGATCATGACCTGAGCCGAAGTCGGACGCTCAACTGACTGAGCCACCCAGGTGCCCCTTCACTAGCATTTCTAATATCAGTAAATGTTCTTTGAGAATGTATTTCTCATCGGTTGTATACCATTTCATCATATGGAAATGCCATAATTTATTTAACCGATTTCCTTTTGTTTAGATAATTAAGTAATTTCTAAGACAATTAAGTAGATTTCACAGCGACTCTTCAAACCCAGCGCCATGTTTTATGGATGAGAAAACAGAGGCAAAAGAATAAATGTATCTGGCTGAAAGGTCATACCTCCGGATGGCTACAGAACCTGAAATGCAACCTGTATCATCTGATTCCTAACTTAGTATCATTTTTACACCAGCACATTCCTTCACACTATCTAATTACTTGATTCTAATGTTTTGGTCTATTTCAAATAAATGTACTGAATGCAAGTTACGATGCAGTGTATCCATGATTTGCGAGTTAATACTTAAAGCTTAAACATGTTCTTTTTCAGGCCAACGGTATGAAATAAGAAAGCCCATTTATAGAGAATATGTTTTGCATCACTGCTATTTTTCATATTCATTAAACTGGTTTACTGAGTTGATATCTCACATCTAGTTTATTTGTGGCCACTTATTTCATATTTTATGAGATTTAATTTGAACTTAATGTTTCATAACAGCAGTTACTTTTGTACTTTATTTCTGCATTATTTATTATCATAAAGATAAATATTAAGTTTTAGAGAACAAGTTTGGGAATTCATGGGCAGTGCAGTGTGGCTATGTAATAGCAGCTATATAATTTAGAAGTTAAAAGCCTATCATTGAACAGATGGTCGCATGGGCCAGGTGGTCACATTTCTTAAATGAGAAGAAATTTATTGCTCTAAAATTGGAAGTACTAATATAATAATGTAGATGTGTTTGTATGTGCATGTAAACATACATATGTATATTAAGCTTATTTCTTAGCTAACTTGCAGGGATTAGAGACATGAAAATATTTAATGCAATTTTTCAGCTAAAATGCTTTTTAAATACTCCATAACTTTATAAGGTGTTTTCCTCTAGAAACTGATTATTGTATGTGGTATTCTAAACGTTCTCTGCTTATTCCTAGGTCATATTATTGTAACTCTCGAGAACAACAGTGATGACACTAATGATGATATTGATGTAGTGACATTACAAGAGTCTGGAACTGAGCTTCCTGAGACCACATTTTCTGCTAATGGCTCGTTGACCATACAGCCAAATTTTCAAGGCATCAGTGGTAACTATCGGCAACTATCCCACATGTCATATGGAAATTTTGTTAAATTTCCTCCTGTGCAAAATTTTGCTCCCTGCTCCTGATATCCAGTAAATTGCTTAAATATTCCTTTAACTTTTACGTTAACCAGTCATTATCCAAGGGCAGGCTTCATGGTTATGTCACGATGTTTACGTGTGCTCGCATTTTTCCTTCATTTAAACTTTGTCATGTCTCCTTTTCCATTTTTGCCCTATGGGGGTGGGAAGGTGGCCTCAGAAAGCATTGGGAGAATATACTCTTGGTCTCTGAAAAATTATTTTATACCTGGCAACTATAATTATAACTATTTGGTGGCAAAGGCAAAAACTGAATTTATGGGGAAAACATCTTGGATCAAGGGCACATGGAACAGATGACATGACTGTCTATGTAGAAGACCCAAAGAATCCACAAAAACTCATGGAACTAATAAGCAGTTAGAGCAAGATTGTAGGATACAAAGTTAATATGCAAAAGTAAATCCCTTTCCTAGATACCAGCAATAAATAATTGGAACTTGAAATTAAAGACATAGCACCATTTGCATTAGCACCCCCAAAAAAGAGTCCATGGAAAGCGGGTCTTGTAACCCGATGTGCTGTGGCTACTTGGCCTTCCTTCAGTCACTTCCCACAGTAATGAAGGAGATGTGAAGCCATTCACCTCCTCACTTACACATAGAGCCAAGAGACATTAACCCTCTGGAACATTTCTTCCGTAGCTATGTGACAATTTGTTCTTTGCCTGTTGTTTAGAGAATTGGGTTTCCTACTCTTTCAAAATGTTATGGCTTAGATTGGAGATCAGCAAACTGTTTCTGTAAAGGGCCAGACAGTAAAGGTTTTAGGCTTTTCAACCACAAAGGCTTGACTTGCAACTACTCAACTCTGTTGTTGAAGTAAGAAAACAGCTGATATATAAATAAAGGAGCGTGGCTGTCCTTCAGTAAAACCTTATTTATGAACATTGAAATGTGAATTTCCTATTATTTTTCCATTTCATGAAATTAGTCTTTGTTTTTGTTTTTTAATCGTTTTTAAAAATAACTTTAATTTTTTTCTTCCCGTTTCTTTCGTTGTTGTTTCAAGTTTTTATTTAAATCCATTAGTTAAGGGGTGCCTGGGTGGCTTAGTCAGTTGGGCATTCGACTCTTGGTTTCGAGTCAGGTCATGATCTCACTGTTTCGTGGGTTTGAGACCCTCGTCCGGCTCTGTACTGGCGGCGTGGAGCCTGCATGGGGTTCGTTCTCTCTCCCTCTGTCTCTGCCCCTCCCCTGCTTTCACTATCTCTGTCTCTCTCAAAATAAATAAGTAAACTTAAAAATGTTTTTCAGTTAGTTAACACATAGTGTAATATTAATTTCAGGAGTAGAATTTAGTGATTCATCACTTACATACAACACCCAGTCCTCACCACAAGTGCCCTCCTTAGTACCCATCGCCCATTTAACCAATAAATAAATTTAATTTTTTGATATTTTACATTTACTCTACATTTCTATGGATAGGGAAGAATCTGTGGCTGCCAGGACTGTTAGGGAAATTCCAGTCCCCGCTGGAAAACTCCCCTTCCAGGTTCTTCTTCCTACCCCACTTGTGCCAAATCACTATTAATGTGGAATGCGGAAGTAACAGACTATAAATTGTCCCCTCTGCTTATGCTCGGGACTCAGACCTCTGGAGAGTGATCTTCTCTGAGCCCGCTGGTGTAATAAATCCTCCTGCCTTCCAAGATCTCTGAGTGCCACTTGGTTCTTCCGCTGGGTGATCCAGACCAGGTTCTGTAACACTATGAGTTATTCAAATTTTATACACTTCAAATACAAATACATTAAAAAAAATTTTTTTTAAGTAAGCTCTGTGCCCAGTGTGGAGCCTGAACTCATGACCCCAACCAAGGTCAAGAGCTGCATGCTCTACTGACTAAGCCAGCCAGGCACCCCTGTTTTTTAATCATTTAAGCATATAAAAAACAAACAAAAACCAAGACCATTCTTAGCTTTTGGCCTATATAAAAATAGGTGGCAAGGTGGGTTTGGTCTATATGCCATAGATTGCCAACCCCTCATGTAACTGATGCCAAAAAGTTTTGATACCACTCGTTCTATGTTCTGGTTTTAACACTACATGCAGAACCAGCAGAATACTTTCTTAGGGTGTTACAGTTTCCAACAGCCCTCTTTAGTGGGAGAGAGCTAGAGTGGGTACCCTTTGACCTGTCATTTCTACTTCTAGGAATTTATCCCAAAGAACTACATGCAGAGGTGCAGGGCTGTTCAGCAGTGTGCTTTGCATGAGCAAAACTTTAATAGTAACTTGAATATCCATGAATTAGGGACTAGTTGAATGAATCATGGCCTATCCGCATGCAAGGAAACTAAGAAGCTGTTAAAGTGGTTGCAGTAGATCTAAAAGTAGTAGTTTGGAAGACCAACACATGTTTAGTGAAACAAAGGAGATCGCAGTATAGTCCTTATAGTCTGATCCCTTTCTAATTGAAGCAAAAATTCAGAATAAGGGATTTCAGAAAAGGTGACCAGGCAATTTTTTATTGTGGTAACCTAAATGTATCATGTTTTTTCCCTTTGTTCTATTAATGTAGGATGTTACACTGATTGATTGGTTTTCTTTTGTTGAACCACCCTTGAATTCTTGGATAAATCCCTCTTGGTCATGGTGAATAATCCTTTTAATTTGCTGGTGGATTAGATTTGCTAATATTTTGTTGAGGATTTTTGCATCTATATTCATAAGGGATATTGGTCTGTGATTTTCTTTTCTTGTAATGTCTTTATCTGGCTTTGGTAACCGGGTAATTCTGGCCTCACAGAATGAGTTAGGAACTGTTCCCTCTTCTTTAGTGTTTTGGAAGAGGTTGAAAAAGACTGGTGTTAATTCTCCTCTAACTATTTGGCAGATCCAGCAGTGAAGCCCTCTGGTCCAGGCCTTTGCTTGGCTGGGAGGTTTGTGAGGACTAATTCAATTTCTTTACCTGTGGGGCACCTGGGTGGCCCTGTTGGTTAAGCGGCCGTCTTTGACTCAGGTCATGATCTCGCGGTTTGAGTTTGAGCCCCATGTCGGGCTCTGTGCTGACAGCTCAGAGCCTGGAGCCTGCTTCAGATTCTGTGTCTCCTTCTCTCTCTGCCTTTCTTTCTGTTCACTCTCTGTCTCTCAAAAATAAACATTAAAAAAATTTTTTTTTAAATTTCTTTACCTGTTATAGGTCTGTTGAGATTTTCTATTTTTTCTAGAGTCAGTTTAGACAATAAATTTTTTAAATTATAAAAACAAATTGTTTTCTCCTATACCAACATCAAGCAATTAGAACATATATAGGGTGGGATGGCTGACTGGTTCAGTTGGCAGAGCAAGTGACTCTTAGTCTCGAGGTTGTGAATTTAAGCCCCTTGTTGCATGTAGAGCGTACATTAAAAAAATTATGTGTGGGAAAAATCCCAGCTGATAAAGACTACAAATAAATATTAAAAATTCTAAGGAATAAATGAATAAAAATAGCAGAATCTGTATGAATGGAAAGCAAAAACTACTTTACTGAAGGTCGTAAAATAAGGCTTGAATAGGTGGAGAGACACAAATTGGTCCTAGAGGAGAAAAAACACTCTTGTATAACTTAAAAAAAAAAAAAAGAAAATCTTGAGAAAATCTGTTTAAGAGACAGGTGGTAATTTACCATATCAAACACTAAGACATTTTAAAAGTACAATTATTAAAATATGATGGTACTAGTTTTGAAATAAAGAGCCAGATTTAATGCAGCAGGAAGCTCATAAAAGGAGCAAAGAATTTAGAATTAGTTACTGTAGTTTATTAATAAGAGAAGCATAGATAGTAAATCATGCTGATACAGATACTTAACTATTTGGGGAGAAAAGCCCCTTGGATTTCACTGCATATCACATACTTAAATAATTTCAAGGTTAAAGAGCTGAATATCTAATGAATGGAAGTATGGAAAACTAGGAGAAAATATAGTTGAATGTTTTTCTATTCCTAGTGAAAGATGGAGCATAACAGCAGTTTAAGAAATCATAAAGATATTAATGAATTTGGTGAAATAAAAACAGAACCCCTCCCTATGTCAAAAACCAATGACTTCAAAATCACATCACCACTTGAGAAAAATATTTATTTGCTGAAAATATACATTTTTGAGGGTTGTTATTCTTAAGATAGCAAGACCTTATACAAATCAAACAGGAAACACTGAAACTTTAACAGGGCACTGAGCAAAGGTTATGAAAAATAACAGATCACAGCATAAGAAATCTTAATGGATAGAAAACATTTGGAAAATATTCCACTGCATTAGCAACGATAAATCTAAGTTAAAATAGGATACAGACTTTGAACTTTCATCTACCAAATTAGCAATTTTTACATGGTAATTCACTTTACTGGTAAGGGAGAAGAACTGTTGCATTGCAGCTCTCATTATAAATATAAGTTACTTTGACCTTTTTGGACACTTTGGAAGCACCTATCAGGAGCCCTTTAACCTAGTGATTCTTCTAAATATCCATTATAAGGAACCTTTCAGAGATGTGCATAAATATTTACATTTGAATGTGTTCACATCATTATAGCAAAATAGTGAAAAATTGGAAGCCGCATAAATATTCCACAACAGAAAACAGATAACCTATGGACATCCACACTGTGGGATATTATGCAGGAATTTGTAAAATATTTTTTAAAATTATTGTATGTCAAATATACTTCAATTAAAAACAAGTAAAAACTGAAGGAGAAAAATATTTTAAAAATATACATAACATACAAAATTGTTCAGAATATATGTACAGTATGATTTAAACTATATAAAATATATATGGGGTAAGAAAAAAAAGAAGGAAATATATTAAAGGTTATGATATTTATTGGTGATGGATTACTTTATTTAGATTCTGAATTTTTTAAAAGCTAATTTTTAGGTATATTTTTAATAGAAATTTATCATACAAAATATGTATAAATCATAAATAAAAATCATAAATAAAAAAATTTTTTTTAGCTTAAAGAATTTTCAAGTTAACACACACATGTAACCAGCACCCACACCAAGAAACAGAAGGTTATGAGCTCCCCAGAATCAGCCTTCACTTCCCCTTCCAGGCATTACGATACCTCTTGCAAGGTAGTGCTATCCTATTGCCGATTTTTGAACTTTAGAACAACTGAATCATATACAATTCTTTTAGGTTTTGGATCCAGTTTCAAAGTGTGTGTTAGTAGTGGGGGGGGGGGGTTCTCACGTAACACCAAGCAATTCTTGGACATAAGCAGGGTGTCTGAGAATTCAACTCAATTCTGACGCTATCTACCGAGAGATAGTGTCAGATTTCACGAGTGAAGGGGCTCAGTCCCACGAGACTGTCCCCCCCACCCCCACCGCCAGCCTTCAGACACCAGTTGCAAGCCTGGGCTATTACCTGTGCTTCTGACCAAATGGCTATAAAAGGTTCCTGTGATCCCCCTCCTCAGTTTTGATTAATTTGCTAGAGTAGGTCACAGAATTCAGAGAAACACTTTACTTGCTAGATACCGGTTTATTATAAAAGGATGTAACTGTGGAACAGCCAGATGGAAGAGATGCATAGAACAAGGTATGGGGAGAGGGCACGGAGCTTCCATACTCTTTCAGAGCAGACCATCCTTCTCAAATCTGCACCTGTTCACCAACCCAGAAGCTCTCCCAACCCTGTGCTTTGGGTTTTTATGGAGGCTTCATTACATAGTCATGGTTGATTAGCTCACGGGCCACTGGCAACTATTTCAACCTCAGCCCCTCTCCCTTCCCCAAGGTCAATGGGTGGGACTTAAAGCTCCAACCATCTAATCATAGGTTGCTTCCCCTGGTGACCAGCCCCAGCATCCTTAGGTGATCCAGGGGCTTTCCAGAAGTCACTTCATTAATATAACAAAAGACACCTTTATCACTTTCCTCACTTAAGAAATTCTAAGGGTTGTAGGGGCTGGGCCCGAAATGGATGAAGACCAAATATATATTTCTTATTATAAATCACATCACAACTATATTCTTTTGTGTCTGGCTTTTACTCAGTGTTATGGTTGTGAGATTCATCCTCATGTGTAACAATAGTTGGTTCATTCTCATTGCTGTGTATTCTTCTTTTGTATGAAAATACCCTGGTTTAATTATTCATTGTTAGTCTTATAATCAGAATAAAACAACCAGTTTAAAAAATAAAAATGAAAGTTGCAGCTCAAATTGGAGGTATTTTCTAATTGAATTTCCCCCACCATATTAGCCTGCATTTATCTCACCTGAGAGTCAATTCTCTCTTCAATCTGCCTCCCATTCCTTCCCTGGCTCAGGATGGCCAAAGGGAATGAGGTCTGTTATTAAGGCGCCCCTCCCAGTACTATGATGCCAGCGCCCAAGTCTCTACTACTGGGTGTAATAGGATGACCTTGCACTCCATGTCTTTTTCTAGTTGCAGAGTGAAATGACTCAGAACCATAAGCGAGCCTACATAATTCTAGAATATTTGGGGGTTTATACTTCACATACATTTATGTAGGTTTAATATAAAATATAACTATGGAACAGTTCCATATAAAATGGAACAGTCGTAATCTTAGTGACCTTAGAGATGATCTCAAGCAGTTCTGAGCTGGCAGATGGGGAGGTGGTGTCTTTGTGGTCTGTCCAGTCCTTGCCGTTGTCTTTGTGGTCTGCCCAGTCCTTGCCGTTGTCTTTGTGGTCTGCCCAGTCCTTGCCGTGGTGGGGGACCAAGCCAGAACAGTCTTCTGACTCACATTTGGAGGCCTGCTGCCTTCCTAAGTAAAAAGCCTTTTGGGCTCCTTTTAAAAAGCAGTTGGGAATTGTGTTCCCTTGTTCATTTGTTTCCAGCTTTTACTCTGTAGCCTTTAAGTTGTGAAGCATTCACGTTACAATGTGGAATTTGTGTTTCATCTTGATTCTTATTCCTGGGTGTGGCAATACAGCCCTTCAATTTTAAAGGTTTATTCGAAATCACTAATGGAAGAGTTACTGTTTTGTCACTCTCTGAAATTCAGCCAGGACTCCGAGTCAGTTTAAGTTGGCATTCGGAGACCAGATCCATATTACGTTTGTTACGGTGATAAGTCTGTGAAGTAACTTTTCTATGTGTTGCTTTTCAGGAGTAGGTGGTTTACCAGTCCCAGGTGAGCAGGCAGTTTCACAAACAAGCCATCTAGCAACTTTCAAGAGACACAACTCCAACTCACTGGAAGTGGAATTTCTCCCACCGCACAAAAGAAGACAATCATCTTTTCCAAGGGGAGATTATAGGGTTTGTATATTAAAGTGAAAATCTTTGTTTTTTTAAATTCTGCTTTATTTCTTTTTCATTAAATTGAGTTTAATTTCATACAGAGAACAGTTCAACAACTTTTGACAAATATGTATACCTCCCCCCACCGCTCTCCATCAAGAAAAGAACATTTCCATGATCCCAGAAAGTTCCCTCATGCCTCTACCCAGTAAGACCTGCCCCCGCCACAACCTTGGAGAAACACCATTCTGATATTTTCCCTATCATAGATTAGTTTTGCCTGTTCTAGAACTAGATATAAGTAGAATCATACAGTATGGACTCTTTTGTGTCACTCTCTCTTTTTCTCAGAACAATGTTTTGAAGATTCATCTGGTTGTAGTGCCATTTCATTCCCACTCATTGCTGAGTAATATTCTGTTGTGTGAATGTCCATAATTTGTTTATCCATTCTCCTTTTGACGGACATTTGTTTTTTTTCCAGTTCAGGGTATTACGAGTAAAGTGTTTCTGAACAATAACGTTCAGAATGTGAACATTTTGTGAACGTGTGTTTACATTTAATTTGAGTAAAGACTCAGGAGTGCAAATACTGGGTCATAGTATTTGGATAGATGAAGTTTAGAAGAAACTGCGAGTTTCCTGACATAGTTGTATTGTTTGACATTTCCCTCATAGCCTGCTGTTTTTGATCTTTGAAGTAGAAGGAAATAGATTATTAGACTGTATATAATTTAGCTTAACAGAAAATACATTTCTTTACTTATATAAGGATGGAGACAGTAGTACCTGCACGTAAATCGGACAATAGTTCTTTTAACTTCTATCAGCCCCAGTATGTTAATCTTTGGGGATGATGTTAACTGCCTACCATGAGTCATGGTTTCTGACAGAATTATGTGAAAGCACTTTGAAAAGTATAAAACACTACACAAGAGTAAGATAGCAATATTGTTTCTATAATTACTAATCTATATTATAATTCCATATAATTTTTGCTGTCTAATAAGTTGGTAATGCAGGGCTGATTCATAAAATTTTAACACAAATACATTGATAACTACTTGGTATGTTTATGTTAAAAATTATTATTATGGTCCATTGTAATTAATATAGTGGCTATTTGCTGTCCGTTTACTTATTTATACCCTGTTATATTCCAAAAAACAATTTAAGGTGTCTTAGAGATTAATGTAGTAAGAAAAATAGGTGCTTTAGTGTTACTTATTTTGTCCACTGAGTGTCACTGTTGGATTATTTGAAAATCACAAGCCATACAACATTTGGTTCTTTATTGATGGTTAGAAATGTTTGCTTTCAAAGCAGTTCTAGTACCAGATTACTAGAAGACTAGTCTTTCTACCCCAAAGTACATAAGGGTTAAGCTTGATAGAAAATGGTGTCTTGAGTGTAGTTGGGTTAATAAGAAAACAGTTCAGCGAGTACAGTTGACCCTTGAACAATGTGGGGGTTAGGGGTGCTGACCCCCACACAGTCAAGAAGCCACATATAACTTTTGACTCCCCAAAAACTTAACTGCTAATAGCCTACTGTTAACCAGAACTCTTATCGGTAAATAGTCAGTTAACACATATGTTGTGTGTTAGATGTAATAAGTAATATATATTATATTCTTACAGTAAAGCAAGCTAGAGAAAAGGATGCTATTAAGAAAATCATAAAGGGGTGCCTGCATGGCTCAGTCATTTAAGCATCTGCCTCTTGATCTCAGCTCAGGTCTTGATCTCAGGGTTGTGAGTTCAAGCCCCATGCTGGGCTCCATGCTGAGCATGAAGCCTACTTAAAAAAAATCATAAGGAAGAAAAAATGCATGTATAGTATTGTAGTGTATTTCTTGAAAAAAATATCTGTGTATAAGTGGACTCGCACAATTTATACCCATGTTGTTCAAGGGTCAGCTGTATATCTTTTTGTGTTGTTGTAGTATTTGTGGAAGGTAGAGGTCCTTTACCTCTTTGGTGCTTGTTGAAAGTGGAATTGAAGTCTTCAGTGTTTCTCTCAGTTCTTTCTCTCCTACTTCCTTTTGATTTATTAATAAATCTTCCCTGGACAAGAACATGAATGCCTGATTGTGAAGAAAATGGAAGCATCATTAATGAATGCATACCAGACTGAATATTTACATAATATTAATTGCTAATTGCCAAATATATTCACACTTACTACCATAAAGAAAATGATTTAAATTCTTTTTCACCCTTCACATTACTGTGGAGTTACTCTGAACTTGAGAGCTGAAGGAAATATTTCTCTCTCATGAATTTGTATGCTTCCTTAGCAATGAACAAAACAATGAACACTTAACCATTTTATTTCCTTCTTCTCCTTATCTGATAGGAAATTCACAGCAGTTTTGTACTCTTTTTGAGTAGCTTTTCTAATTTCGGAAATAATTTGAGATTTACAGAAGAGATGCAAATATATTACAGAGAGTTCGCATATGTACAGTTTCCCTCAGTGTTAACTTACCTGTATAACTTAAAATTAGGGTAATTGTAGAAGCATAGGACTGTTTTCACAAGCACGATGTTAACACTGTTACAGTCCTGTCAGCTGAACTGCAGCCCTTGTTTGAATTTCAACATTCTTCTGCTCCTGTCCTTTTTCTCCTCCAGGATCCAATCCAGTATCCCACAGTGAATTCAGTCATGTCTTCTTAGTTTCTTGCAGTCTGTGACAGTTCCTCATTCTTACCTTGTCTTTCATGACCTTGACATTTTTGATGAGTGTGCAAATGAGTTATTTTGTAAAATGTCTCTCAATTTTGGTATGTCTGATTATTTTCTCTTGAATAGCTTGAGATTATGCATTTTTGGCAAGCGCGCCATCCAAATGATGTTGTCTCTTTATTGAATCGTTATCAGGGACACATGGTGTCCATATATCTTTTAAGTGGTGATGTTAACATTTGATCTCTTGGTTAACATGGTATCTTCTGGATTTTTCCACTGTAAAGTTACTGCTTTTCCCTTTGTGACTAATAAATATCCTGGGTGGAGGTACTTTGAGACTATGCTACCTGTTTCTCCTCAATTTTTTTGCCCACTGAGTCAACTCATGTATTTTACCTGCAACATTCACTACTGTGGTGCTTGCCAAATGGTAACTATTTCCCTCATTCCTATGTATTTATTAATAGCAATTCATTTGTAAGGAAGAGCTGTCCTTTCTCCCCCATTTACTTATTTATTCAATTATATATTTTATATCTATATGGACTCATGGACGTTTTTGTAATTATATGAGAGTTTTTAAATTTTTTTAAAGTTTATTTATTCTAGACAGAAAGAGCAAGAGTGCACGAGCAGGGGAGAGGCAGGCAGAGAGAATCCCAAGCAGGCTTGGTGCTGTCAGCACGGAGCCCGACTTGGGGCTCCATCCCATGACCATGAGATCATGACCTGAGCCGAAATCAAGAGTTGGATGCTTAACGGACTGAGCCCCCTATGTGCCCCTATACGAGTTTGTCATAATACAATATTATCACTGTTTTATTGATCTAATTTTACACCTTTGGTTATTGGGAGTTCCTTCCATTTGGATCCTGTGGCCTTTTCACATGCCCCTACTTCGTTTTGAGCACTTCCTTATTTTCTGACATCACAAGATATTCTAGGCTCATTTATACTTTCCCTGACCCAGCCCTGGAATTCACCTCTCTCCAAGGGGCTTTAGTTCCTTTACTGGAGAGTGATATTTAGAAATCAAGATCTGGACACTAGATATGTTCATTGCTAGTCTTGTGCCATTGCACTTAGGCCCTCCCAGTGGACAGAGCTAGGAAATGTATGTATACTATCCCATGCTTATACATAAATTTTTATTTCTATATCTGTCTTTATATGTATTATAAACTATGTGTTTGTACTGATATTCAGTAGCTTTTCTTAAATGTAGGTTCTTATCTAATAACTTCTTTCCTTGTCCTCCTTTTTAATAAGATTTTATCTTTTTTATTCTCATGTGAATATGGGTTTTGGTTTTACTTTATGTCTGCTTTATAGGACTTATGAAATGCTTTTAGAATATAGATGAAAAAGGAAATAGTTAAAATAGATAAATTATATAATATAAAGTGTTGCATTTTCTAATGCTTAGTTTGGGTCCTAGTGATATTGAGCTTTGACTACTTCTTTTTATAATAATAGGAGAGCAATGCATCTGAAAGTTTCTCTGTTGAAAATCATCGAAACCAGCTTATGGAACTTCGACACCATTGTGAGGTATCAAATTTCTGTCTTTAAAATGTAGTTTTCCAAAATTTTGAGTAAAAGGTTTTTTAAACCTCATTTAATGTCATTGTGCTATTAATATAAATTTTGTGTGTCGAATTCTGTAGGATTATCACTCCATTGCGATACATTTAAGAAAAATGTTCTAGTTAGAACAGTACCTTTAGGTGGAAAACTGAAATAAGAATACGGCTTTTGTAGCTTTAAAAAACCCAACAGTCCATAACTGGTCAAATGTAGTTAAATGTCTTCCATCTAGATTGTTAAATATTTGATTTCTCCAATATACTCTCTTAAGGAAATTGGCTGATTTCGATGAAATTTAGTGTGTGTTTCAATGCGTTGTTGAGATATCTCAATTGGAAAAGTGTCAGCTCACCATGGCTTTTTAAAGAGTATATCTTACATAGTTATTTTTTTATATAAGTGGATTTAAATTTTTTTTAACATTTATTTATTTTTGAGAGACAGATCATGAGCAGGGGAGGGGCAGAGAGAGAGGGACACACAGAATCAGAAGCAGGCTCCAGGCTCTGAGCTGTCAGCACAGAGCCTGATGCGGGGCTCAAACCCACAAACTGTGAGATCATGCCCTGAGCCGAAGTCGGACGCTCAACCGACTGAGCCACCCAGGCGCCCCTGTCTTACGTAGTTTTGAGGGGATTTGGTAAAAGGCTGGTGGTAGAGATCGATAGAAGTATGTAAATCAAGGCTTTGGTGAGCTGCATCCTCTAGGGGCAATGAAAGGTTATTTTTTAAAAAGTAGTTCTTGACATACCAAGTCTCTTGGATTAAAACGAGCTACCGAGGCCCCGTGCCCAAGAGGGTTTATGAGTCTTTATCGCTGTTGCTGAGAGCAGAAGGGGACTGCCTGGAGGGGGACTGCCTGGAGGGGGCGTGGCAGGAAGCCGTGCAGGGGGCGGGGCGCGGGAGGGAGGCTCCGCCCCCAGGGCAGGAGCAGGGCTGTCCCCGCCCCCCGCAAAGACGTGGGCCCGAGCCCTAGGAGCAGAAATGCCCCAGGCCCCGAGTCACAGCCCTGACACGGGCCCTCAGGGGTCCCCACGGCTCCCAGTGGGCTCGCTCGCTCCTTTGTTGGACCCCTTCCCTGCCCAGGCCAGGCCCGTTGCTGCAGCGCCACCATCTTTTCCTTTTCTGTCCT
>CM053579.1:92636929-92678326 GCA_028646485.1 Cryptoprocta ferox
TTCTCCTGGACATAAGAGGCTCCATCCTAAACGTGGTGCCTTATAAGGATGGCGGTGCGCTTACTTTCCGGTAGTAAAGCTTCTTAAAGTGCCTGTGTGGCACGAGCAGTTCGGTAGGAGGTTGGGGCTCCTTGCCTCTGTGTCACCAAAACCGGGTATCAGGTGGGAAACAAGACATTTCTGATGGCTCGAGAAGTTTTCTTCGTTTCTAGCAATAAAAATTTGGCTTACTGGTATTTTCTTATCTGTTACTTTTCTTTTGAAATAGGATCTGCTAAAATACTTTTTGTATTATAATAGGGTTTGCAAGAACTTATTGAAAATACAAATAGGCAGGTAAACCACCTTTGCAGAATCGTCTCAAAACTGCAGTCATCTTGGGAGAAACCCCTGTTGCCAAACTGTGTAAGTATCATAAAAACATTTTTGCTATTTTGATAAACCTCTAGTTCCTAAAGATACCAATCGATTAGAAGTGAGAGAGAACTAATGACTGAGATTAGCAAGGCTGACATATACTTTCTCTAGAAGCAGATGGGAGATTAAACCTCTCTTGGAGGAATGCTGTAGTTTAGGTTTGAGAAATTTCCATATTGAGTATTTTTATGTTTGTGTCTGTAATGTATAAAATGCACTCAGAATGTAGGGTTGAAGAGGAATAAAAATCATATAATAAAAATTCCGCCTTTATCCTTAACTACAGAAAATGATGTTGCCAGGAAAGTAGGTGTTCATGCATTTATCAGCTTTTTGCTTGTTATTGTCACAATCGATCTATCATGGATTTGTGTGATTTTAGACGTCCTCTGGATTTACACAAAACAGTTTTAATTCAATACCTCGTGGAGAAATTCAAGTCCAGGAACCAAAGAAAAGAGCATAACCCATTGTGTTCTCTTCCCCTGGCCAGGGAGCCGCGGGCCCGTCGGTGCCAGAGGACCAGCAGGAAACCCAGCCCTGGACCAACCCTGTGGGAGCTTATCTTCCATCCGCAGCGTCCCCTGCACTACAGCAGCCGGACCGCAGGCAGAGGCCACCAACTCCCAAGACTGTCTCCGAGTTTTCACTACAGTCCAATCGCACACCGGGTCGCCCAGCTCCTGGTCTTGCTGCCCTTTCCTACTCTTCCAGCGAAGGTGCAGAAGGTGCCGGCTGTGTTACCCCGTCTGCCCAGTGTCCTCTAGCAGTACGTCCAGCCTTTCGGTTACAAGAAAAGCCCAGTCTGGCCCAATTTCCTGGGGTGGCAAACTGCTCAACTTTACCTGGAAATAGCAGCCTGCGTCCACAAGCTGCCTCGGCGGCTTTCTGCATCCCTCCCAGTTTGGGTGAGTTTGAAGTGGCACATATTAGAAATTGCATCTTTTCAACTGGGTTAAGAAGCATTCCTTATTATTATTATTATTACTATTATTATTATTTTAAGCAGGCCCATGCCCAGCATGGAGCCCAGCACGGGGCTTGAACTCACAACCCTAAGATCAAGACCGGAGCTGAGATCAAGAGGCAGACACTTAACCGACTGAGCCACCCAGCTGCCCCTAAAAAGCATTCTTAATGCAAACTTACAATACCTATTTTTTAAATTGAAGTATAGTTGGCTATAGCTATTTTTTAAATTAAAAGTTTTAGGAGATAATTGTGGATTCACATGTAGCTGTAAGGAAGAATCGAGTTGTACCCCTTACCCAAAATCCCTCAAGGGTAACATCTTGTGAAACTACAGTAAAATATCACAGGTAGGATATTGATGCTGATGTAACCCACAGATTTATTCAGCTGTCTCCAGTTTGGTTTCACTGTGTGTCTGTGCATTATTTCCCGGAAGTTTTACCATGTGAGGTTTGCAGGTCCACCACCGTGGTCAAGGTACAGAACATTTCCATCACCCTCTGGTGGCCCTGCCCTCCTTATTCCCCTTTCCCCAGCTCTTGGCAACCACTGATCTATTCTCTATCTCTAAAAGTTTGTCACTTCAAAATTGTTATATAGTTGGATGCATATAGTATGTAACCTTTTCATACTGGCTGTTTTTCACCCCAGGTAAGTCCCTGGAGATTAAAGCAAGTTGCGTATATCACTACATGCTGAGTACTCTTCTATGGTATAGGTATGCTGTAGTTTAATGGCTCACCTGTCGAAGAAAATTTTCATTCCTCCCCCCACCCCTCAGTGTTTGGCTATTAGGGGTAAGGCTGCTGTGAATATTCATGTACAGGGTTTTGGGTAAATAGAGGTTTTCATTTCTTGGACATGGATACCCAGGAGTGCAGTTTTTGGTTATATTTTATTTGCATGTTCAGTGTTATGAGAAACGACCTGTTTTCCAGTATAGCTGTAGCATTTTATGTTGCTGCCAGCTACGTATGAGTGATCCAGTTTCTTCACACCCATATTTCTGCCCTTTACATTGTTCTTTCTTCTGATGCTTCATGATTCCTTCTTTCCTCATATCCTTTCTGATAGAAGATTTTCCTTTAACCTTTCTGTACGAGTAAGTCTTCTGGGGACAAAATCTTTTAGTTTTCCTTTGTGTGAGATGTCTTTATTTCCCCTTCTTTCCTGACGGACAGTTTTACGCAGTATAGAACTCGTGAATGCAGGTTCTTGTAATACAGCCCTTGAAAACTTTTTATTTGTAGAAATGCCAGCAGAAGCAGAAGCCAGCCTTGGAAACAGCGCTAAGTCAGTGTATTACCCAGCTTTACTGGGGCACGACAGCGGCCAAGATACTGCCTCTTCATCTGTTTTCATCCTTCCCAATTTTGGTGAGTTTGAAATGACACATATGACAAGTCGTGCCATTTAGATTCACCAGCATCCTTAATGCAAGTCAGTGCCAGCTCTTCTTTTTAATGAAGCTTTTTATTTTGAGATCATTGTAGATTCACGTGCGGTTGTAAGAAATTATGTAGAGAGGCGCCTGGGTGGCTCAGTTGGTTGAGTGTTGGACTTCGGCTCAGGTCATGATTTCACAGTCAGTGAGTTTGAGCCCGGTGTCTGGCTCTGTGCTGATAGTGCAGAGCCTGGAGCCCATTTGAGTTCTGTGTCTCTCTCTTTCTCTGCCCCTCCCCCGCTCAGACTCTGTCTCTCTCTCTCTCTCTTTCTCAAAAATAAACATTAAAAATTTTTTAAAAAATGTAGAGATCCCATTTATGTTTTACCCATTTGCCCCAGTGATAACCTCTTGTAAAACTATAGTAAAATGGCACAACTAGGATATAGACATTGATTAAATCCGTGTGTGTGTGTGTGTGTTCAGTTCTCTGCAGTGTTATTGCATGAGTGTTATTTATCATCACAGCTGTGACCCAGAAAGCTTCCATTGTTGCCACAGACTGCTGTTTACAACCACAGCCACCTCCTTCTGGTCACCTCTTCCTCCTACACTAGCAAAGAGTGACCTGATCTCACGTTCTAGAATTCTGTCATTTGAATATTGTTATTTATTTATTTTCTTTTTTAAATTTTTTAATGTTTATTTATTTTTGAGAAAGAGAGAGAGAGAGAGCGTGCGTGAGTGGGTGGGGGGCAGAAGGAGGGGCACAAGATCATGACCTGAGCCAAAGTCAGATGCTTAACTGACTGAGCCACCCAGGTGCCCCTTGAATATTGTTATTTAAATGGAATAAAATACCATATAACCTTTTGGGCATAGCTTTTTTTTTTTCTAAACATAAGTTCCTGGAGATTCATGCCAATTGTTGTGTGTATCAATAGTTTCTTCTTTTTTATTGTTGACTACTCTCCCATGATATGGATGTATGTACGGCTGTTTATCTATCTCTTTACCCATGGAAGGATATCCGGGATATTTCCAATTTTGGGCTATTACAAATTAAACTCTGCAAACAGTCATATACTGGTTTTTGTGTAAACTTAAGTCTATATTTCTTTGATGTGGATGCCCAAGAGGGCAATTCTGTGTCATATGATTAGTTTCATGTTTAGTTTTATAAGAGACTGCTAAAAATTTTTTCAGAGGAGCTGTGCCATTTGACTTTACACCTGTAATATATAAGTGACACAATTTCTCTGTATGCCTGTTTTTTTCTCTTTCCATTTTTCTTTCTTCTTGATGCTCAGGGACCTATTCCTTCTTCATATCTTTTCTGTTTGAATATTTTGAATATTTTTGGCCTTTCTTATGGTTAAGTCTGTGAAAGACAATTTCTTTTAGTTTTTCTTCATGTGAGAATATCTTTATTTCCTGTACATTAATGAAGGATGGTCTTGCTACATATGGAATTAATGGTTGAGAGTTCTTTTTAGAAGCACTTCAAAAATGTCCTTTCTGTAGAAATTCCAGTAACAGCAGAAACCAGCCTGGAAAACAACCCCATGACAACGAATTACCCAACTTCATCGGGAAATGACAGCAACCAGCGTTCTTCACCTGCCTTTTGCCTACCCAGTTTTGGTGAGTTTCAAATAATATATATAAGCAAGTAGCACTGTTTACTCTAGATGCATCAATATCCTTAATGGAAGCTAGAGGTAGCTCATATTTTAAATTAAGCTTTTTCTTTTGAAATAATTTTAGATTCACACATATTTGCGAGAAATAATATAAAGACATCCATTTTATCCTTTACCCGTTTCTTCCCATGTTAGCATCTTACAAAACGACGGTATGAGATCACAACCCAGGTATTGACATCGATACAACACACAGATGTTACTGAAATGCGCCCAGTTGTACTTACAGTGATTTGTGTGTGTTTGTGTTTATTCCTACCTGATTTTATCACATGAATAGGTTTGACGTCCACCGGCACAGTCAGAACATATCCATCACTGTCAGGATGCCTCGGCAGACCGTTTTATAACCACACCTGCCCCCCTCAGGCTGCCCTTTCCTTCCCCATGGCCCATTTCCTTAATCCCTAGCAAGCACTGCTCTCTATAATTTTGTGCCTCCAACAGTGTTGTATAAAGAGAATCTTATGGGATGTAACCTCTGAAGATTATTTGCTTTGTTCAGCTGGCACAATTCCCTGAAGAGTCATTCAGGTTGTTGCGTGTATCAGTACTTTCTCCCTTTTTAGTGCTGAATAGTCTTCTGTGGTTGCAGCGTGCAGTAGTTGTTTGTAACCATTCACCTGTTGAAGGACAGTAGTTGTTGTTGGGTTTTTCTTTTTTTCCCGCTTTTGGTATTAAGAGTAAAGCTGCTACGTACATCCATGTCCTGATTTTTATATAAATATAAGCTTTGTTTCTGTCACGAATGCCAAGAGTGTAGTTGTTGAGTCTTCTGATATTGCATGTATAGTTTAATAAGAAACTGTCAAACAGTTTTCCAGAGAGACTGTACCAGTTTGCATTCTCACCAGCCAAGTGTGAGTGATCCACTTTCTCCGCATCCGCATTTCTGTTCTTCTCATTGATCTTTCTTCCTTCCTGATACTCCAGATTTCCTCCTTTCATCATGTCCTTTCTGTTTGAAGACTTTACTTTAGCCTTTCTGTACAGGTAAGTCTGCTGGGGACAGATTCTTTCAGTTTTCCTGTGTTCAAAATGTCTTTCTTTCACGTTTTACCCTAAGGATAGTTTCGCCTCATGTAGAATTCATGGTTGAGAGTTCTTATCTTTCAGTGATTGAAAAGTTCATACTCCTAGAAATGCCGGAAAATGCAGATACCAGCCCCTAAAACAGCTCCGAGACCATTTATTACTCAGCTTTATTGGGAAGCATCAGGGGCTCAGATAATGACTCTTCATCTCTCCCACTCCTGCCCAATTTTGATGAGTTCGAAATGATACACATCACGTGTATGACTGTTTAATCTAGATCCACCATGATACCCATGTAGTTGTAAGCCAGTTACAGCTCTTTTGGAAGATTTTAATTTTGATGTAACTTAAGATTCGGTGCAGTGGTAAGAAATAATATGGAGTGATTTGTTTATGCTTTATGTATTTTGCCTAATGATAACACCTTGCAGAACCATGGTACAACGTTACAACCCAGACATTGATGTTGATATAATTCATGGGTGTTACTGAGATGCCTCCAGTTTTACTTGCATCTGTGTATGTATATGTGTGTATGCGTTCATGTGTGCATTTAGCACTATGTAATATTATTGTATGTCTAAGTTCACACGTCTACCACCACAGTCAAGGTGGAGGTCATTTCCATCACTTAGAGATCCCTTGTTATTGCATCTTTTACAACCACACCTACCTTCCCTGTCCCCAAGACCTGTCTCCAACACCTGGCTATCTCTGATCTTTTCTCTGTTTCTGCAATTTTGTCTCTTCAGACTATTATGTAAGTGGAGTCACATATGATGTAGTCTTTTGGGATTAGCTCCCCCCCTAAACCCCCGCTCTGATTAATTGCTTGGAGACTCATCCAGTTTGTTGCATGTATCAATAGTTTATTACTATTATTGCTGAAAATAGTATTCTATGCTACGGATATATTACATTTTGTTTAACTGTTCACCTGTTGCAGGACATCTGAGTTTTTTTCCCCAGTGTTTGGCCACTAGGAGTAAAGCAGTTATAAATATCCATGTACACATTTTTGGATAAATATAAGTTTTTATTTCTCATCTATTGATGAAGAGTTTCCTATGGTATAGATATGCAACGGTTTTTTTTTAAACCATTCACACATTGAAGGACATCTGTCTTTTTTTTCCCTTTCCAAGTCTGTGGATACTAGAAGTAAAGCTGCTGTGAACATTCATGTACTGATTTTTGTGTAACTACAAGTTTTCATTTCTCTGTCCTGAATGCCAAGAGTGCAGTTGCTCTGTCTTATGGTAATGGCATGTTTGGTTTTATAAAAACTGCCAAACAGTTTTCCAGAGAGCCTGTGCTATTTTACATTCCCAATAGCAATGTATAGATGATCCAGTTTCTCCCCACCTAGATTTCTGATCTTTCTATTATTTCTTCCTTACTGATGCCCCAATATTCCTTCTCCATAATATCCTTCCTGTTTGAAGATTTTCCTTTAGCTATCTTTTCCGAGTAAATCTGCTATGAACAATTTTTTAAAAAAATTTTCTTTTGTGTGAGAATGTCTTTAATTTCCCCCTTCTTTCCTGAAAGATAATCTCACTCAGTATAGAATTCACAGATGAGAGTTTTTGTCTTTCAGCACATGAGAAAGTTATACTTGTTGAAATGCTGGAAAAAGCAGAAACCAGTCTGGAAAACAGCTCTCAGACAGCATATTACCAAACTTCATTGGGAAATGACAGTGGCTCAGATCCTGCCTCTTCATCTCAATTCATCCCACCAAATTTCGGTTAGTTTGAAATGAGACTTATTTCACGTAGCACTGTTTAATTTAGAATGATCAACATCCTTTATGTGAGCTAGTGATAGCTTTTTTTTTTTAAAGAAATTAAACTTTTAATATTGTGGTAATTTGAGATACCCATGTAGTTGTAAGAAATAATACAGAGAGATCTCATTTATGCTTTATCCATTTCGGCCAACAATAGCATCTTGCAAGACCATGGTAGAATGTCACAACAAGGAGACTGACATTGATATCATCCACAGATCTTATGGAGACTTCCCCAGTTTAATTAAATTGAGTTTTGTGTATGTGTTTAGTTCTATTTGATTTTATCACATGAGTAGGTTGGACGTCCACCGCCACGGTCAAGATACAGAACATTTCCACCACCATAAGGATGCCTCATTTTGCCTCTTCATAATCACACCCATCTCAACATAATTGCCTGGGAGAGTCATTTGACTCATTGCGTGTATCAGCATTTCCTTCTTTTTTATTGCTCTGTACCATTCCATGGCGTGGATGTACCAAGGTTTGTGTATTGGTGCACTGTTGAAGAACATCTGGACTTTTTTCCGGTTTTCAGGATTACAAGTAAGATTGCTGTGACTGTTTATGTACAGATTTTCGTGTAAACATAAGTTTTGATTTCTCTTAGATGCCCCAGAGTGCAAATGCTTGGTTGTATGATCATTGCATGTTTAGTTTTATAAGAAACCGCCACAGTTTTCCGGAGAGGCAGAATCATTTTACTTCCACACGAGCAATGTGTGGGTGATCCGGTTTCTTTGCATCCACATGTCTGCTGCCTTTGTTGTTCTCTCTTCCTTTTTGTTTATTTATTTGTTTATTTATTTATTCTGAGAGAGAGAGAGAGAGAGCTCATGCCCATGAGCAGGGGAGAGGCAGAGAGAGAGAGAGAGAGAGAAGGAGAGAGAGAATCCCAAGCAGGCTCTGTGCTGTCAGCGCAGAGCCCTATGCGGGGCTCGAACTCATGAACCGTGAGATCATGACCTGAGCCGAAATCAAGAGTCGGATGCTTAACCAACTGAGCCACCCAGGCGCCCCTCTTTCATCCTTTTTAATGCTCCAGAATTTTTTTCATCATTCTTTTCGGATAGAGGATTTTCATTTAGTCATTCTCAAATGTAAGTCAGCTAGTGGCAAATACTTTTAGGTTTCCTTTGTGTGAGAATGTCATGATTTCCCCTTCGTTCTTTTTTTTTTAAGCCAGTTTGTTCATTTCTTGTCTTCAGTGTTATTGAGGTATAATTGACAAAGTTGTAATATATTTATAAAGTGTACAGTATGATTTGATATACATATACATAGTGAAATGATTCGCACCATCGAGTTAATTAGCATGTCTATCGTCTCACATATTTACCTTTTAATTTTTTTTTTTTGTGGTGAGAATGCTCTACACTCTAAGCAAATTTTAGTTATACGGTCCAGTATTATCAGCTGTACATTAGGTCCTCAGACTTTATTTATCTTATAACTGAAAGGTGGTACCTTTTTACCAGCCTTTCCTCATTTCACTCAACCCTCCCCCCCAGCCCCTGGCAACTGCCATTCATTTATGCTACTCTTTGTTTTTATGAGTTTGACTTTTTTTTTTCTTTTTAGATTCTACATATAAGTGATGCCATGCAGTATTTGTCTTTTTTACTGTCTGGCTTATTTCACTTAGCATAATGCCCTCCAGGTTCATTCGTTACTGTCCTCCTAAATCTGTTTCATTATCGAAGGACAGTTTTGCCTGATATAGACTTCATGGTTGAGATTTCTTATCTTTTAGTATTTGAAAATATTATATTTATAGAAAGATTGATAAAGGCTCAAACCAGCCTGGAAGAGAGCGCTGAGACAACAAGTTATCCTCTTTTATTGGAAAACAACAGTGGCTAAGACTTTCCCCCATTACGTTGCTGCATTCCTCCTGGTTTTAGTGAATTTGATGTGATACATTTGATACAGTAGTATATTTAATCTAGCTTCATCAACATCCTTAGTGAGAGCTAGTGGTAGCTTTTCTTTTTTTAATATTAAATTTTTTTGTTTATTTTTTATTTTTGTGAGAGAGAGAGAAACATGTACACATGTGCACAGGGGTGGGGTGTGATGGGGGGGGCAAAGGATCCAAAGCAGGCTCCACGCCGACAGCAGAGAACCCAGTGCGTGGCTTGAACTCACGAATGAACTGTGAGATCACAACCTGAGCCAAAGTCGGACGCTCAAATGACTGGGTCACCTAGGCACTCCAGTGGTAGCTTTTTCTAGTAAAGTTTTTATTTTCAGAAAAATTTAGCTGCAAATGCAGTTATACAAAAATAATACAGAGAGGTCCTGTGTTCCCATTCTCCAGTTTTACCCAATGGTAACATCTTGCAAAACAGTAGCAAATTATCACAACCAAGATATTGATACATATCCACAGATACAAGCAGATACAATTGAGATGTCCCTGGTTTCAGTTTCCCACGTGTGTATTTAGTTCTATATAATGTTACCATGTGCCTAAGCACATGTATTCATGTATCCTCTACCACAGGGAAGTCCTGAAACAGTTCCATCATCGCCAGTTTCCCTCACGTTGTTCTTTTTTAACCACACCCACCTCCCTCCAGAGGACTTTTCTCCCCAGTTCCATGCCCTGCCCTTTCTCTCACTGCTGGCAGTCAGGAATCTGCCCTCCAGATCTCTAATTTGTCCATTCGGCATTGTTATATAAATGGAATCACATGGTGTTTGAGACTGGCCTCTTTCCCTCAGTGTAATTCCCTGGACAGTTGCTCCTGTTGCTGCGAGTGTCAGTCATTCCTTCTTTTTTGTTGCTGCCTACTATTCCAGTGTATGGATACCCCGTGATTTATTTAGCTGTTCAAAACCTCTGGGTTTCCTGTTTTTAGCTGTTAGGGGTAAAGCTGCTATGAATACTTGTTTATCAGTTTTAGCTTTGGTTAGTTTTTATTTCTCTGGGATGAATGCCCAAGGGTGCACCTTCTGGGTCCTTTGGTAATTGCATCCTTAGTTTTATAAGAAACTGACAAACTGCTTTACAGCGTAGCTGTACGATTTTCCATTCCCGCCCGCAGTATATGAGTGATCCAGTCACTCTGCATCTAGGTTTCTGCTCTTTCCATTTTTCTTTCTCCTTCATGCTCCACAATTCTTTCTTTTGTATTCTTTCTGTAAGAAGAGCTTCCTTTAGCCATTTTTAAGCAGAAGTCAGTAGTGACAAATACTTCTGGTTTTCCTCTGTATGTAAATATCTTTATTTTTGCTTTATTACAGAAGGATAGTTTCATTGACTATAGAACATGAAGTTGGTAGTCCTTATAGAAATGATGTCCTTATAAAATGTTGTCCTTGTAGAAATGATGTTCAAAGAAGAAACCAGCCTGGGAAATAGCACTAAGATGACAAATTGCCCATCTTTATTGGAAAATGACAGTGGTCAAGATACTTCAGCATATTTCTTCATTCTTTTCAGTTTTGGTGAATTGCAATGATACATATTACAGGTAGCACTGTTTAGTCTAGATTCCTTAATGTGCGCTATATGTCACCTACTGGTAGCTTCTCCTAATTAAAAATTACTTAAAATTAATTAGTTAAAAAATTAGAAGTTTTATATTGAGAAAATTTTAGCTGCCCATGCAGTTGTCAGAGAGATCTTATGTACATTTTACCCAGTTTTCCCCAATGACACCATCTGGCAAAACTATAGTATAGTATCACAACCAGTATATAGACATTGATATAATCCACAGATTTTATTGAGATATTCTCAGTTGTATTTGTATTTGTGTGTAGATTTATGTTTGTGTGTGTATGTGTATTCAGTTTTATGTTATGTAATTTCATGACATGAGTAGTTTTCCATCATCTACTGCCTTTTAAACCTGTACCTGCTTTTCTCCTCCGACTCTCTTACCCCTACCCTGCCTTGTCTCTACCACTGGCAACCACTAATCTGCTCTTCTCCTTTATAATTTTGTCATTTCAAGAGTTTTATATAAATAGACTTGTATAGTATGTAATCTTTGGGGATGGCCTTTTTTTTTTCTTCATCCAGCATAATTCCCTGGAGCTTCGTGTATCAGTAATTCTTTCTTTTTTATTGCCAAGGACTAGTCCATGGTCTGGGTGTTCCGGGATTTATCTATTCACTGGTTGAAGGATGTCTGGGTTGTTTCTAGTTTTTGGTTATTAGGTGTAAAGCTGCTATGAACACTCGTGTACAGGTTTCAGTGTGAACATCAGTTTTCATTTCTCTGAGATAAAGCCCAAGAGCACAGTTGCCGGGTCCTGCGGTAACGGTAAGTTGAGTTGTGTAAGAGACTGCTAAGCTGCTTTCCCATCTTCTATTCCCACCAGCCATATACGAGTGTCCTGCTTTCTCTGCGTGCATAAGTTTGGTCCTTTGTTCTTGCATCCTTCTTTATACGTCAAGACTCCTTCCTTCACCATATCCTTTTGATCAGCTTTTCCTTCAGCCATGGTTTAAGACTAAGTCAGCCAGCAACGATTTGTTTTTAATTTTCTTTTGTCTGAGGATGTCTTTATTTCTCCCTCATTCTTGGAGGGTAGTTTTGCCTGATATAAAAATCACCCATGAGATTTCTTGTCTTTCAGCACTTGAAAATGTTTCACTAATCAAAATGTCGTTCAAACAGAATCTAGCACAGAAATGAGTTCTGAGACCATGAATTCCTCAAGTTTAACAGGAAATGACAGTGACCAAGACACCGATTCAGAGTCTTTCTTTCTCATTCCTGGTTTTGGTGAGTTTGAAATGATACATATTATAAGTAGTACTCTCTAATTTAGTTTCATCAATGTTCTTAATATGAATTCTTAGTGATAGCTTTTTCAAAATCAAAGTTTTCATTTGGAGATATTTCAGAATCACATGTAGGTGCATGAAATAATACAGAGAGATCCTTTTTATTTTATAATTTGTTTTTATTTATTTCATTTAAAAAATTTATTAAAATGTTTTCTGATAGTTTTGTGAACAGATTTTTTTAAAAAATATTTTTTAATGTTTATTTATATATTGAGAGAGAGAGAGAGAGAGAGAGAGAGAGAGAGAGAGAGAGCAGGGAAGGAGCAGAGAGAGAGGGAGACACAGAATCCAAAGCAGGCTCCAGGCTCTGAGCGATCAGCACAGAGCCTGATGCGGGGCTTGAACTCACAGACCATGAGATCATGACCTGAGCCAAAGTCAGATGCTTAACTGACTGAGCCACCCAGGTGCCCCTAAAAATTTTATTTAAATCCAAGTTACTTAGCATATAGTGTAATAATGGTTTCAGGAGCAGAATTTAGTAATTCATCACTTAACGTATAACACCCAGTGCTCATCCAAACAACAGAGAGATCCTGTGTACCCTTAACAAAAATTTCTCCCAGTGCTAATATTTTGCAAAAATATAGTAAAAAATCGTAACCAGTATTTTAACATAAATACAATCTACACATCTATTCAGATGTCCCCAGATTTACTTATATTCCTGTGTGTGTGTGTGTGTGTGTGTGTGTGTTTAGTTTTCTGCACTTTTGTGACATGTTTAGGTTCAGGTATTTACCACTGCAGTTCATACAGTTCTGTCCAATTACTTCCTGTTGCCTGTTTATAATCATGTCATATGTCATTCATTCCCTGGCTTCATCTCTAACCCATTTAAGGGCTAATGTATTCTCTCCCACTTTATAATTTTATACTATTTTATGAAAGAGTATATGGGTGTTAATTTTTTGATGTTTGGTAAACATCTCCAGTAAAATCACCTGAGCTTGTAGATTCCTTTTCAGAGGCTTTTTAATTTAAGTTTTTATTTATTTATTTTGAGAGAGAGAGAAAGTGTGAGCAGGGGAGGGGCAAAGAGAGAGGAGACAGTGAGAATTCCAATCAGGAATTCCAAGCTGCCAGTGTGGAGGCCGATGTGGGGCTCAAACTCATGAATGGTGAAATCATGACCCGAGCCAAAGTCAGATGTTTAACCAACTGAGCCACCCAGGCACCCTTTCAGAAGGCTTTTAATTGCAAATTTAGTGTCTTTGATGGTTATAGGGTTATCTAGATTATCTATGTCATCTTGGTTGAGTTTTAGTATTTATAATTTTGGAGGAATGGATTCAACTCTTCTAAGTTACCAAATTTATGAATGTAAAGTGGTTTGGAGAATTCTCTATTATCCTTTGATGGCTGCTGGATCTCTAGTGATAACTTGCTTCATTCCTGATATTAATGATTTGTGTCATCTCTTTTTCATTTTAGAAGTTTAGTAGCTTTATTAATCTTTTTGAGGCACCAGCTATTTGCTTCATCGACTTCATTGGTTTCCTATTGTTTTCATATTTTTAGTTTCATTGATTTCTGTTCTTTTTTTAAAGTTTATTTATTTTGAGAGAGAGAGAGAGAGGTAGAAAGAGAGATAGCATGTCCGAGCAGGGGAGGAACAGAGAGGGAGACACAGAATCTGAAGCAGGCTCCAGGCTCTGAGCTGTCAGCACAGAGCCTGATGCGGGGCTCAAACTCACGAACCAGGAGATCATGACCTGAGCCAAAATCAAGAGTTGGATGCTTAACTGACTGAGCCACCCAGGCGCTTGATTTCTGTTCTTTATTATTTCATTCTTTTTGCTTATTTTGGGTTTATTTTACTTTTCATAGTTTTTGGTGTAGGAACTTACATTATAAATTTAGAACTGTCTTCTTTTCTAATATAAGCATTTAGGGCTATAAATTTCACTTTCAGTACTGGCTTAGTTACATCCCATATATTTTGATGTGTTATATTTTCATTGAGTCCTATGTATTTTATTGTTTCTTTGAAAACTTTCTCTTTGATACATCTATTATTTATAAGTATGCTGTTCAATTTCCAAGTGTTTAAAAATTTTCTTCTTGTCTTTCTATTATTGATTTCTAGTTTGAATCTGTTATGGTCAGAAAATATACTCCATATGATTTCTTTTCTTTTAAATTTGTTGAAATTTTTTTTCCTCTGGCCTAGGATGTAGTTTGTGTTGGTAAATGCTCCACAGGCATTTGAAAAAGTATATATATTCTGGTTTTGTTGGGTGGAATGTTCTATGATGAGAATCCTGTTGGTTGACTGTGTTGTTCAATTCTTCTGGTTTTTGGTCTGGTTTTTCCGTCAGTTCCTGAGAGAAGGGAATGTGTGAGGTCCAGAACTATAATTATGGATTTGATTATTTCTCCTTTTAGCTCTTTCCATTTTTGCTTCATGTATTTTGAGACTTTGTCATTTGGTATGTTGAGAATCATTGTCTTCCTCAGGGTTGGTCTTTTCATCTTTATTTGTTTTTAGTAACTTTGCTCTCAAGTCTACTTTATCTGATGTCAGTACAGCTACTCTCTTTTTTTTGGATTAATGTTTGCATGGTATATGTATGCTTTTGCATCCATTTACTTTCAATCTACCTGTGTAATTGAATTTGTAGAGTTTCTTGTAAACAGCACATAGTTGACTTTTTTTTAAATCTACTTTACCAGTTGCTGCCATTTAATTGATATGGTTAGGTTATTTTCATTTAAGATAATTATTGATATCATAGACCTAAGTCTACCATTTTATTATTTTTCTTTTTGTTTCCTATTTTTCTCATTATTTTTTTAAACTTTATTTTATTTATTTTATTAAGTAGTCTCTACACCCAATGTGGGGCTCGAACTCACCACCCTGAGATCAAGGGTTGCATGCTCTACTGAGTGAGCCAGGCAGGCGCCCCTCTCATTCTTTTTTTGTTTATCTTTTTTTTTTTTTTTTGCCTTCCTGTGGGTTACCTGAACATTTTCTAGGAGTCTATCTTGATTTGTTTATGTTTTTGAATATGTTGCTAGATATAGTTTTCTTAGTGGTTGCTCTGGATGTTACTATATATGTATGTGACTTATCACAGTCTATTGATATCAGCATTTTACCACTTAGAATGAAGTGTTCAAACTTTAATTCCATTAGTTTCCTTTGCCCTCCTCATTTAAAAAAATTTTTTAATGTTTATTTTTGAGAGAGAGACACAGTGTGAGCGGGGGAGGGGACGAGAGAGAGGGAGACACAGAATCCAAAGCAGGCTCCAGGCTGTCAGTGCAGAGCCCAATGTGGGGCTTGAACTCATGAGACGTGAGATCATGACCCGAGCTGAAGTTGGACATGAAACCAACTGAGCCACCCAGGCACCCCTGCCCTCCTCATTTTTAACTGTCATTGTCTTGGATGTCAGATGGTGTTCTCATTTTTGTTTCAGTCGTCACATATGGTTTATAAAACTCATGATCGTACTGTATTTATCCATATCTCCACCTCTTCTGTTCTTTATTTCGTTTAATTATTGAATAGTATTCTATGGTATTGGATTTACCATGGTTTCTTTAACCATTCAGCTGTCGAAGGACACCTGAGTTGTTCACAGTTTTGGCTATTATGAATGAAGCTAAGAACACTCAAGTGCAGGTTTTCGTGTCATATTGTGAGCTTTTACTTCTCTGGGATAAATGCCCAAGAGTGAAATTACAATGTCATGTGGTAATTGAAGATTCAGTTTCATAAGAAACTGCCAAACTGTTTTCCAGTGTAGCTGTTCCATTTTATATTGAATGAATGATCAAGTTTCTCTACATGCATATTTCTGCTCTTTCTGTTGTTCTTTTTTTCCTTTCTGATGCTCCAAGATTCCTTCTGTCATCATAACCTATTTGATGATCTTCCTTTAGCCATTCTTTAAGAGTAGATCTGCTAGTGAGAAATATTTTTTGTTTTCTTTGTCTGAGAACGTGTTTATTTCCCCTTCATACCTGAAGGATAGTTTGCTGGATAGCGAATTTGCTATTAAGAGTTCTTTTCTTTCAGCACTTTTACCTATAGAAATATTGGTAAAAGCAGAAAATGTCATAGAAAACAACCGTCACTCAACTATATTAGAAAATGACAATCGCCAAGATTCTGGCTCATCATCTTTCTGCATCCCGTCCAATTTTGGTGAGTGTGAAATGACACATATTACAAGTAGCACCATTTAACCTATATTCTTCAACTTTCTTTTTTTTAATGTTTTATTTATTTTTGAGAAAGAGCACACGAGTGGGGGAGGGGCAGAGAGAGAAAGGGACAGAGAATCTGAAGTGGGCTCTGCACTAAGCCCGATGTGGGGCTCGAACTCATGAACCGCAATACCATGACCTGAGCCAAAGTCAGACACGCAACCGACTGAGCCACCCAGGTGCCCCCTTCAACATTCCTGATACAGACTAATGGAAGGTTTTTGTTTCCTATTTTAAGGGTTGGTTTTAGGTTATATTAATAATAATGGCTAACATTTATTGAGTGTGTACAAGGCACTGTGCTAATCAACTGATGTGTCTCTTCTCCATTAATATTCAAATGACCCCATATGTAGGTACTTTTATTACTCCCTTTCTCAAAGTCATAGACCTGGTGAGTGGCAGTTCTGGAACTATTTATTTATTTTTGAGAGAAAGAGATAGAGTGCAGCGGGGGAGAGGCAGAGAGAGAGAGGGAGACACAGAATCCAAAGTAGGCTCCAGGTTCTGAGCTGTCAGCACAGGGGGCTCGAACCTATGAACCCATGAACCGTGAGGTCATCACCTGAGTTGAAGTCGGACGTTCAACTGACTGAGCCACCTGGGGAACCCCAAAGCACATATTTCTTAACAGTTTCCTGTATTGCTTGCCAAGTCACAGTGGCAGAGATGAGGTGACCCTAAGTTCCATGGTTTCTAAGAGCAAACCTTCCTAATATTTTATAGTCCCTTTGTGTCTCTACTTCTAAGTAGCTACTCTCTTATTAATATTCTAGCACAGGGCTCAGCAAACTTTTTATGTAAAGGGCTAGATAGTAACTATTTTAGGCTTTGTGGGCCATCTGGTGTCTGTCACAACTACTTAGCTCTGCTGCGGGAGCATGAAGGCAGCCACAGATGTAGGTAGATGAATGAGCATGGCTATGTGCCAGTACAACTTGATTTACAAAAAATGGTAGTGAGATTGCCCTGTGGACTGTAGTTTGCTGACTCCTGCCCTAGAGGAGATGCTTTTCTTTTAAATCGTTTTGTTAGTCAAACTAGAAAAAAGTTCCAAAATTGTGCTCTCTGTTACTAAATGGGCACTGTGATATGCTGTTGTTAGAAGTATACACTGGTGAAAACTTTTTGAAGGGTAATTTCTATAAAAATCCATAAAAGTATTTATGCCAATTGACTCAGTAATCCCACTTCTATCTGAAGATTTAATTTATAAAAAAGATTTGTATTTAAATTCTGGTACAGGAACGTTCTTTAGAGAATCATGAACAATTAGAAACAGCCAAATAAGCAGCCATAGGAAACTAGTGAAGTAACTTCTGGCATATCCATGGATGCATATGAAGCAGTAAAGCATCGTGGTTAAGAGCATGGGCTCCTGAGTCAGATTGCCTGGGCTCACATCCCAGTTCTAGGTCTTACTAACCATGTGACCTTCAGCCACTTCTGTAGCCTAAGTATTGGTTTCTTCATCTGTGAAACGACAAAAATTAGGGTACCTATTTCATAGAATTGTGAGGATCAAATGGAATTATTGATTTAAAGCTCTTAACGCAATGCTTAGAACCCAAGTCCAACATGAATGTCACCTGTCGGGAAAATCATGAAGATAGGAATGCAAATGCAAGGGCGCCTGGGTGGCTCAGTCAGTTGGGCATCCGACTTCGGCTCAGGTCATGATCTCACGGCTCATGAGTTTGAGCCTGGCGTCGGGCTCTGTGCTGACAGCTCAGAGCCTGGAGCCTCCTTCGGATTCTGTGTCTCCCTCCCTCTCTCTCTTTCTCTCTCTCTCTGCCCTTCTCCCACTTGCGATTTCTCTCTCAAAAAAAAAAGAAAAAGGAATGCAGATGAGGACTTGAAAAAAAACTAAAGAAAATGGAGACATGTTCAAAATAACTGAAAAAGCAGGATTCAGACTATAAATGAAGTATTCTTTCAATTTTGTGTTTAAAAACAAGAAATAGAAAAAAGAATAGAAGACATTAGCAGATTAATGGTTCAGAGCACTTGGCTTATAAACAGATTTAAAAACTGTCTCTGTGATCTTGTTCAATTAACTTACCTTCTGTGGGCCTCAGTTTCCTCATCTTCTAAGTGGGCAGATGTCATGACGATGATGAAACCGAGCTTAGAGATGCAAAATATTTAGCATAGTGCCTGATATATAGTAGTTACTCAATAAATGCTAGCTACTTTAAATTTTTCTTTTTCTTTTTTTTAATGTTTATTTTTATTTTTGAGAGAGAGGAGGGGGAGGGGCAGAGGGAGACGGAGACACGGAATCCGAAGCAGGCTCCAGGCTCTGAGTTGTCACCACAGCCCTGACGCAGGGCTCGAACCCAAGAACCGTGAGATCATGACCTGAGCCAAAGTTGGGATGCTTAACCGACTGAGCCACCCAGGCACCCCTTAAAATTTTCTTAATTATGCCCACCCATTCTTTCCAAATTATTTTCAGGGAACATATACTCACTCAGGAATATAGCTCTGAGTGTACTTTTAGACTGTAAAAGGGAGCAATGTGATCTCAGAGCAGCATGTTTACATATTTACATGTTTATAATTCTTCGGCCTAAGAATTGAATTTATTCAAGACAATGAAACAATTAGTTCAAGTACAGAAGATTCAAGACTAGCAATGGTGAAAAATGCTGTTATGCAGACGGCATCAAAGAGACTCATTTAAGGAAAAGAAGAGAGAAGTATAGGAAAAAATTCACCCAAGTAGAAATTAGTGAATTAGAAATCAATTAGTTTACTTTTCTTGGGCACTTTCATGGTAGCCTTGCATGAAACAACAAAGATTTTACTTTTTTCCTCTGTTTTAAAAGGGTATCTTGGTGATCCAAAAAGGAATGTCAGGGTGCTTGATACTCATTTGCTGGCTGCACAAAGGAAGGCCAATCCTAGGCATGCAGTCCGCTACCTGATTCATATTTTGTTCTCCAAGGAAATTCTGATGAACGGCTGGGTAGGTGTCAATTCTCAAGGCCTCCAACCTCTAGATCCAAACAAACTGGCTGCATTAAGAGGTATGTAAAGTCATTATGGAATCTTATTTTATCATCATTTGGTCATTTGATGAATGTTATCAGCACTTGAAGAGATAATGATGAAGTCTGTGTAAATCTTAGAACTGTTTACTTTTTCATCTGTCTGACCCAGATTTTACAATGTAATATTATGTAATGGGTAACAGCTTGTAAGGAGTAAAACTTGTCCATAGACTAATTGAATAAGATAGGCTTTATTGATTATTGTTGCTTATGGCTAGAATGAAGTCAGTTCTTCAGTGCCGAAACTTGGTACTAAAAAATAAAGAACCCCCCCCCCCGACCCAATGCAGGAGAATAAAACACACTTCAGTGCTAGTAACTGGCAACACAGAAATAGAATGTCATGATTAATCCATTTTAGCCTCCTGTCTTCCTGCCTTCCAGCAATTTGTATGAAGGTCCTAGAATTCATAGGCACTCAGGCCACAACAATGAATAAGTATTTCTGCCCACAAGGAGTTTACAGTCTAGAAGGGGACTGTTGAGGGAAACAGATCAATTCTCATTCAGGCGGTAATGTTGTAGAAGCTCAGAGAGCAAAGCAAATACTTTGAGGGCATTAGGAAAGGCTTAGTAAGGACAAAACATTTGAGCTAGCTTTGGGAGGATTCCTTAGCTAGATAAATAGGAAGGGTATTCTAGGCAGAGGGAATAGCTTAGAGGGAAGATAGGCATGTAGTATGCACAAATAGACTATGGTATAATATTTGCAAGAACACGATTTTCTGTTTATTTTCAGGTTTCCTTTTTAGTTTTAAGCTATCCAGAGGGTTATTCAGTGGCATTAGCACCCAGAAATAGTTGACTTTCTGTTACATACTTTTTAAATTTTTTATTTTATTTTTTTAGAGAGAGAGAGGAAGAGAGAGAAAGAGAGAGAGAGAGAGAGAGAGAGAGAACGTGTGAGTTGGGGAGGGGCAGAGGGAGAAGGAGAGAATCTTAAGCAGGCTCCACACCCAGCCTAGAGCCTGAAGCCAGGCTCTATCTCACGACCCTGAGATCATGATCTGAGCCAAAATCAGGAGTCGGATGCTCAACCAACCGAGCCACCCAGGCGCCCCCACACTTTTTTTTAAAAAAAGCACCCAAACCTCATCACTTCTCAACCTTTTGGCTAAGATCAAATGTAGTATGTGTTCTTATTAATTTAATAAAAGCACCAAAACCTTGTTAGTGGCTCCATAGGTCAGTGTTTTATAGGGAATTGTACATTAGAAGAAGTGAGATATTCAGCAAAGCATCCTCTTTGGGCAGAATTTCTAAACTCTCAGCAAGAGAGAAGAGACGACAATTCAAAATAGAAAATTTCAGTATTTTAAATAAAAAATGTCTTATCAGTTCTTTGTTTTTTTTTTTTAATTTTCACGAATGCTTTCTGCTATTTGCAGAATATCTGGCATCAGTTTTTCCCAGCTATGATTTGCGTGAATATGGAAAAGACTGGCAAACCTGTATTGCCGATATCAATTCTCTGATCTACTGTTTGCGTTCCGAAGCCAACACAACACCAGTAAGTTATTTTTTATTTAAGTTATTTTTTATTTAAATATGGTCACTACTGTACGAGTGCATACTGTATACTGTTCCAGAGTGGATAGCGTGACACACAGGATCTTTACTCTGTGTGCTCAAATTCTTGTTGATTTAATTTAGGGGCAGTGCATGTTCTGTGCCTGTTTATTTCACTCTTTGACATTTATCCTCCATATGAATACCCTAAAGATAAAAGCAATCAAATGGAGTGTTACAGTTAGGATAGTTGATGCCACGGGGAATACTAGAAAATAGTTTCAGCTATGTAGAAATTTGGCAAATCTTTTTCAGTATCCTGTTGAATAACACAGAAAAAAGCAGACTATGGTGCTGCTGAGCTGTTCTAATGGTACTTATGGTTGGCACAGGTACTTTTCGCTTTCAGTGATGGGGGGACCTGGTGAAAATCATGCATGTCACGAGGTTAAGGTATCAGAGATATGTCATACTTTCCATAGTTACATGGTAATCTGAAGATAGAATGGATGAGAGAAAAGCCAGAGTGCATTAGAGTTTTTTTTATGTTTTATTTTATATTTGAGAGAGAGAGAGAGAGAGAGAGAGAGAGAGAGATCACACGAGCAGGGGAGGGGCAGAGAGGCAGAGACAGATCCTAAGCAGGCTTCAGGCTCTTAGCTGTCAGCACAGAGCCCGACGTGGGGCTTGAACCCACTAACTGTGAGATCATGACCCAATCTGAAGTCGGACGCCTAACCAACTGAACCACCCAGGCACCCCTCACTAGAGATTTTTTTTAACACGAATAGCCCAGTAGGGGGGAGGGAGAGTGTCGTTATCTATTGCCTTCTCCTGAAGAAACATTTAACTCAACAATTTCTAATTTCTACCTACCTCTCTAAAAACCCCATGTTGTTCTCACCACATACAGTCACTCCTGCGTCTCTGGAGTGAGTTTATGGAAACTATCTGCCAAGAATATTTGTAGCTGAGCTTATGTTTTCCTGGTGAACTACTTGATTTCAGTGATAGCTCACGCACCATCTGTCTGAAACCAAATCTGCTTATTTTTCACATTTCCTTTTATATCCTACAAAAACTGCACCCTAAACATTTGAATGTAAAATTATGATACTGCCTGGAAAATGGTAATTTGCATATTTGCTTAGGTGTCAGAAGAGAAGCAGCAACTGCCAAATGCCTGCTGTGTACTTGACTAGGAGAGGGATAGGTCCTTGCCACTCAAAGTAGGTCCGCGGACCAGCAGCAGCACCACAGGAAAGCTTGTGAGAAATGCAGAGTCTTGAATTCCACACCAGACTCACTGAGGCAGAGTTTGCATTTTAGCAAGACCCCCGGGTGATTTGTGTGCACACTGAAGTTTGAGGAGCCCGGACCTAGAGCCGTGGTTGTCAGCCCTGGGTATTTATTAGAATCACGTGAGACACTTTTAAAGCATGTAATTAATGCCTGAGCTCTCCCACTCCTTCCATCAGAGATTCTGGTTGAATATGCCAGGAAGATGGGGCTCGAGCACAGCTTTAAAAATAAAAAAAGATCCCGAGGATCTTTAGAGATCCCTAGAGTCTCTAGCCACTGAGGAAAGAGAAAACAAACAAAAACATTACCAAAAAAAAAAAAAAAACCTATAAGTTGTCATCTCCAAGAAGGTCATTTATTTGTTTATTCACGGGATGTTTCCTAAGCACTTACTTTGTGCCAGCAATTATCATTCAGGTCTTTAGATAAAGCTGCCAGGTCCTCCAAAAAGCAGCCAATGAAGGCAGCCTGAGGAGGAAGCCACGCCTCTCCTTCCATCACGGCACACCGGATTTGTGGGTTTTCGCTCACCTTATTGGAGACAGTTGCTTCCCTACCAACCTGCGGGACCCTGGTACCTGAGGGAGCATGTCCATATTTTCTCCCAATGGGACTTGGTTTATAAATACAATTTGGTGTTTCAGCAGAACACTGGTGACAACACTAAAGGCCCTACCAATCCTGATAGACCAGTGGCTGCAGATTTGAATGATACAAGGTATGGTAAAGGCAGTAAAAGCAGTTCCCCGTTATCTCAACAAAGAGCTGCCTCAGAAACAAGAGGAATGGGGAATTCTCAGCAGAACAGCAATGCTCGCGCTGAAGGAATTAAAGAACATTCCACTGATAATTCAGTGGTATTTTATGAAGCACTGGGTGAGTTATTAAAGTAAGTTCTCTTGATGATAAATGTTGAATCTGGGTGATGCATTTATGGAGCTCATTGTACTATTCTACTTTAATCTATGTTTGAAAGTTTTCATAAGAAATCTAAACAACTTTATCTCTTATATTAAGGAGTTAATGAAAATAGATAACTGGTTCTGAGACTGGTAGTTTTTAACATTAAGCTAAATCTGTTATTTTTCCTCTGAAAAACAGTTCTTGGCTGATTCCTTCAGCCAGTGTGAACCCTCAGGTTAGGCATTTTTTTTGTAATGCTTATTTAGTTTTGAGAGAAAGTCAGAGCATGGGTTGGGGAGGGGCAGAGAGAGAGGGAGACACAGAATCCAAAGCAGGCTCCAGGCTCTGAGCTGTCAGTGCAGAGCCCGACGTGGGCTTGAACCCACGAATTGTTAGGTCAATGACCTGAGCTGAAGCCAGACGCTTAACTGACTGAGCCGCCCGGGCTCCCCTCAGGTTAGGCATCTTGCTCCGCAGGTGAAGGAGAAGGTACTATGGCTGGACGAGCCAGAAGCAATTCAGGTGTCTTGCTCTCTCTGTGCCCAGCACATGGAAGGCACTCCTTAAAGAGTTTTTGTATGAATTGATGAACCCCATCCATCAGAACACTTTGCCCCTACTTTGCTAGCTGTCTGCTGGAGACACTGCCCACTTCATTAGTGTCAAGTGGCAGTCGGTTCTGTAGGTGACCGTGCCACCTGCCATTCATGCTTCCCAATACCCCTCCCTCAGGATGCTGGGGTATAGTGGCACCGGAGGTAGCAAAACTATTTTCTGTCATTCCCCAGCCCCCATGCCAACCCTAAGGAAGAATATTACCTGTGAACCTGTTCAAACGAAATTATTCAAATGATGCATCTTTATTTTTTTCCATTATAAAAGTAATATAGCTACTATATTTGTTTAGGTTGTACACCATAAAAACAAACTCTGGCCCAAAAACCATAACAAAAATCAGAGGGCAAATAGCTCTTAGATTTCAAGAAGCAAAGAACAAACCAAGCCACAGGCAGGAGCCAAACTGCGAGCCCCAAGACTGTGGCCTCTGGGGTCCATTGAGGTCTGTGCACCTCTGTCTGCATCTTCCATGATATCTAGGTTCTGGTTTTCCTTGTCACTGTTCAGATTCCTAGGAGAAGGAATCTGATTTGGGGCACTTAGGTCAGAGGTCTAGAACCAGCAGATAGAGCCAATTAAGCGAATTATGAGCCAGGCAGCTGCCCAGTTTGTGTATAGTCTCTTACACAATTTTATTCTTAAAAATTGGAAAATATTTAGGAGGGAAGAAAAGCTCCCACAATCAAGATACCATAAAACACTATTATGGACATTTTAATTTTCTTCTAGTTTTTCTCTTACCTTTTAAAACATTATGGCCCCTAAACTTTTCTTTTTAAACATGATAGGTGTATGTTTTTCCTCTAGAATCTCCAATGTTTATGATCATTGCTTTTAACAGGTATATAATATTCCATCAAGTAAGTGCCCAAATTTCTTTACCTACCTCCCTCTTTTTTTGCGGATTTTTTTTTGAGAGGATTATTAGTCATACAATTCATGCTGCCAGAAAATTCCTTTGTATAGCTTTGCACATATTTTTGATTCTTTTCTTTTTTATTAAATTTCTTAATGTTTATTTTTGAGAAAGAAAGAGAGAGAGAGAGAGACAGAGAGACAGAGAGACAAAGCACGAATTGGGAGGGGCAAAAAGAAAGGGATACACAGAATCCAAAGCAGGCTCCAGGCTCTGAGCTGTCAGCACAGAGTCTGACACAGGGCTCGAACTCACAGACCATGATATCATGACCTGAGCTGAAGTTAGACGCTTAACTGACTTAGCCACCCAGGCGCCCCTGGATTCTTTTCTTAAGTTAGGTTCTCACAATTTGAATTACCAGATTAAAGGGTATTAATCTTTTTTTTGGACCTTGCTAAATATTGCTAGGTTGTTCTTCCAGAGTGAAGTGTTGGGATCCACTAAGTGAACTTTTGAATAATTTAATGTTTCTTGCTAAATGTTGGATCTGGGGGATTCAGTAATTAATACTGTTACCCATTAAATGATGAATGTTTCAAGATGAAAAATACATTTATGGACTTGTAAGAATCATATTTCTCTAACATATTTTCTCCAAGAAATAATTCTTTATTATATGTAAAATATAATATTTTTAAGTATGGTTAATTTGAATCACTAGGACTGATGAGAATTGGTGATAATTAGGCTGTAGAATGAGGAATGAAAATAGGGTTAAAATTTATTTTTCAGTTCAAAAAAGATATCTAAATTATGATAACTAAGATGAGTTTGCTGATTTTTAAATGATGAGTTTAATAACCAGTAGAAAACCTACATTTAAAGCTTTTTTTGAATGTTTATTTATTTTTGAGAGAGACAGAGTGTGAGCGGGAGAGGGGCAGAGAGAGAGAGGGAGACACAGAATCCGAAGCAGGCTCCAGGCTCTGAGCTGTCAGCACAGAGCCTAACATAGGGTTAGAACTCATGAACCATGAGAGCATGACCTCAGCTGAAGCCAGATGCTTAACTGAGCTATCTGAGCCTGAGCCGACTGAGCTATCCAGGCACCCCAGAAAACCTATATTTTAAAAATTATAAATATTTCAGTAAGAACCTTGTTCCTTTTTTTAACGTTTTATTTATTTTTTGAGAGAGAGAGAGAGAGAGACGGTGCGAACAGGGGAGGGACAGAGAGAGAGGGAGAGACAGAATCCGAAGACAGGCTCCAGGCTCTGAGCTAGCTGTCAGCATAGATCCTGACGTGGGGCTTGAACCCACGAACCGTGAGATCATGACCTGAGCCAAAGTCGGACGCTCAACCGGCTGAGCCACCCAGGCGCCCCCTTTGTTCCTTTTTTTAAAATTATTTTTTAAAGTTTATATAATATTTTAGAGAGGGAAAGAGAGAATGAGTGAGTGTGAGCTGTGGAGGGGCAGAGAGAGAGAGAGAGAGAGAGAGAGAGAGAGAGAGAGAATCCTAAGCAAGCTCCACACTCAGCACGGAGCCTGACTTGGGGCTTGATTTCACAATTGTGAGATCATGACCTCAGCTGATATCGAGTTGTATGCTCAACTGACTGAATCATCCAGGTGCCCCTGTTGCTTCTTTTTGAAAAAGCGTTTTTTTTTTTTATAAAGAGGACAACAGTGCATTAAAATTCCTTAGGATTTGTTACTAAACGGAATGTAAAAACTGATTATATCCTGAAAGGTAACAGAACACTCAATCAATTTCCTGAACAATCAGAACATGTGTAATCATATCAGCAGTGATTCCTGTTTCATTTGTCATGCTACCTCATGATACATTAAAAACTTAAGGCTTTAATTTATTTTAACATTTATTTATTTTTGAGAGGGGCAGAGAGAGAGAGGGAGACACAGAATACGAAGCACGCTCCAGGCTCTGAGCTGTCAGCGCAGAGCTGCTGTGGGGCTTGAACCCATGGATCGCGAGATCATGACTTGAGCCGAAGTCAGATGCTCAGCCTACTGAGCCACCCAGGTGCCCCAAGGGTTTTAATTTTTAACTTCTCAAAATCTGGAGCCTAAAAATTCAGAAAAATCAACCATTCTGTTAAAGCCTTTTTAAAAAGTTGAACTCTACATATTATGCTAAGTGAAATTAGTCAATCAGAGAAAGACAAATATCATACGACTTCACTCATATGAGGACTTTAAGACACAGAACAGATGAACATAAGGGAAGGGAAGCAAAAATAATATAAAAACAGGGAGGAGGACAAAACATAAGAAACATCTTAAGCATGAAGAACAAACAGAGGGTTACTGGAGGGACTGTGGGGGGGATGAGCTAAATGGGTGAGGGGCATGAAGGAATCTACTCTTGAAATCATTGCTGCACTATATGCTAACTATCTTGGATGTAAATTAAAAGAATAAATTAAAAAAATAAAGAAAGAAAGAAAATTAAAAACTTGAACCCTACATTTGCCATGAAAATTGACATCTTCTTTCTCTTTTGCTTCTAGAATATTTTGGAAATCCAGATAGAAATATACAGTTGCCGCATTCAGTGCTAAGTATAGCGAAAGGGAAGCCTCGCCCAGAGCTCTCAGCCAGATACCTTATTCGCCACCTGTTCACAGAGGAAGTCCTGATAAGAAGTAATGTCTATGGCAACTTGGGGCGTGGCATGTATGCCCTCAACCCTAATAGGATTAATGCTCTGCGAGGTGGGTTACCTGTTGAGTATGTGAGAATAAATAAAAAGCAAATTATGTTACAGAAGGACAGAAACGACAATCCATTCAGTTTGTGTCATTTTGAGGAAAGATGACTCTAACTAATTTCCTCTTTAACAAGGAGCAGTTTCATAAATTGTGTTTCTTTGGCATTTGGATTTCCCAGGCTAATTGCTCTGTCTTGCCAGGCGTAGGGAAACTCAAACACCTTTGTTTACTGAGGATCAGGATCAAAGCTGCTGGGCTTTGTCAGTTTGCCAAAGTGTCAACAATAGCACAGCGGGTTAATTTGCTAGATTTTTCTTGTCCACATGGGCACAGCATAGTCTTTATCTATGATGTATATGGATGAAGTAAGCTTCCAAAAGCAATTCTGTGAAATTTTAAATTTGGACAATGCAGGATGCAGAGTATTTCTTACTTGTGTCACTGGTCCCCAGCAAAGGGAGAGTTCTGAGCCCCAGCCCGATCTCAGTTCTTCTTGGTTCCTGTCTTCATATGACACATACCCAGCAAATGTGAACAGCGCTTTGTGTTTCAGACTAAGCTAAAGAAGCCTGGTTTACAGCACCTTCTGTAAGCATTTGAGGTCATCTAATCCAATTATTTGCAAATGTGTTTTTTCACTGCAACTCATAGTAAAAAATACAGTTTACGTTGTGACTCGGTACATGTGTGTATGAGGTTTTAAAAGCACAAGCAAAAGTTTCACAAGCAATGCTTATTATTATTTCTATAAGAATTACATTCCAGTGGTTTCTCTTCTAATACATTTTTAAAAATGTGTTGCTGTCATCAGTTTCATGACCTAGTAATTGATCACAGTTTGCAATTTGGACATCACTGAGCTAACCCACCAGGCAAAAAACTAAAACCTAATTCCTCTTACATTACAGTAAAAAAAAAAAAAAAAAGAACGCAGACTTTGTAACCAATCTAGAAATGAAGGTGTTTATAGAAGAAATATTATCTTTCTAATTAAAAAATTTTTAAGTGAGCGGGGAAAAGGTGACTTTTATAGTTCCTTTAGTTCTTTTAATATCTGGACTATATTACTTCCTTAAAAGTAGACTAAAGATATTACACTATGCATTTCATTTTGTTTTATCCCTTATTGAATTATATTACAAATCAAGAAGATGTCTTTTGCAGTAAAAAATATTCAGTACGAGTTTGACATACTATCCACATGGGGCATATTTTAACAAATTTCCTGTAAGACTCAAAGTCCTGTTCCTGTGTAGAAGCGCAGCCATGTGAATTATCTCAGCAGGGAGAATACAGTAGAATCATCATTGTCCTAGGTGCATGGGCAGAGCCAGGCCCAAGGAGGAGAATCTGACCAAAAAGCATATTTTACTTTAATATAAGGACAAAATGAACTTGAAGAATGAATAGAGTCAGAACAGAGGCTCAGTGACCAGAGATCAGAGGCGATTCCTGTACTCATAGAAGGACTGGACTTTATGGCTTCCAACATAATTTCTGTAGAAGTATCAGTTCAGTTTAAAACACACAGAAATGCACAGAAATGATATAGTAATACAATCATTTGTCGACCCAGTACAGATATAGGTATTTTGCTTTTTGTGCTCCAGGTTTTTTTTTTTTTTTTTAACAATAAAGCATTACTGATATAATTAAAACTCTATCCCATCATCCCTTTTCCTGTCTTTCTCCCCAGAAGTAACCACAATCTTGGACTTAGATGTTTCCTTCGCATGCATATTTTACACTTTTGCTACCTATATTGATAGATCCATAAATACCATATAATATAATTCTGTAGTTTTAATGTACATAACTGGGGATAAATCATGTGTATCCTTTTGCTAATTTTTATCACTCAACATTATGTTTTTGAGTTCATGCATTTTAACTGCTGATTGGAATCCCATTGAATGAATAAACCAGTTTATTCTATTCTAATAGAATTTCTTATTCTAAGATTTTATTATTTGGAGGGAACTCTTAAGGAAATTAGTAGTCAAAAGATATGTCTAGTAGCCAAAGGTGTGATTTCATAGAAGAAACTATTATTCATGCTCTATGATGAGAGTTCAGTATCACTTAAGGGCTCTCTAGAGAATGGTTTACGTGGAGAATGTTAGTAGGCTTCAGATTTGAAATCAGCCAACAATCCTTACTCTATACCTTCCCATTCATTTCTGCATATTACAGAAGTATAAAAGCTTAGCAATAGGAAGTATATTACAAATCTTCTAATACAGCTTTTGCCCCAGAGCAGAATTTGATCTCGGCTTTGACATATAGTCACCTCCCCTCAGCTTGAACACTTCCATTGATGGAAATTGACTACATTTTTTAAAGTTTTTATTTAAATTCCAGTTAGTTAACATACAGTGTAATATTAGTTTCAGTTGTACGATTTGGTGATTCAGCACTTACACACAATACCTGGTGCTCATCACAAGTGCCCTCCTTAATCTCCATCACCTATTTCACCCATCTGCCTACCCCCCTTCCCTCTGGTAGCCATCAGTTTGCTTTCTGTAGTTTAGAGTCTGTTTCTTGGTTTGCCTCCTTCTCTTTTTTTCCCTCTGCTCATTTGTTTTGTTTGTTACATTCCACAAATGAGTGAAATCATATGATATTTGTCTTTCTTGGACTAACTTATTTCACTTAGCATGATACTCTCTAGCTCCATCCATGTCATTGCAAATGGCAAGATTACATTCTTTTTTATGGCTGAGTAATATTCCTGTGTGTGTGTGTGTGTATACATGTACATACCACTATTCTTTATCCATTCATCAGTCGATGGATATTTGGACCATTTCCAGAATTTGGCTATTGTAGATAATGCTGATGTAAACATTGGGGTGTATGTGTCCCTTGGAATTAGTATTTTTGTATTCTTTGGGTAAATAGTAGTGCAATTGCTGGATTGTAGGGTAGTTCTAGTTTTAACTTTTTGAGGAACTTCTGTACTCTTTTGCACAGTGGCAGCACCAGTTTGGATTCCCACCAACAGCGCAGGAGGGTTTCCCTTTTTCCACATCCTCACTGACACCTGTTGTTTCTTGTGTTGTTGATTTTAGCCATACTGACAGATGTGAGGTGATAGTTCACTGTAGTTTTGATTTGTGTTTCCCTGATGCTGAATGGTATTGAGCATCTTTCCATGTGTCTGTTGGCCATCTGGATGTCTTCTTTGGAGAAATGGCTGATCATATCTTCTGTCCATTTTTTAATTGGATTATTTGTTTTCTGAGTGTTGAGTTTTATAAGTTCTTTATATATTTTAGATAGAAACCCTTTATCAGATATGTCATTTGCAAATATATTCCCTCATTCCATCAGTTGCCTTTTAGTTTTGTTGATTGTTTCCTTTGCTGTGCAGAAGCTTTTTATTTTGATGAAGTCCCAGTAGTTTATTTTTGCTTTTGTTTCTCTTGCCTCAAGAGACCTATCTAGAAAAATGTTGCTAGGGTTGATGTCAGAGAGGTTACTGCCTGTGTTCTCCTTTAGGATTTTCATGGTTTCATGTCTCACTCACATTTAGGTCTTTAATCCATTTTGAATTTATTTTTGTATATGGTGTAAGAAAGTGGTCCAGTTTCCATTCTCTTGCATGTTGCTGTCCAGCTTTTCCAACACTATTTGTTGAAGAGATTGTCTTTTTCCCATTGGATATTCTTTCCTGCTTTGTGAAAGATTAATTTGCCACATAGTGTGGGTTCATTTCTGGGTTTTCTATTCTGTTCTATTGGTCTGTGTGTCTTTTTTCGTGCCAGTACCATACTGTTTTGATCACTAGAGCTTTGTAATATATAACTTGAAGTCCAGAATTGTGATGGTTCCAGCTGTGCTTTTCTTTCTCAAAGTTGCTCTGGCTATTTGGGGTCTTTTGTGGTTCCATACTAATTTTAGGATTGTTTGTTCTAGTTCTGTGAAAAATTCTGGTGGCATTTTGATAGGAATTGCATTAAATGTGTATATAGATATCTTAACAATATTTGTTCTTTGAATCCACTAACATGGAATGTCTTTCCATTTCTTCGTGTCATCTTCAATTTCTTTCATCAGTGCTTTATAGTTTTCAGAGTACAGGTCTTTCACCTCTTTGGTTAGGTTTATTCCTAGGTATCTTCTGGTTTTTGGTGCAATTGTAAATGGGATCAATTCCTTAATTTCTCTTTCTTCTGCTTCATTATTGGTGTATAGAAATGCAACAGATGTCTGTATGTTGATTTTATATCCTGACTCTTCTGAATTCGTGTTTCAGGTCTAGCAATTTTTTGGTGGAGTCTTTCAGGTTTTCTACATAGAGTATCATGCCATCTGCAAATAGTGTAAGTTTTACTTCTTTCTTGCTGATTTGGATGCCTTTTATTGCTTTTTGTTGTCTGATTGCTGTGACTGGGACTTCTAGTACCATGTTAAATAACAGTGGTGAGGGGTCCCTGGAGGGCTCAGTTGGAAGAGCAACTCTTAATCTTGAGGCATGAGTTCAAGCCCCATGTTGGGTGTAGAGATGATTAAAAAAATAAATAAACTTAAAAAAATAACAGTGGCGAGAGTGGACATTCCTGTCTTGTTCCTGACCATAGAGGAAAAGCTCTCAGTTGTTCCCCATTGAGGATGATATTAGTTGTGGGTTTTTCATATATGGCCTTTAGTATGTTGAGGTATATTCCCTCTAAACCTACTTTGTTGAGCATTTTTATCACGGATGGATGTTGCACTTTGTCAAATGATTTTTTTTTCATCTATTGAAATGATCATATGGTTCTTATCTTTTCTTTTATTAATGTGGTGTATCATGTTGATTGATTTGCAAATATTAAACCACCCTTGCAGCCCAGGAATAAATCCCACTTGATCATGGTGAATGATTCTTTTAATGTACTCTTGCATTCGGTTTGGTAGTATTTTATTGAGCATTTTCGCATCTATGTTCATTAGGAATGTTGGGCTGTAGTTCTCTTTTCTTAGTGGAGTCTTTATCTGGTTTTGGTATTACGCTAATTCTGGCTTTATAGAATGAATTTGGAAGTTTTACTTCCTTTTCTGTTTTTTTTTTTTTTTTGGAATAGTTTGAGAATAAGGGGTATTAGCTCTTCTTTTAAATGTTTGGTAGAATTCACCTGTGAAGCCATCTGGTCCTGGACTTTTGTTTGTTGGGAGATTTTTTTTTTATTACTGATTCAATTTTTTGCTGGTTATAGGTTTGTTCACGTTTTCTATTTCTTCTTGTTTCAGTTTTGGTAGTTTATGTGTTTCTAGGAATTTATCCATTTCTTCCAGGTTGTCCAATGTGTTGGCATATAGTTTTTCATAATACTCTCTTATAATTGTCTATATTTCTGTGGTGTTGTTATTTATCCTCTTTATGTAATTTATTTGGGTCATCTCTCTTTTCTTTTTGATAAGTCTGGCTAGAGGCTTATCAGTTTTAACTTTTTCAGAGAACCAGCCCCTAGTTTCATTGATTTATTTTTTTAGTTTCTATATCATTTATTTCTGCTCTAATCTTTATTATTTCCTTCCTTCTGTCAGTTTTAGGCTTCATTTGTTGTTCTTTTTCTAGCTCCTTTAGGTATAAGGTTCAGTTGTATATTTGAGATTTTTCTTGCTTCTTAAGGTAGACCTACCTGTATTGCTATATATTTCCCTCTCAGGGCTGCTTTTGCTGTATCTCAAAGGTTTTGAACTGTTCTGTTTTCATTTTAATTTGTGTCCATGAATTTTTTTTCTTTTTTCTTTCTTCTTTGATTTCCTGGTTGACCCACTCATTGTTTAGTAGCATGTTGTTTAAGCTCTATGTATTTGTGGTCTTTCCAAATTTTTTCTTGTGGTTGACTTCTAGTTTCATAGTGGTGTGTACAGAAGATATGCATGGTATTATTTCAGTCTTTTTGTATTTGTTGAAGCCTGATTTGTGACCTGACAGGTAATCTATTCTAGAGGATGTCCCATGTGCACTTGAAAATAATCTGTATTCTGCTTTTTTAGGATGGAATGTTCTGTATATATCTATTAAGTCCACCTGGTCCAGTGTGTCATTCAAAGCCATTCTTTCCTTGTTGATTTTCTCTTTAGATGGTCTGTCCATTGATGTAAGTGGGGTGTTGAAGTCCTTTCCTATTATTGTATAATTATCAATTAGTTCTTTTATGTTTATTATTATTGTTTTATATATTTGGGTGCTTTCATGTTAGGTGCATAAATGTTTACAATCATTAGATTTTTTTTGGATTGTCCCCCTTATTATGAGATAGTGCCCTTCTTCATCTCTTGTTACAGTCTGTGTTTTAAAGTCTAGTTTGTCTGATATAAGTATTGCTTCTCTGGGCTTCTTTTGACATCCATTTGTATGACAAATGTTTCTCCATCCCCTCACTTTCAATCTGCAGGTGTCTTTAGGTCTAAAATGAATCTTTTATAGGCAGTATATAGATGGGTCTTTTTTTTTATTAAAAGTTTTTATTTATTTTTATTTTGGGGAGAGAGAGCGCACGAGAGTGAACATAAGTGGAGGAAGGGCAGAGAGAGAGAGAGAGGGAGACACAGAATCTGAAGCAGGCCCCAGGCTCTGAGCTGTCAGCGCAGAGCCTGATGTAGGGCTCAAACCCATGAACCATGAGGTCATGACCTGAGCTGAAGTCAGATGCTTAACTGACTGAGACACTCAGGTGCCCTGAGGGTCTTAGTTTTTTTTTTATCCATTATGATACCTTGTGTCTTTTTTAAAATTTATTTAAAAATTTTTTAAATGTTTATTTTTTTTTTTGAGAGAGAGACAGAGCACAAACCAGGGAGGGGCAGAGAGAGAGGAAGACACAGAATCTGAAGCAGGCTCCAGGCTCTGAGCTGTTATGACAGTACAGATCTTAATGCCCAGCCCGATCCCACAACCATGAGATCATGACCTGAGCCGAAGTTGGATGCTTAACCAACTGAGCCACCCATGCACCCTGTATACCCTTTGTATTTTGATTGGAGCATTTAGTCCATTTACATTCAGAGTAATTATTGATAGATATTTAGTGCCATTTTATTACTTGTTTTGTTGTTGTTTGGGAGATTTTCTCAGATCCTTTCTTGTCCTTGTCATTTTGGTCTTTCCTTTCCACTCAAAGAGTCCCCTTTAATATTTCTTGCAGGGCTGGTTTAGTGGTCATGAACTCCTTTCATTTTTGTTTGTCTGGGAAACTCTTTATCTCTCCTTCCATTCTGAATGATAGCCTTGCTGGATACAGTATTCTTGGCTGCAGATTTTTGCCATGTCCTTCTGGCTTCCCAAGTTTCTGTCAAGAAATCTCCAGCTAGCCTTGTGGGTCTTCCCTTATTAAGGGAAGTTAAGGACTTCTTTTGTCTTGCTGTTTTTAAGATTTTTTTCCTTCTTTTAAAATTTTTTTATTTTAGAGAGTGTATGTGAATGGGGGAGAGGGGTAGAGGGAAAGGTAGGGAGAGGGAGAGGGAGAGGGAGAGGGAGAGAGAGAGAGAGAGAGAATATCTTAAACAGGCTCCCTGCAAAGCATGGAGCCTGACACAGGGCTTGATCCCATAACCCTGGGATCATGACCTGAGCGGAAATCATGAGTTGGATGCTCAAACCGACTGAGCCACCCAGGCACCCTAAGGTTTTTTCTTTAGCACTATATTTTGGAAATTTAATTATAATATGTCTTGGTGTTGGCCTGCTTTTGTTGATTTTGACGGGAATTCTCTGTGCCTCCTGGGTCTGGATGTCCATTTCGTTACCAGATTAGGGAAGTTTTTAGCTATTATTTCTTCAAATGAATTTTCTGTCCCTTTCTCTCTTCTTCTGGGACTCCTATAATACAAATGTTATTATGTTTGATGGAGTCACTGAGTTCTATAAGTCTGTTCTAATGCTGCATAATTCTTCTTTCTTCTGTTCAGCCTCAGTATTTAATTATCTTGTCTTCTAGGTCAGTAATTTGTTTCTTCCAGGCTGCTGGTTCATGGCATCAGGCCTGTTTCTAATCTCATGTTTTGCATTCTTCATCTCTGATTCTTTTATCTCTGTGGTAAGGGTCTCACTGATGTCTTCTGTTCTTTTCTCAAGCCTAGTGAGTATCCTGAGGATTGCTGTGTTAAATTCTCCATCAAGCATGTTACTTATATTTGTTTCACTTAGATCTGTAGCCATGGTCTTATCTTGTTCTTTCATTTGGGATGAATTCCTCCATCTTGGCATTTTGTCTAAGTTTCTGTCTTCTTCTTTGTGTTAGAAAAGCTAGTTTTGTTTCCTGCTTTTGAGAGTAATAGCTTTATGAAGTAGAGTTAATATAGTGCCCAGGGCCTTGAGCTTTAGGGAGTATCTCTGGTGTGTGCTGCATGCGCTCTGCTGCTGTGTTGTGGCTGGTCTATCCTCAGGCCAGTCATCTACCGCAGCTCTTCTTGCCTGCCATCCGCAGTGTTTGGACCTTGGCCAGAATGTGGCAAGTTTTAACTAGGTGTGCTCTGGTCTGCTTGTAAAATGAGACCTGGTACTACTTCCACTAGAACTGAAGCCTTTCAGGCCTCTCTGGTCAGGAGTCATGGTGCAGGCAGGGATTTCTGCTGGTCTTGTCATAAGGTGTCACTGCACTGGTGTAAGCAAGTTAGGAAGTCAGTGTCAGAGCTGTGCTGCCTCCTGCTTGTGGCTCTGTGTTTATGCTGAGGGGCAGGGAAGGGAAACTGTGCCAACCAGCTCCTTTTCCCCCCGAGAGATGTCTCTGTGAACACTGCCTCTCAGGGTGTGCTCCAAAAAGAACACCAGGCGCCCCAGGTGTTCTTCAAATCACTGCTTCTAGGGGCGCCTGGGTGTCTCAGTCGGTTAAGCGGCCGACTTCAGCTCAGGTCATGATCTCACGGTTCGTGGGTTCAAGCCTTGCGTCAGGCTCTGTGCTGACAGCTCAGAGCCTGGAGCCTGCTTCTGATTCTGTGTCTCCCTTTCTCTCTGACCCTCCCCCACTCACACTCTGTGTGTGTCTCTCTCAAAAATAAATAAACGTTAAAAAATTAAAAAAAAAATCACTGTTTCTACACCATTTGCCCCTGGGTTGTTTGCCTGGCTTCTCTCCAGGAGCAGTGCAGTGGCCTTTGGGCTCTATCCCAGCCAAGCCTGCTGACCTTTAAAACTCCAGGCTTTAAACCTTGCTGGTTACAAGAACTCAGGAAATTCAGTCCCTCTCGTTTTCCAAGTCAATGACTTTGGGGAAATGTTCTCCTTGTGCGTTCCCCTATGTGCTCCTCTCTCTCTCTCCCCCTTCTCTGTGACCATGTCTTCCTCCCCTCCATAGCACTTGTGATCCATTTCTCCCAAAAACTGCGCCTCTGTACTTCCTACCTTCTTCGATGTGGCCCTTTCTCTCCTTTTAGTTGTGGAGTTTGTTCTTTCAGTCTTCGGGCTGATTTCCAGGGCATTTAGGATGATTCGATAATTATCTAGTTGTGTTCATGGGACAAGACAAGCTTAGGGTCCTCCTCCACTGCCACCATCTTCTCTCTCCTTCAGCAATCCACTACATTTTAAAGGGGCTCTAATTCATGAGAAAGTTTTTCCTCCAAGTGACTCAAAATTTACTTCCCTATAAGTTATGCACATTTGTTCTACTTGTCCCTTCCAGAGCTAAATAGAGTAGATCCAAGTACTTCTCACATTCTAGAACTTCAAGGACTTAGAGACAGCTATTACTTCCTGCTGGAGCATTAGGAGATAGTAAATACACCCTCTCCCCTCACTTTCAACTTCAGAACCAAGTGAGAGACAGCTGCTAGAATCTGGTAGGTGGAGATGAAAAATATCAGCTTTATTTTTGAATCATACATGCCCATTTCTTCCAAACTTTCCAATTTGGAGATCCCTCCATATTGAAGCATGAGAATTTGGGAAAATAAGTGTTATTCACAACTGTTTCCCACCAAGTCTTACACTTTGACAGGTAAATATCTCCATTTCTTTCAGTAATTCCTCATAGAATTATTTTCCTAATCTTTCATGATCTGATTCAGTGACTAATTTCAGATGTGCTCAAGTTAATCCAGAATACACTAGTACTATACTTATTAGGCTGTAGATGAAGTCTAAGATAGCACTTACCATTTTAATTTTAATTTTAAATTTAATTTTTTTGATAAACACATAGTCTCTGAAAATTGTTCCTGCAAAGAGGTCATTCTTTCTCCTCCTTCTTTCCTTTCTCTCTTCCTCCTTTCCTTCCTTCTGTCCTTCCTTCCTTCCTTCCTTTCTGTGTGTATACATGTTATAACATGTATTCATTTTATTTATTAGTTTTTTCTTTTTACCTTTTGAGCTCCTTCACCCACTTCTCCCTCTCCCTACTCCCTACCTCTGGCAACCACCAGTCTGTTCTCTTTATCTTTGTTTTTTTTTTTTTTTTCAGATTTCACACATAAGTGAAATCATATGGTATTTGTCTTTGTCTGGCTTATTTCACTTAGCATAATGTCTTTAAGGTCCATCCATGTTGTCACAAATGGCAAGACTTAATTATTTTTTAAGCTTTCATTATTTTTATGACTAACTCATGTTCCGCTGTGTGCATGTGTATATGCTGCAATTTCTTTATTCATCCATCGACATACACTTGGACACTTAGGGTGTTTCTACATCTTGGCTATTGTAAACAATGCTACAGTGCCTAGGGGTGCCTAAATATTTTTGAGTTAGCATTTTTGTTTTTTTGGATAAATAGCCAGAGGTAGAATTGCTGGACTATATGGTAGTCATATTTTTAATTTTTTGAGGAACTTGCACACTGTTTTGTATAGTGGCTGTACCAATTTCCATTCCTACCAACAGTGCACAAGAGGGTTCCCTTTTCTCCCCATCCTCGCCGACACTTGTTACCTCTTGTCTTTTTGAGAATAGCCATCTGACAGGTGTGAGGTGATATCTCATTGTGGTTTGGATTTACATTTCCCTGATGATTAATGATGTTTAGCAACTTTTGAAATACCTGTTGACCATCTCTCTTTCTTCTTTGGAAAAATATCTATTCAGATCATCTACCTATATTTTAAACCAGATGGTTGTGTGTTTTTTTGCTGTTGAGTTGTATGAGTTTTTTTTTTCTATTTTGGATATTAGCCCCTTAACGGATATATGATTTGCAAATATTTTCTCTGATTCAGTAGGTTGTCTTTTCATTTTGTTGATGGTTTCCTTTGCTGTGCAAAAGCTTTTTAGTTTGATGTAGTCCCACTTGTTCATTTTTGCTTTTGTTGCTTTTGGTGTCAGATTAAAAAAATCATTGCCAAGACAAACATCAGTGCTAATGCAGACTAAAATGGCACTTACCATTAAAAAAAATTATTTATTTTATTTATTTTTTAAAAGTTTTTATTTACTTATTGAGAGAGAGAGAGAAAGAGAGAGAGAGAGAACAGGGGAGGGGCAGAGAGAGAGGGGGACAGAGGATTCAAAGCAGGCTCTGTGCTGACAGCAGAAAGCCCAATGTAGGGCTCAAATTCAGGTACTGTGAGATCATGACCTGAACTGAAGTCAGTCACGCAGCTGCCGCAGAATGTTTATTTATTTTTGAGAGAGAGAGAGAGAGAGAGAGAGAGAGAGAGAGAGAGAGAGAGAGAGAGAGAGGGAGCACAAGTAGGGAAGGGGAAGAGAGATAGGGACAGAGGATCCGAAGCAGGCTCTGTGTTGTCAGCGCAGAGCCTGATGTGGTACTCGAACGCACAAACAGTGAGATCATGACCTGAGCTGAAGTCAGAAGCTCAACTGACTGAGCCACCCAGGTGCCCTGGCACTTGCCATTTTAAAATTTATGGTCAATGAAGACTCCTAGATCATTTCTTCTATATACTGATGTTTATCCTTTCCTTATTTTGTTAGTGTTTAGGTTATTCCTGTTTATAGTGTTAGTATTTTTTTAACCTAAATGTAGGATTTTATCATTTATGCCTCCTGCATTTTATCCTGTTAGTGTAGAGCAGCATTCCCCAAACTATGTTTCTTAAAGACAGCTGAATGTTAATTGCTGCTCCATGAATACGGTGCTTTTTAGTCAGACGGCTAAGGAAGATCTTGGTTTGGCACCCCAAGGACCTTAGTCCATAGATCGGTTTCACTTGACTTTGTTTTAAAACGTGGTTTGAATGCTGTTAGCTATGAAGCCCACCCAGATTTCCATAGTCCTGGCCTTCTGTTGTTGCATGCCTTGCTACTTTCCTCATTTGTAAGCCCTACCAACGCACCTGCTTCTGACACCTTTGAATCAGCAGGTCTCTTCACTGTGAGATTTTTCAGTGGGAACTAACTCTGGAGTGTAGCATCTCTCATTTGCACAACTGGAAACTTTTTCCCCAGGAGATTTCTTTCATAACTAGTGTTTCAGAGAACATTTTTTGGGAAACACCAACCACTTTAGGCTCCTTGTTACAGCCTGTTGAAAGCTTTGCAGATGCTGTATTTCTCTTCCAGTCTATTAGTTATTCATCCCGGCTTTGCTGTCGTGGGCAGATGGGACAAGCCTGCTTTCCATAACTTATTTTTTTGTGAATAAAAATGTCTGGCAGCATAAAAAAACGCTACCTGATACTGAACCCAGTGACATACCACTGAAAGCCTTGTCCCCAACTACCACTGATGTATTAAGTAGTCCTTTGAGTATGAAAGTTTTTTTAACTTTGTCACATGCCTTGCTAAAAATTTTGGATATATGCTGTGTTTATGGCATTGTCCTGATTGCCGAGCTTCTTAATCTCATTGAAAAATAAATGAGATTAATATACCCAACTAATGCTGGCCTGGATTGCTCATCAGGTCCTTTTCTAAGACCTCAGATTTACTTCAGAAATAATACCAAGGGGCACCTGGGGCGCTCAGTTGGTAAAGTGCCCGAGTCTTCATTTTGACTGAGGTCATGATCTCATGGTTTGTAAGTTTGAGCCCCGCGTCAGGCTCTGCACTGAGAGTGCAGAGCCTGCTTGGGATTCTCTCTCTCTCCCTCTCTCTCTGCCCCTCCCCCATGTTCTTTCTCTTTCAAAATACATAAATAAGTTTTTAAAAAGAAGTTACCTAAAAAAGTATCTGAGGACAGTTCTGGTCTTCTAGTTAAATAACATTTCTCTTCTCTACCTTCCCCTTTGTGTGGGTCCTCCTACTTTCTCTAATCTCCTAAATTTTTCTAATTTGAGCTATCTTGCTTTGTTACCTTCCCTTATAGACGGTTTCCTCTAACTGCAAGATCCAGAGACTCCATTCTTTCTTGTCTGAGATAAACCAAAGAGTACCAAACAATTTAGCAGTTACAGCTTCTTGCCTCTAAAAGTATAAAAGAGGGGCTCCTGGGTGGCTCAGTGGGTTAAGTGTCCGATTTCGGCTCAGGTCATGATCTCACAGCTTGTGAGTTTGAGCCCTGTGTCAGGCTCTGTGCCGACAGCTCATAGCCTAGAGCCTGCTTCGGATTCTGTGTCTCCCTCTCTCTCTCTGCCCCTCCCTTGCTCACACTCTGTCTCTGTCTCTCTCTCTCGAAAATAAATAAACATTAAAAAATTTTTTTGAAGTAAAAAAGACACTGCAGCCTCTTGTGTGTTACAAAGACTTAGCATGTCTTGATATAATTAATAATGTGCATGTTTTCCATTCTGGTTATGCAGCAAGTTCATGGGATATTATTTTACTATGATATAAGAATTGGAGCTATTTCATATTATCCTTTTAGATGAAAATATTTGTTCAGCTAATTTAATAATAGTTATAGTCCATGTGTTTTAATTAAAGTTTTAATAACCCTTTCATAGTTACAGCCATAGAACTGAGGTTGAATAAATTCATTTCTCTGAGAAGTGATTTCTGAGTAACTAATGTTTTCGGATTTTACCACCAGAATTTCTTAGAGATGCCTACCCAACCTGTGATCTATCAGAAGGTGGATATGACTGGAAGTTGTGTGTCGCAGCTATCAATAGTTGTATCCGTAGTCTTAGGTATGACTCCAAGAAGTCCACATCCAAAGCGGAGACGCTTCCGGCAACAACCCCTTCAGCGGAGTCAGAGCCAAGATACTGACTGACTGAAGTACTTGAATGTTAGCCATCCTGCATTTTTTTTT
>CM053579.1:92678826-92711526 GCA_028646485.1 Cryptoprocta ferox
AAGTTGGATAGGCAAACCACAATGCCAAGTGTAGGAATTTGTAGGTAGTGGACATTCAGTATTTGTCAAGTGTATCATCACTGCAGATCTTAGATCTAAGCTCCACTGATTTAGCAGGGAGGTATGGTTTGCACATAACCAAATCTCCCATGTTGGTTTTCTTAAACATCCATCAATAGGGGATTCATAGGATTGATATCCTATGGTTTAACCCAAGCTTTCCAGACATGAGACCTATGTTTTTTTTTATTTACTCCTGATAAAAACAGCATTCTTTTAATTACCTCCAGATAATATTTTATCACAGGAGTTTTCTAAGAGTCAACATAGAAAAGCATATCAGGAGACTTTTTGGTGCCATTTAAATAATTTAAATTTAAGAATATATCACTACGAGTAAAAAGAATCTGACCAGAGTAAGACACTAACATTTTTGTTGTTGTTTCTGAAATGTCTGGTGAAGGTTTATAAACATACTGTGTTTTTCTGATTGATTTTACTGTTGAAATGCATAAAAATTTAAATCTTACAGTGTTTAAATGAAAAAAAGTTGATCAGAGATTTAGTTAGAAAAAAGTGATCTTAAAGGATATTGGCAAGAATACTGGAGAATGAAAAAAAATTCCATTTTGCTCATGAGTAGGATTTTATTTTTAGCTTAATCACTTTAAAGTTCTTGAATATTTGAGCTATAGAAATGCTGTATAATTTCATTGTTTGATCATTAGTGTTTAAGAAACATTTTGTCAAAAAAGAAATACTTTGTTAGTTATAATGCCATCTTTTAGCTTTCAGGCTATATAGAATGATCCTCAGTTACATTCATTTTATAGCATTTTTAGTTATTGTTAAAAAGCAAATTTTTTCCTCATGGGAGTTCAGTCTTTAGCTGTGGTCATTTGCTTATGACCCATGGGTATTCCTGGGTAAGTTTTCTGATCATAGATCAGTTTTTTGATAAGGCAAAGAAGAAATTCAATAGAAATAAATAGGTCAATGTAATCTGTGTGAAAGTTGACAAGTCTTGTTATTTTTGTGATTTGTGAAATATTTTAGGATTGTTTTATATGGTTAATTTGTAGAATAGATATATTTTTCAAATGTCAAATCTTTTGAAAATTCAACTTTTAGAGTATTTTAGTGAAATATAGTATAAGTAATTTTAGAAAGATAAGATGTAAGATATAATTTCTATAACTGTTCTCCAAATATATAATTTGCCATTAGTTGCCTTTAGGTTAATAAAACTATAGTATTTCTATGCACATCTTTATATGTTTAGGCTATGCTATAGTGATCTTAAAAAGTAAATAATTCAAGTAAAAAAAAATCTTCCATGGAGGGCAAAAGAGTTTTGAAAGTTATTCAGATTAATTAATCTAAAATAATCTTTGGCCTCACCATTCAGTTTCATAAATAATTTTACAAACTACTAGTAATATAGCTAATATGGAAAAGTAAAATAGTATCTTAGACAAGATTAAATTTCAAAGTTTATATGCAGATTTCAAATTTGATTTCTATTTTGTGTTATCTGAAATAGTCTCTGGATTAGAAGCAAAATTACAAGAACAAAAACTTTATATTCACAAAATTTTTCAAGATTTACATGGTTAACTTTATTATGGTGACTGCTAATATGAGCTACTAGACCAGTCTTGTCCAACACTATTAGCGACATAATGGTAATGTCACCAGCCACATGTGGCTCTAAACACTTGAGATGTGGCTAATTAGACACAGGAACTAAAGTTTAAAACTTTACCTCATTTTAGCTGATTAAAAATTAAATTAAAATAGCCATATGTGTATAGTGGCTGCTATATTGGCTAGCACAGTTTATAATATCCACTTTTTTAAGAAGTGTTTAAGATGATTTCCATAGTTTGAATCATAATAATATACATACAACTTATTTTTATTTTTTTTTTTACACACAACTTCTTTACAGTCACAATGATTGGGCAAAATAAATTTCATAAAGGTGCTGCATATTTTATTTTAAACTAAATGAGACCTTTTCTGTCTTCAAAATATCACAGGGTCACTCCATTGTTGTATTAGTCCAATGTTAAAGATTTTAAATGCCTGTTCATAAGACTTGTGTTTGATAAATAAGTTTATCTTTCATATGTCATCCTGTTTTAGAAATAAATACAATAAATAAACATTTAAAATATTCTTAGTACTGATGCTTCGGTTGTTCTTTTCAATGGAATAATTTTACAGAACTTTTACTAATGCAATCCACAATGGTTTTTTTTTTTAATTTTTTAGTGTTTATTTATTTTTGAGAGACAGAGCACAAGCGGGAGAGGGACAGAGAGAGAGGGAGACACAGACTCTGAAGCAGGCTCCAGGCTCTGAGCTGTCAGCACAGAGCCCGATTAGCGACTCGAACTCACAAACTGTGAGATCATGACCTGAGCCGAAATCGGACGCTTAACCCACTGAACCACCAAGGCGCCCTCACAATGTTTTTTAAAAAAATTAATGATAACATATTTTTCATCCAGTTCCACAAATGTGGTACAGTTAGAATGTTTACTTTCTTGCTTAATAAGCAAGATGGAATAGTTGAACCCAGCAACAGCAATTTACTATCGTGGGTATAGTCATAAGGATATTGAAACCTTTGGAAGTGTTTTACCCTTCCTGGGTAAAATAGAAGTGTTACTAAAGCATAATATCATTTTATACTTTAATATTTATTTAAATATATGGTACATTTTTATTTATAAGAAAATAATAAGATCGGGACGGGACATTAAATTAGGGTAAAGGAGGTAGTGAGCGTGAACGTGGTTCAGACTGCCACTGTTACGGAGCGCTGCAGACATAGTCCTCTACTAGATGCAGAAATGACCTCTAAAGAAAAGTGAGAAACAGTTGAAAATCTAAACCGTACAGGCCAAAGGCCATATAAAATGTTACCATTGATTTAAACAGCAATGTTACTGCCACCTGTGGTACCAGCTCCGCCCCGCGGGCAAGCAGCCCCGCCCACTCACCGCTGAGCTCAGGTGCGCAGGCGCAGGCCTCAAGCAGGTCCCGCCAGTCCCCACACCTGAGGGACTGGCGGGAGACGGTCTCCCTTCCGCGGGTGCGGCTCTGACTCAGCTCCCGGCCGGGGCGTGGGCGGCGGCGGCTCCAAGGCGGGCAGAACTCCTCGTCTGAGGACCAGGGTCCTGCACACGTGCACCCTATCCGGTCGAGTGGTTCCGCAGGTGAGCGACACTCCCGCTTGGGGCCACAGTCTGGGCACTGCACACAGGACCTCGACCCGCCGATCCGCGCTCGTTGTTGCGAGTCCTCCCCCCGCCCCCCCCCCGGCTTCTAAGGCCCCCTCAGATTCCCCTGCAAGCCCTGCGGGGCGAGACCAGAAGAGGGGCTCCCGCGAAGTTACCCTCCGTGCTGGGTGCTTGTCGGCCGGGTCCCTTCCCAGGCTCAGGGGAGGCCTTTCCGTGTGGTGCCCTGCTGGTCTGGGTTAGGGGCGATGCGCTCCGTGGGTAGTTCTCTTACCCATCTAAGGCGGTCTGTCTTGGTCTCTGTGGTGCAGGGTGGGGGGTGCCTCAGCCTCAGTCGGTGTTCCCAGATTCTCCCAGTTGGTGTCCTGTTCAGGAGTCGTTGTTCCAGTGAGGGACGGTGAAATCACAAAGTTGTATGCCGTCTTGGAGACCTCGCTCTTAATTTCTGTTTTGAACCTCTGTGCCCTGGGAGTAGAAATTTAGCCTTAGTCATTCGAGGCTTTTGAGTTTCCCGAGAATGCAAGAGCCCGGGAGGTGAACAGAGGTAGGTCTGGGAAAATACCAGTGGGTGGGTATTTTCATCCTGTTCCCCAGAATTGAGTCTAAATTTTAGTGGTTTTAAACAATGCCAAGGGTGAGGAGGGGGTTCGGAATCAGGTTCTTGTCATCAAGAGGATGGTTTCTTAACCATCATCAGCTGAGATAACTACTTGTCTCACCTGGTCTTCAGTCATTGGCCCAGAGCCATTCTTAGTCTTGTCCACATGACCCATTCAGGTGGAGAAGCTCCTCTCTCTGCTCCTTCCAAGTTCCCTTCAGACTGGTGGGAATCATTTTGCTGCTGCTTCATTATTTTGTGTCCCGGGAAATTTTTTTTAAGTTCGTTTATTTTTGAGGGGGTAGGGGCAGAGAGAGGATCTCAAGCAGGCTCTGTGCTGTCGGTGGAGAACCGATCACGGGGCTCAATCTCACCAACCTTGAGATCGTGACCTGAGCTGAAATCAAGAGTTGGTCACTTAACTGACTGAGCCACCCAGGCGCCCTATGAAATGAGTTTCATCCAGTTCTCCATAGACTTCCATGTAGGACTGGCTACATAATTTGCAGGGCCCAATGCAAAATGATGAATTCAATTTTGATACTATTTAACACAATTTTATATCTTAACATTTTATTTTGGGATAATTTTGGACTTATAGAAGAGTGGTAAAGATAGTACAGAGTTCCTGTACACCCTTCATCCAACTTCTCCTAATGTTAACAGCTTTAATAACCATGGCACAATGATCAAAACTCAGAAATTAACATTGGTACAATATTATTAACTCCAGACTTTGTGTATTTTGCCAGGTTTTCTTCACGTATAGGATTCAATCCAAAATCCAATATTGCATTTAATTCTCCTGTCTCCTTACTCTCCAATCTGTGGCAGTTCTCAGTCTTCCCTTGTTCTTCCTGACCTTGACATTTTGAAGAGTACTGGTCAGTCATTTTGTTGTAGCATGTCCCTCAATTTGGGTTTGTCTAGTGTTCTCTTGATGAGACTGAGGTTATGCGCTCTTGGGAATGATGTACTCTTCTCAAAGCATCACAGCCTCTTGAATGTTTCAATAAAAAAGTTACCAGAAGTTTCAGCAGTTTGTCCAAAGTCCTAGAGTTGCTAGCACCAAAGCCAAGACTGAACCTCAAGTCTCACTTTTATGCTAGGGTTGTTAACACAGACCTATAAATCCTTTCATATATTTTCCCAAACTACTGACTTATTTAGCATTTGCCTTTTTAAAATGTTTGTTTATTTTGAGAGAGAGAGAGTAAGTACAAGTTGGGGAGGGGCAGAGAGAGAGAGAGAGAGAGAGAGAGAGAGAGAGAGAATCCTAAGCAAGCTCCATGCTCAGCACAGAGCCCAACCCAGAGCTCAATCCCATGAACTGTGAGATCATGACTTGAACCGAAGTCAAGAGTCAGACACTTAACTGACTGGCATCCCAGCATTTGCCTTTTAGGATTGTGATTCCTGAGTCCTTGTTTGGTCCCTGCACAGTGAAGTAGGGGAAAGGGGAGGCTGAACACCAGACGGATAACCTAGGAGAAAAATAGTACATACTCCAAACGCTGTAAAGTTCAGTGCTTGCTTGTGTCCCTGCTGCTTCGTGGATGGTGGTGATAATGGTCACCACTTAATGAGCTCCAGCTGTGTGCCAGGTTTCACCTAAGCACACATTCACTTGTAGAATTTCTGCTTTACAAAAGAGAAGCTGAGAGCCACATTTCCCATAACCCCTGTGTGAGTATGGTTCCAGTTCAGAATTTGTTGATGAGAGGAACTTTCATGAAATTTGAAGGCAGAAGAAAAGGAGAAGCTGTTTTGCACTACAGTGAGGGCAGATGTGAGATTTACAGAAGCTCCCCCTCTAGCCTGACCTTCCCATCTTCACTGCCTAACTCAGTGGTCTGGGCGTAGTAGGCGCGCAGTAAGCAGAGGTGTTCCCCATTCACCCTGCCTTACCATGCCTGAAATTCCACCATTAGTTTGATTTCTTTGGCTTGAGCCTAATTTCACCTTTCCCCCTGTAAAAATAGAGGTCCTGTCTCTATTCATCCTGTATGCCTTCATAGAGCTGAACTTGTTAAATCCATTCCTCAAAGTTGGTTCAATTTGGAGTGTGAGAGGGCATGAGGAATTGTTAGTTTTGAAAGAGACTTCCACGCAAAGAAAAATGTGCAATAAGGTTGCAGCATTCTCTGTAATAGGATAAAAAATTGGAAAGGTGTTAACAAATAATATTTTTTAAAAAGGTAAAATTCTGGCTCTCAGATATAAAATGAACATATGTTAAAGATTTTATTTAACTGGTTACTAATTAGCGAACCAATAAGATGTCACAACCATTTCAAAGGACAACCAACAACATCTTTTTATTAGATTAGTAGTATTGAAATGAAAGCGCAAAGGGAGGCAAAACTGGCTCCTCCTACAGTTGAAGGAATTAATTGAATTTCCACCAGACAATTTATTTGCATGTCTATAGATAAGAATTATTTTCCATTGCTATCAGTTATATACAACTTACAGAATGGAAAATCAGAACTGGATAACCAAGAATGCTGTGCTCCAAACAATGAACAGTTTTCCACTGAAGCACAAATTTTTACCCATGAGTAAAAATATCCCTTAATAGAGAACTGGTAACATTAAGAAACTGCTACTACACTGGGAAAAGAAACATCCATTGAAAATGTGGCAGATACTAAAGTGAAAGGCAAACCAGAGATTGAAAATACATTAAAAAATTTTTTTAATGTTTTTAATTTATTTGAGAGAGAGAGGGAGAGGGAGAGACAGAGCATGAGTGGGGGAGGGGCAGAGAGAGAGGGAGACACACAATCTGAAGCAGGCTCCACACTCTGAGCTGTCAGCACACAGCCCGATGCGGGGCTCGAACTCATGAATCATGAGATCATGACCTGAGCTGAAGTTGGACGCTTAACCAACTGAGCCACCCAGGCACCCCCCCCCCCCAGAGATTGAAAATATTCACAATACTTATGTTTGATAGAGGACTTGTATCCATTATATATTAAGGAATTCTATAAACCAATAACAAAACAATGAGCAACTCAATTAAAAACAGCAAAATTCTTGAATGGGTATTTCATAAAAGAAGATATTGGAATGGTCGGTAAGCACATGAAAAAGTGCTCAGCATCGTTGGTCATCAGGAAAATGCAAATTAAAATTGTAGTAAGATACCAGCATACACCCACCAGAATGGCTAATGTTGTAAAGACTGACAATACAAAGTTCTGATGAGGATTGAACAATTGGAAGGTTATACACTGCTGGTAGGAATGTAAAATAGTCAATGCGGCAAAATGTTTGTAGTCTCTCATACAGTTATACACTACCTATGACCCAGCAATTATAAGTATATTCTCAAGAGAAATGAGTACACATGTCCACAGCTTTCTTAAAGAATGTTCATAGTAGCTTCATTCACAAGAGTGCCCCCCCTCAAACTGAAAACAACCCAAACCATGATGGGAATACCACTTAGCAATAAGAACAAAAACAACCCCCCCCCTTCAAAACTACCAATACATGCAAAAACAGAAATGAACCTCGAAAATATTAGGTTGCATGAGGGGCGCCTGGCTGGCTCAGTTGGTTAGGCATCCAACTTCGGCTCAGGTCATGACTTTGCCATTCGTGGGTTTGAACCTGGAGTCGGGCTCTCTGCTATCAGCACAGGGCATGCTTTGGATCCTCTGTCTCCCCCCCTCTCGCTGCCTCTCCCCTCCCCTCAAAAATAAATATTTTTAAAAAAGGAAAAAAATATTAGGTTGCATGAAAGAATCCAGACACAGAAGAATAGCAACTCTGTGACTCCATGAATGTGAGGTTTAACAAGCAAAACTAATGTATAGTGTTGGAAATCAGAGTAGTGGATCCCTCTGTGGGGGTGGTATTGACTGGAAGGGGCATGAAGGAGAGTTTCTGGGATAATGGAAATGTTCTACATATTGATCTGGATGGGGATCACATGGGGATATACATATGTAAAAAGTCCTCAAGCTGTAGTTATGTGCATTTACTGTATATAAATTATACTTCAACAAAGTACTATTAAAAAAGATGTAGTCAATCTAGATAAACTGATGTGACAATCATGTCCTGACTCAAAAAAGGCTTATCTCTTCATTTTGAATAGTGAGTCACAGAACAGTAAATGTAATACATTTCCATTTACATTATTAAAAACCGTGGGTGTGGTTATGTGTAATATATGAATGCATCACAAAAGATGGAAGATACTTGTCTGGTTCTTTACTGTGGCTATCCTGGGCAGTGGAGAGGAAAAGTGTGGAGCGGCATTCTTGTTTGAATCATTTACAATGGGAATGTATGCATAATTAAAAATAGGCCAATTTGGGGGCACCTGGGCGAATATGGTTAAGTATCTGACTCTGGACTTCAGCTCAGGTCATGATCTTGTGGTTTGTGAGTTTGAGCCCCATATTGGGCTCTGCGCTGGCAGCACGGAGCCTGCTTGGGATTCTCTCTCTCCCTCTCTATCTGCCACTCCCTACTTGTTCCCTCTCCACCTCCCCCAAAATAAATAAACTTACAAAAAATAGGCCAATTTTAATTCAAGTCATATTAGCAGAAAATGGAATACGTGCTCTAGAAGAAGAGTTGCTGAAAGGGGTAGTTACACAGTTGGACCGTGCTGGTCCCGACACCTGGATTTCTTATGAGAAAAGTTTCCTTTGGTTAAATGGTGGGATTTTTATCAGCTCTAAATAAAGCCATAGCCAAAGATCTATGAATCCAGTCTAGCACAAAAATACAGTTTTGGTCTTGGCCTTCTAGCATTATGTCTTTCACACTGCAGGCCATTTCCTGTCAGTGGGAGATAAAATCAGTTTAATGAGTTGAGACTAGCATTTCTTTTTTTTTATTTTTTAATGTTTTTATTTATTTTAGAGAGAGAGGTAGGGTGCAAGTTGGAGAGGGGCAGAGAGAGGGAGACACAGAATCTGAGGCAGGCTCCAGGCTCTAAGCTGTCAGTACAGAACCTGATGTGGGGCTCGAGCTCACAAACCGTGAGATCATGACCTGAGCCGAAGTCAGACGCTTAACCGACTGAGCCACTCAGGTTCCCCTGGGACTGGCATTTCTAAGAAATGAAATAGAATAGAAAATATCAGAGGACAATATTATTTTGGGAAACATTTGTCTTAGTTTTGTATTTTTTACTGTATATAGGAACGGGGCTGCCGTATAAAATGCCTTTCTTATTTAGATGACGGTTCAAAAATATTTGAAAGCCACAGGCTCTAGTAAGTTCAGCTCTCTGCTCGGCTCACTGTGTTGACAAGTGTAGGTTGACTGGTTTTCCCTTGCTCTGTAATTTAAAGAGATTTGGAGGACAGCAGGAATGGGAATGACTTGACCTCAGGCTACAAGGGGAACACAACCTTTCCTTTAAGCAGAGCCACAAATGACTCCTTCGGGGATGGCCTTTTGCATCCACATCAGGCTTAGGAAGCAGGGACTGGATCATAGTGGGGTTGTATTTAGTGGAATGAGCATTTTACATTCCACCCATCATCTGACCCTTGAAATACTTGCTTTTTAATCCTTGAAATCCTTGTTGTTTTAAACAGAAGCTATTTCAGATTTCTGTTTAAAGCAAATGGCAGCCGCCAGCCTTCAAGATGTAGGTGATGGTAGTTTTCTTTTCTTTTCCCCTCTCAAACACAGGAAGAATGGTGTTGGGGGGCGGTGGGGAGGGAAGAGAGAGAGAGAAAGGGAGAGAATAAGAGAAGCATATATATGCATACTTATGGTCCAGTATATTTTCCTTATCCATAAATGGCCAGATAAGAGCTCTGCTTAACTGAAACACCTGACTTGAACAGGACTCTCCAAGCCTAGTCGGAGGAGGTGCTTGTACAATTGCACTGCTAATATAGTCCATTTCCCAAGAATGTTGACACTTCAAGTTTTTAATGGCGCCACTTAAGTGAGTTTCCAAGTAAGGCACTTTCTGAAAAGCGATGTTCCTGAAATGAAATGTACATTTTAGCGGATGGCATTTTTCTCTGTTAGCACTTGTGTCGGCCTAATTGTTGGTTTACTTAAGTGATGAGTGATGTTTATTTAAGGAAGATATAACACACTGATATGTTTTTGTGGTGCCTGGCAATGCAGTATCTGTACTTAAACTTACTGAGTTCCAAGAGTAATTACTGTTTAAATGCCCTTTTGATCTGCCTAAGAATACCAGCCTAATAAGAAAAGCCATTACCAAATTTACCAACTGGGTTTGAGAACAGAAGTGTTCACATAGGCACACTTACCAGTTTGCCACTTATTAAAGGTTATTAATGAATTCTTAGACCTTAGCGTGTATGCGGGTAGGTATTCTAATGTGTGATGGGTCTGATACACAAGGTTATAGAATACTATTTGGGTCTGTTGGGGGTGGAGGGGGTCAAGCTTTGTTAGTTACCCTTTTGAAACTAACCAGGTCATGGATGAAATTGAAGACTGATCTTTTTTTTTTTTCCTCACATGGGCCTGTTCTAAGTATTACTCTAGAAAAGTATTTTTCAAACTTCATTCTGAGAAACCCCGTGGGTTTCACAATTGTTTGATTAAAGTATCATTGAAAACAACATTTAAAATACTTTAGACCTGTAATTAATGGAATTGTTAATTTTCTTAGGTGTGATGATAATGTGGTGGTATATATTGTGCTTATTCTTGGGAGATGTATGCAGAAGTATTTAGGAGACAAGTGCTATGAGGTCTTTAATCATCCTTTCAAATGGTATAACAAAAGAAAACGTAGATGTGGAAGGACAAGGTATGCTAAAATGCTAAGAATTGTTGAGTCTCCAGGGGAGTATATGAGCGTTTGTGATATTCTCTCTTGGCTTGACAATTTTCAAAATAAAACTTGGGGGAAATATGTATATACATGTTATAAATACTGTATATAAATATAAATATGTGGAGAGACCAAGTTAAAGTAAATATGGCCAAATGAGAGTGCTTATTGGATCCACACATGGGCTATATGGGTATTGCTTGTTCTGTCACATGTCTGAGACCCGAAGGCAGATGTTTATGTGCACAAGTTAATGGTGGAGTGCTCTTCTCGGGGAAGGCAGCGTGATTCAGCAGGAGGAGGAGCTGAGCTGAGATGCAGTACTAACCAAGACCTCAGCCCAAATAACTGGAGCTCAGCAGCTGGGTTGGCAAGGGGGCCAGGGCTTCATGCCTCCTCACCCACCAGTCATTGGATGTGAGCTTACCCTAGGGATGGGGAGGTAGGAGCATGTGGAGGGGTTGAGGGTGATGGAGCGGGGAGGCAGCACTCACAGCATCTGGGAGATGGACATGTCGTTCTTGAACGGGGTTCTGGGTGGCTCACCACAGTATCCAGTACATAGCTTTTCTTTATGGCATGTGAATTTGTTTATTGGAGTCACCTTCTTATAGATGTAACATTACTTTGCGAAGTTACAGCTTTGTCAGATGTTTTTGTTTCGTTTCAGTAATTCAGGCCTGTGGGTTCATGCTCATGTAAAAGACCTTCTCAAACTTATGTGTACTACACTCAATTAAATGTCCTTGTCCCCCCAGAAAGGGAACTTGTAATAGCTTTCATTGTGTCAGTTTCATATTACATACAGTTGTAAGTTTTTAGGTTTTTTTCTTTCCTTTATTTCATTTACTTTTTTTTCATTTTTGGTAAGCCTTGGGTGCTTCTTATCTGACTTAGAATTTATAAAATAAATTTAGATAAAATGCCACTTTTAAATCTGCTTTTCATGTTGAAGATTCAAATAAGATTATTTTGCTTAAAAAGGAATTTGCCCCTTGAAACCATTGGTCTACGATCCCTCCTATCTCTAGCCAAGATGAGACCGTTCTGACTTCCAAATATGAATTGAAGTTTGAAAACAATAAAAGATAAAAGGAAAGTTTTGTGATGCTAAGCATAACTGGCATCTGACCGCTGAGCCTTTCTATCCTGATCGTAACTGAGCAAGAACACTTTGCCCTTTCTGCCTACACTAGCTGCTTCCTGGAACAAGGATAAGAATGAACAAGTGAAGTTCTCTTCTGGTTGTCACTTTAAGCATTTGTTTCCTTCTCATTTTCTTTTTTCCCTCTTTGCCACGGTTTGTGATATGGGACAACAAGGGGACAACATTATCCCACTGGAGAAGAAAAACAATAGTCTCAGAAGCAGAAGCCATGCATTGCAAAAACCTCAAAGTCACTTTTCGTAAGGAAAAAGCTTTATTTATCTTAGAATGGATTTGGCCTTTTAAAACATGGATACAAAGCAGGAGGGGGAGTGTAAATATAACCCCCAAATCTCTGTAAAGCTTATTAAACTGCAGAGTGGTGAAGCAAGATCTTAAATTCTTTCAGAAAATGAAAGAACTATTGAACTATTTTTCATTGTCCTACATGCCACTTCAAAGGAAAATTTGGCACGATCTTTAGAGACTTTCTTCTGTCCAAGGAAGGGCGTAAGGATGTTGGAAAGTATTTGAACCAAGTAACTCATCCACAAATCTCCCAGCTTCCCCCTGCATTTCCTCATAGGACCATTGTAAGGAATGAGCAATGAATGCTTGCAAATCTTCTTGTAAAGCATAAAGGGCAGAAGAAATGTTCCTTAATAATTTACTCCAGAAGTGGTATGAGAGTTCAGCAGTCTGGAGCCAGGTTTCTCTCTAATTTTACAGATAGTGGGCAGGTGTGCCCAGAAAAGGTCTCTACGTTCATGGAAGGTCCCTAGGGAAAGACCACTAAAAGTGGCAGTGGTGTTGAGTGTAGCAGTTACCACTTGGAATCAGTGCCATGTGAACCCCATTGCAGTCTCAAGGAGCCTTTGGAGCATTGACCTGTGCAGCTTTTGAGAGCACACATGTGAATCATTTGTGATACCCATAGCATAAAGAATTGTTAAACTCTCCTTAGTCCCAAATTCTTACTAAATTCCTTAATATTCTACTCTTCTTTCTCCCTTTGCAGTAGCCCAGTATGGCACTTACTTTGTGGTGTTGTGTTGTAAATAAGACCATTATAGTTCCCTGCTGTGCACACTGGGGTGCTCACTACATTTTATTGTGGATTCTCTGTTTTAGGAGATCAGAAACAAATGTTAATGACTCCATTATCTCTGACATTAAGCAACAAGCAGAAATTATGTAAAGCATGCATTTTTTTTTTCAGAATGAAAGATTATCTTAGTTTGGGTTCCTGTAGAAGTCGACCTGACACAAGGATTCAAGTGCAAATGCTTGAATTGGGAGGGGAAGGAAACACTGGAGAGAAATGAGACAGGCAAGGGAAGGAGCCATTATAGTATTCTACTGGAGCTTAAGCCTGCTGGGGATCACTGGAGAGAGTGTACAAAATGTGCCTCAGACTTCTCCCACCCGCCGGTGAGGAAACTGAAGCATTTATATAGCAAATCCACTCAGTTCTGGGTTGAGGACTGTTGGGTTAATTTCCCAGCATGTTCAGCCTGCTACCCTAGTGGCAAAATGGGCTTTAAAATGCTGGTGGGTTAGGGATGTGAGCGGGTGGGTTAGGGATGTGAGCGGGTGCTACAAAGATGCTCTTGGAATCCAGAATACCATTCAGATAATTTTCAACAGGCTCTGGTACCTCTACCACCAAATAATTGTTTTTTTCTGGTAGTGAGTGGGAGGCAGGTTTCATTTTCTTGAGTTTAATAAATAAGAACAATACTTTGTCTACCTTGCAGGCTTATCATGAGAATCAAGTCAATTAATATCTGTGGAAGTATAACAGAAATAGAAGATGGCAGTTGAAATGATTTGACAGTTTACAACTAGATAGAAAAATGAATCAAAGAAAAGCAGTGAACTGTAAAACAAAACTATTGTAGTCATTTCCCATTTTATTGAGTTTTAAAGTGGTTTTGCTTCTGAACACCAAAATGCGACTTAGTTTATGTCATATTTTCCAGTTTCCAGTGGCTTAGTTTATGTCATATTTTCTGATTAATCAGAAAGCCTTCTTGGAATCTGACATGATTGGCTTTTTTTTTTTTTTTTTAGAGAGAGAGAGAGACAATGCTTGCACATGCATGTGTGAGCAGGGGAGGGGCAGAAGGGGAGGGAGGGAGAGAGGGAGGGAGGGAGGGAGAGAAAGAGAGAGAGAGAGAGAGAGAGAGAGAGAGAGAGAGAGAGAGAGAGAGAATCTTAAGTTCCACGCTCAGTGTGGAGCCCGACTCGGGGGGTCAATCCCACAACCATGAACTGAGCTGAAATCAAGAGTCAGATGCTCAACCAACTGAGCCACCCAGGCACCCCTTGCTATTTTTTTTCAGTTTTTTAAAAAATGTTTATTTATTTTTGAGAGAGAGAGAGAGAGAGAGAGAGAGAGAGAGAGAGAGAGTTCAAGCATGGGAGAGGCAGAGAGAGGGGGAGACACAGAATCTGCAACAGGCTCCAGGCTCTGAGCTGTCAGCACAGAGCCCAACGTGGGGCTCGAACCCATAGACCATGAGATCATGACCCCACCCAAAGTTGAATACTTAATGGACTGAGCCACCCAGGCGCCCCTCCTTGTTATTTTTAATATGTATATTTTTGGCCCACCTTATAACTTTTTGAGAGAAGTTAACTAAAATCTTCGATAATGGTGAATCTCTTATAAAAATGCTGCTTTATATATTTTGAAACTGTTATTAATGCATAGAGGTTCAAAATTGTTACAGCTACTTGGTAGATTGTTCTTTTTATCATCAAGTAAGGTCCTGCTTTATTACTACTAAGTATTTCCTCCTTAAATTTTGCTTTGCCTATATTAATCTTGCTTGACAGATTTTTTTGTTATTTGTTATATTTTTTCCTCTTCCTCTTCCTTTTATTTTGGCTTTTGTATGTCCATTGTGTTTTAGGTGTACTGTTTGTAAAAAGCCTATCTCTAGCTTTTGTTTTCACCCACTCAATATAAACAGACTTACTTATCTATTAAAGATAGTGGCTAAAAACATAGATTACTGATATATTTGAGTTTAATTTTTGCTTTCTTGTTGTTTCTGTTTATTTGAGTTTTGTTTTCTTATTCTGGTTTGGAGGTTATCCATCCTAGTTCATTATCACTTATTTTATGCTCTTACTCTCCATTGCCTTAAAAGGCATGGAACATACCTTTTATTTTTATGTTGTTGATGAGATATTTACTGCAGGGTTAATTATCTTTCTTTTGCTTGGACTACAGTAAAAGCATGATATTTATTTTGTGGAATAACATTCGCTGCATACTGAAGGATGCTGTTGTGTACCTAATGACCTATAGTGTATATGTTGCTTTACTTTCTGCTCACAGAGAATGTAGGAGCAAACTAGTGAAATCTTCCCAAACTTTCTCTAATGTTTCTAACCACAGAACTCAGCTGACCTGTCCTCTTCTTCTCCTTTGTCTTTTCTCATGATTTTTCCCTAGTTGCCTTTGAAAAGGAGCCTTATATAACATGACAAGAAGTTGCAAGAGGTAGCATGAAGGAAAGGTCAGTATATCAAGTTATGAAACCTCAGCTACTACCCAATTCTATGATGTAAATAGTTTTTAAAGAGAACCTTTTTTTTTCTCTCTCTCCATTTGTATGGCTGCTTTGTCCTGTGACACATGCACCTTCAGCTGACTTTTGAAAGCCGACTATTTTGGAGGTCCTAATTTTGACTGATAGGCCTATAATTAGTAAGTGCTCATTAAGTACTCTGTCCTGAGTATTACTGTGGGGTGGTAGAGAATGTTCTTAGCAGCTGCCAGGGTGATAACAGTCCTGCAAATTGGCATGACTCCAAAAGTCACCAAAGCGCTTTATAAAGATGAAAATTAAACAGAAAAGCATAGCAGTAGCTATAGCAAGGGAGAAAAAAGTATGAAGGCCCCTTAGGCACCGAAACTAAGGAGTCCTTATCCTTGTTTTATCCATAATGTTGAACAGTTGATACTCTTAGTTTTTGTCCCACCTATTTGAAGTCATGCCTCTCTCTCCTGGTGCTTTGTCCTCCTGCCTCTTAGTTACAGGTGTTTCTCAAGTGTTGATCTGGAGTCCTCTTCTCCCTTCTGTGATCCTCCCCCACGCAGAGCATTCCATCCCAGTGGATTCACATTTAAGCTTTATGTTGATGACTCCCAAATCCACACGTCTGGCTTCTACCCAAACTCCAGCCCCACATTTTTAATTGCCTGCTGAACATTTATCCCTAGAGGTCTTCCTGAAGCCTTTACTCAGTACCCCTAAAGCCATACTCTTTCCTTAAAACCAGCATCCATACTTTATGACCCAGTGTTTCTATTCCTATATATGTAGCTAAAAGAAATGTGTGGACAGTGCACCAAAAGACGTGTGTAAGAATGTTCATAGAGCATGACACATCAGGACCAAATAGGGCTTCACCCAGGAATTCAAAGTTGGGTTAAAATTTAAATATCAAACGGTTTAATTCATCACATTAACAGAATGGGGGGGGATCATGTGATTATTGAATAGACGAAGAAAGTTCATTTGACAGTATTAAACATTCTTTCATGATAACTCTTAGCAAAATAGGAGAAAAGAATATTCTTTTTTTCTTTTAAACTTTAAATCCAATATAATTAACATATAGTGTTATATTAGTCTCAGGTATGCAATATAGTGATTTAACAGTTTTTTTTTTGACACTGGATATATTTTTATTGAACCTTTTAGTTCATAAACTGAGGTAAAAGGAAAATCCATTCCACTTAACCAATATTTTACACAGCTGTAGTAAAATATTTCAAACTTTAGGGAATTATGATGGTTTGCATATCTTAAAAGTTGGGGCTAGAGTAAACAGTATTTGACTTCTTGAACTTTCCAGTTGACTCTTCCCTTCCGATAGTAACCAGCTCAAATTAGTTACGTAAGTTTCTTCAAGGTCATGTTTTGTTGTTGCTGATGTCTTTATACCCGAAGCATTGCTATTTCAATGAATATCCACTGATTCCACTTTAAAAGTGAGTTTTGCATTTGGTGGAATTTTGGCACCAGGCTGTCCTTTCTTTCCATAAGCCCATTCTGGTTCAATCTCTAGTCTAGCCTTTTCTCCTTTACTCATGGTCAAGAGAACTTCATCCCATCCTCTGATAACTTTGCCTGTTCTAACTTTAAAACTTAAAGGCTTGGCATTTTTCTTCTTCTTTGAACTTGTTTGAATATTAGTACCAAAAAAAGTCCTATAGTGTTCTTGTATACTAGCAGTGAACAGCATCTCTCTTTTTGGGAAAGTTGGCTTTATCTCCATTTTTAAGAACAGAATTTAGATATTTTGGTGGTCCTTCATTCAGAGTCTCTTCAGACTTGGTTTCTTTGGGTTTATCTTCATTAAGCTTCACAGTTTTCACCTGCTCAGATACTTATACTTTCAGTACCCTTGAAACTTCAAAAGATGATTATAGGCTGAAACCAAATGGTCCCTTTTAGCTGTTTTGGCCAAATTTTTAATGTTTACTAATAACTTATGTTCTGAAAGAAACAAATCTGAACTGTGGTCCTGTAGAAACTTGATGATGTCCTCCTTGGGTAGCTGCTCGTTGCACAGCTGCTCCATGGTCCAGGGCCTCTGTGGACCAGTCACTGCCATCTTCCCCTGCTTGTGATTAGAAAATTCTATACATTACTCAGTGCTCATTATGATAAGTGTACTCTTACTCCACTTCACCTGTTTCACCCATTCCCCTACCCATTTTCCCTCTGGTTACCACCAGGTTGTTCTCTGTATTTCAGAGTGATTTTTATTTGTCTCTTTTTTCTTTGTTTGTTTCTTAAATTTCACATATAAGTTTATTTATATGATATTTGTCATTCTCTGATTGACTTATTTCACTTAGCATTATACTTTAGATCCATCCATGCTGTTATAAATGGAAAGATTTCATTTTTATGGCTTAGTAATATTCCATTCCATTCCACACACACACCATGTCTTCTTATCTATTCATCTGTTGATGGACACTTGGGTTGCTTCCATAATTTGGCTATTGTCATTAATGCTGTAATAAACAGGGGTGCATATATCTTTTCAAATTAGTCTTTTTGTATTTTTTTTGGCAAATAGTAGTGGAATTACTGGACCATAAGGTAATTCTATTTTTAATTTTTTGAGCAACCTCCATACTGTCTTCCACAGTGGCTGCGCCAGTTTGCATTTGTAGCATTGGTTCACTAGGGTTCCTTTTTCGCCACATCCTCACCAGCACTTGTTACTTCTTGTGTTTTTGATACTAACTATTCTGACAGGTGTGAGGTGATATCTAATTGTGGTTTTGACTTGCATTTCCCTGATAAGAAGTGATGTTGAACATCTTTTCGTGTGTCTCTTGGCCATCTGTATGTCTTCTTTGGAGAAATGTCTGTTCATGTCTTCTGCCCATTTTTAAATTTGGTTTATGGGTGTTGACTTGTATAAGTTCTTTATATATTTTGAATAATAACCCCTTATCAGATATGTCATTTGCAAAATCTTCTCCCATTCAGTAGGTTGCCTTTTAGTTTTGTTGATTGTTTCCTTTGCTGTGCAGAAGCATTTTATTTTTATGTAGTCCCAATAGTTCAGTTTTGCTTTTGTTTCCCTTGCCTCAGGAGACCTATCTAGAAAAATGTTGCTACAACTGTCAGAGAAATTATTCCGTGTTCTCTCCTTCAGAATTTTTATGATTTCAGGTCTTATATTTAGGTCTTTAATCCATTTGAATTTATTTTTGTGGATAGTGCAAGAAAGTGGTCTAGTTTCATTGTTTTGCATGCAGCTGTCTGGTTTTTCCTGCACCCTTTGTTAAAGAGACTGTCTTTTTCCTGTTGTATATTCTTGACTCCTTCATTGAAGATTAACTGACCACATAATTATGGATTTATTTCTGGGCTCTCTATTCTGTCCCATTGATCTATTTTTGTGCCAGTACCATACTGTTTTGATTGCTACAGCTTTGTAGCATACCTTGACATCTGGGACTGTGATACCTCTAGTTTTGTTCTTTTTCAAGATTGCTGTGGCTATTCAGGGTCTTATGTAGTTCCATACAAAATTTAGGATTATTTGTCCTAGTTCTGTGAAAAATGCTGTTGGTATTTTGATAGGAATTTCATTAAGTCTTTAGATTTCTTTAGGTAGTATGGACAGTTTAACAACATTTGTTCTTCCAGTCCTTGAGCATAGAGCGTCTTTCCATTTGTGTCATCTTCAGCTTCTTTCATCAGTGTTTTATAGTGTTCAGAGTATAGGTCTTTCACCTCCTTTGTTAGGTTTATTCCTAAGTATTTTATTACTTTTGGTGCAATTCTAAATGGGATTATTTTCTTAATTTGTCTTTCTACTACTTCATTATTAGTATATAGAAATGCAATGGATTTCTGTATGTTGATTGTGTATTCTGTGACCTTATTGAATTATCAGTTCTGGTAGTTTTGGGGGGGGTCTTTAAGGTTTTATTATACAGTATCATGTTATTTGCAAATAGTGAAGGTTTTACTTCTTCCTTACCAGTTTGGATGCATTTTATTTCTTTTTGTTGTTTGATTGCTGTGGCTAGAGTACTGTGTTGAATAAAAATAGTGAGAGTGGATATCCTTGTCTTGTTTCTGACCTTAGAGGACTAGCTCTCAGTTTTTCCCCATTGAATATGATGTTAGCTATGGGTTTTTTCATATATGGGCTTTATTGTGTTAAGATATGTTCCATCTAAACCTACTTTGTTCAGAGTTTTTATCATGAATTGATGTTGTACTTTGTAAAATGCTTTTCCTGCATCTATTGAAATGATCATATGATTTTTTTATCCTGTCTCTTATTGATATGATGTATCATGTTGATTGATTTGCAAATATTGAACCAATCTTGCATCCCAGGAATAAATCCCACTTGATCATCGTGAATGATTCTTTTAATGTATTGTTGGATTTAGTTTGCTAATATTTTGTTGAAGATTTTGGCATCTATTTCCATCAGAGATACTGGCCGATAGTTCTCTTTTTTTTGGTAGTGTTTTTAATGTTTTTTTTTTTTAATTTGGTATCAGGGTAATGCTGGCTTCATAGAATGAACTTGGGTTTTCATTCCTCTTCTATTTTTTGGAATAGTTTGAAAAGAATAGGTATTAACTGTTCTTTAAATCTTTGGTAGAATTTGCCTATGAAGCCATGTGGTCCTGGTTTGTTGGGAGTTTTTGGTTACTGATTCAGTTTCATCGCTGGTAATCAGTCTGTTCAATTTTCGTTTTCTTCATGATTCAATTTTGGGAGGTTATATATTTCTAGGAATTTATGCATTTCTTCTATGTTGTCCAGATTATTGGCATATAATTTTTCATAACATTCTCTTATAATCCTTTGTATTTCTGTGGTGTTATTTCCCTTTTTCATTTCTGATTTTGTTTGAGTGCTTGCTTGCTCTCTCTTTTTGAAGAGTCTGGCTGTAGGTTTATGACTTTTGTTTATTTTTTCAAAGAGACAGCTCCTAGGGCGCCTGGGTAGCTCAGTTCATTAAGCATCTGACTTTGGCTCAGGTCATGATCTCACAGTTTGTGGGTTTGAGCCCCACATCCGGCTCTGTGCTGACAGCTCAGAGCCTGGAGCCTGCTTCAGATTCTGTGTCTCCCTCTCTCTCTGCCCCTCCCCCTCTTGTGTTGTCTCTTTCTTTCTCTCAAAAATAAATAAATAAATATTAAACAGCTCCTGGTTTCATTTATCTGTTCTATTTTTTTGTTTTTTTAGTTTCTATTACATTTATTTCTGCTCTAATCTTTATTATTTCTTTCCTTCTACTGTTTTTAGGTTTTGTTTCTTGTTCTTTTTCTAGCTCCTTTAGGTGTAAGGTTAGGTTGTTTATTTCAGAATTTTCTTGCTTCTTAAGGTAGGCTTGTATTGCTATGAACTTCCCTCTTAGAACAGCCTTTTCTGCATTCCAAAGATTTTGGACTGTTTTGTTTTCATTTTCATTTGTCTCCATGTATTTTGTAATTTTCTCCTTGACTTCTTGGTTGACCCAATCACTGTTTAGTAGCATGTTATTTAACCTCCACGTATGTGTATTCTTTTTTTAAAAAAAATATCTTTGAAAGAAAGAGAGAGTGAGTACACTTGAGTGGGGGAGGGGGAGAGGAGAGGGAGAGAGAGAACCACAAACAGGCTCCATGCTGTGTTGTCAGTGCAGAGCCCTATGTGGGGCTCAAGCCCATGAACCATGAGATTATGACTGAGCCAAAATCAAGAATTGGAAGCTTAACTGACTGAGCCATCCAGGAGCCCCCACGTATGTGTATTCTATACGGATTTTTTCTTATGGTTGACTTCTAGTTTCACAGTGTTGTGGTTGGAAAAGATGCATGATATGACTTCAGTATTTTTGAATTTGTCGAGACTTATTTTGTGGCCTAATATGTGATCTATTCCGGAGATTATTTCATATGCACTGTAAAAGAATGTGTATTCTGCTGTTTTAAGGTAGAGTATTTTGAATATATCTGTTAGATCCATCTTGTCCAATGTGTCATTCAAAGCCACCGTTTCCTTGTTGATTTTCTGTTTCCATGATATATACGTTTATTTAAGTGGGATGTTAAAGTCACATACTATCATTGTATTACTATTGTTGCAGCTTTGGAAAACTGCTACCATGGCTTGGGTGGAGGGGACAAGTCCGCAGAAGAGCACAGGGGTGGTTACATTATTAGCATGCTAGGTGGAGAATGTTCACACTCTGCTGGTTCCTACAGGTGTCCATGTATCTAGGCTGGAGGACGGGGGAAGGAAATAGTGCCCACCAGCTCTTTTGTTCTTGGAGAAATTTCCCAAAGATCCTTGCCCCTCCAGCACACATTGAGATTAGTAAACAAATCTCCCTCCTGTGTACCCCAGGCATTTTTCAAACTGCTGCTACTTTGCTGTATCTCTGTGGGGGTGTTTGTTGTGCTGTCTCTTTAAGGGAAGAGAGTCAGTTTCCTATCACTCTTTGGCTCTCCAAGAGTCAAATCTGCTGATTTTTAAAGTTCCACTTGTTGGGACTCCTGGGTGGCTCGGTCGGTTAAGTGTCCGATTCTTGATTTCGGCTCGGGTTATGATCTCATGGTTCATGGGTTTGAACCCTGCATTGGGCTCTGTGCTGATAGTAACACCACAGAGCCTGCTTGGTATTCTGTCTCCCTCACTCACTGCCCATCCCCCACTCATGTGCGCATTCTCTCTCTCTCTCAAAAATAAATATGCATTAAAAAATTTCACTTGTTAAGTCCCACTGATTGTAAAAACTCATGAAGTTAAGCCTCTCTAGTTTTCAAAGCCAAATGTTACAGGAATTTGTCTCTCAGTGCTTGTCCCCCATGCCTGGAGTTCTAGGTTGGGGTCTGCTCCTATCCCCTCTGTGCCCGCAGTGCCCCTCCTTCCTGTGGATAGTCCCACAGGTCAGCTTGGTTCCTGACCATGTCTCGGCTCTTCCTACGCTCTTAGATATGGTCTCTGCATTCAGCTGTGCAGAGTCTCTTCTGCCAGTTTTTGGATTGTTTTCTGGGTTATTTACACAGTGGGTATTATCTAGGTGTATCCAGAGGATGAGATGAGCCTAAGATCCTCCTACTCTGCCATCTTGCCTGGAAGTCCTCAGAAGAGAATATTCTTAATCTCCAAGAAACCTACTGCAAACATACTAAATGATAAATGTTGAAAACTTTCCTTGGAGGTCAGGAGCAAGACTAGGATGCCCCTGATAATCATTGCTATTCAGTATCTTTCAGTATTCTGGCCAGTGCACAAAATAAGAAAAAGGCATAAGAATTCAAGAGAAAAAACAGAAAACTGCCATTATTTGCATATGATATAATTATATTCATGGAAAATCCAAATGGTTTGGCAGATAAACTATTGGCAATAATAAAGAACTTATCCCCGTCTCAGGATATAAAAGCTCAATATCCAAAAGTCCAATATATTTTTCTATACCATCAACAAACAGAAAATGAAATTAATATAAAATATTGAGGAATAAATCTAATCAGAGATGTGCAAGACATCTACAAAAGAAAATGATAAAACCTTATTCTGAGACATTAGCAAAATATAAAAAAGGGAAGATATACCATAGTAAATATGAGCAAAACAGATGCCACTTCTCCCCAAATTTAATTTTAAATTCAGTGCAGTTCCAATAAATGTGTTTTGGTGGAACTTGACAAACTGATTTTAAAATTCACATGGAAATACAAAAGGCCAAGGATAGCCATTACCCTTTTGTAGTAGAAGAATCAAAGGGAAGACTTTATCCACTGGCTAAGAAAACTATTATAAAGCTGTAGTAATCAAGACAGTATATTAGTTTTTCAAGGATAGAAAAATAGGCCAGTGGAATAGAATGAAGAACTCAAAAACCTATACATGCATAAGGTCAGTATTTGACATATGTTGCACTGTAGAACAGAGGAGAAATGTCATCTTTGGAATAAATAGTACTGAGATTTGTGGCTATATTTAAACCCCTATCACACTGTATCCCCAAATGTATTCCAGGTGTATTAAAATCCTAAACATGAAAGGAAAAATAAAAAGCTCCTAAAAGATAATATGGGAAAATATCTTTATGAGCTTGTGGGTAGGGAAGAATTACACAAACAATATACAAAAGATACCCTAATTATAAGGAAAGGGGACTTCTGTCTATCAAAAATGAGTGAAAAAAACCCATAGAGTGAGGGAAGGTATTTTCAATTCACAAAACTGAAGAAACTAGTATTTTGATGTATTAAGAACTCTTATATAGGCATGGCCTGGGGAAAAGGATGGGGTGGTGCTGACCAACAAATTTGGGGAAAACTGAGGCCGGGGAACTTTTGTCTCATTCATTGTCTGAAAGTCTCAAAACAGTCCTCTGGACAGAGACCCATTTGTCAACATGAGATGACTCACCCGAGTAAAGAGAGGCATTATCAGACATTGTGAGTGTCTTAGGTCATGTTTACTAGAGCTTGAGACAAAGATTCTGGTGCATGCTGTTTACTGAAGAGATGCTCTCAAGAGAAAGAGAATGAGGGAAATGGGACAGGGCAGGGGAAGGTGCTAAGCAAGGATATGTTCTTAGCTACAGCCTGCTTCCATAGGGAGTTCTGTAGCATGAGTTGTACCATAGAGTTGTTTCCTCTTGAGGCAAGGAGGCCAGGATTCCATACCCCTCTTTAGCATTTAGTCATTGGCTGTGGGCTGTACCCCAAAGGTGGGGATGAGCACAGCTTCCTGGACAAAAGTGGCCCCCACTGAGTTGGGTCATGTTCTTTAAAGAAAGGGATATTTGTAAGCTGTTAACAACCAACACACAACATCCGAAAAGATTGTTGACTTGGTTGATAAAGGAGATCACTGTGGAGCACCAGTAGTGTCTTCAGCAGTGAGAACTTGGTTAGCACATCTGAGTCAATCTTAGTTCCCATGTGGTATGGACCCTATATTGGAGCCCAAAAGCCTACCATGGGACTGGCCACCACAGGGCACAGTGACCTGGAGCAGAGGATAAAGGGGGTGTTTCTCTGTTTCTAGGGGGTGAGAAGGAGGTTGTGACAAGGACTCAGATGGATTTCTAGAGATGAGATTGAAGCAGCTAGGGGGAAAGGGCCAATACTCTCCTAGAATAGTGATTGAGCCAAAAAACCAAAAATGGAAACAGACCACAAGTTCACCAACTGCAGGTGCTGACCTCAAGGCTAGCAGGAGACATAGCACCAGAGAATACAAGGACACTTTTTCTCCAAACCAATTCCATTTCCACCACCCAGGCTCTAGCCTTGAGAAGTCCCTAGGGTGAGAAATAAGTGCCATAAGGATTTGTGAAGAATAATATATCAGGTTTTTAAGAAATAAACTGGGGTGCCTGGGTGGCTCAGTCAGTTAAGAGTCTGACTTTAGCTCAGGTCATGATCTCACAGTTCGTGGGTTCAAGCCCCACACTGGGCTCTGTGCTGACAGCTCAGTGCTTGGAGCCTGTTTTGGAATCTGTCTCCCTCTCTCTCTGCCCCTCCCCTGCTCATGCTGTCTCTCTCTCTCAAAGATAAACATTAAAAAAATTTTTTTAAAGAAAGACACTACATTTACACTGCACATTTGAATTGTGGTGTAAGTGAAATTTCAACACCCACTTTGAAACACTTTAAGGCCACTAGATTGTTATATTCAAACACATAAATGAATTAAAAGTCTGACCTTTGACAATAAAATTGTAAACCTTTTTGAAGCAGGGTCGTGAACCCACATAGTAAAGTATTAGATAACTCTCTTTTATTCCATATTACATTCTCTCATGAGATTTGAAATTCCTCCTCTTTTGTTTCAACCCACACATCTTATGAAGAGCCACTGGTAAAAGTCAAAAGAGACTGTGGAAAAAGAAGTATCTGTTACTAATTTAGAGAAAAATCAGTTTAGACCTACACCTCACCCCACAATGCCAGATGAATAAAATAAATATAAATTAATTTATAAAAAACGTTGAATTTTATGAGGTTTCTGGGGTTCTCTATAAAGTTTATAAGCTTTAAAATAATAAACCTCACAATTATGACTGACAAATCTGACTACATAAAAAACTTAAAACTTTGTATATAAGAAATTTGAAAAGCACAGAGGAAATATTGTTTAACAAATGTGGAAAACAGAAGCTTAATATCTTAGACAAATTAAAAAGAAAACATTAGTATCACAGTAATAAGAAAAAAGGCAATTCCAAATGAGGAACTATGCTAAGTAAACAGATATGTGGGAAAGTGTTAACCTTTCACTTCAGTCTTAAATATTTATTGAGCATCTACTATGGGCCAGACACATAAAGTTCTAGGCACTCTAATAAAGTAGTTCTGGGTACAGACATCAAAGAATACAAATAAAATTGCTAATCAGATACTAGTGAAGCTGATACTTTTATACACTGCTGGCAAAAGTAAAATCACACAATTATACATTTGGATTTGGCCATACCTGTCAAGTGGTAGCATTGTTAAAAATCCTTTAACTTAGGAATTCTACTTTGGGGAACATATCTCCAAAGGAAAAAATAATCTCGAGAGGAAAAGAATTTATATGCCTGAAGATGTTCATCACATTGTATTTTATAAAGTGAGAGAAAATATATATGAAATACTTTAAGTACGTAGTATTTTAATCCAAGTCTCTTAAATTAATTTTTCTATAGAATCCTTTTTCATAGAATATTTATGAAGGTGCTTGAGAACACACCTTCAGGAAGAAAAGGGTGCATATTTTTGATGATCATCCTGTTCAGATTATAGGGATGTATAGTTCATATAGTAATACGGTTTGGGTTGGGTGAAATGTTTGGAGCCCAGGACCACTTAGGCACCAGCCTCTAACCCAGAAGAGAGTTTCCAAAACATAGACAAAGAGGATGAGGTCCCTTAAGAATGCACTTTTCTTGATTTTCCATGGTGTGAGCATCTCATGTGGTTTTCAGTAAGGCTAGATGAGGCAGCTCCAACTTACCTACTGGACACAAGCCTTGAACTCAGAAAGAATGAGAATGAATCTCTTATTCTATAGTGATGAAAACTTTCACAGAAAGGGCAAGACCCCTATTATAAGCTAGAGAGTTCAGAACAAAGGGCACAGAGTACATGATTGGGTCTCAGAATAAGCATTCTCAGAGCAGTGGTGCTCACTAGGAGCTCTCCAAGGTCCTGAAAAACTGCCTGCACCTCTCTCTAACCTGATGGAATCTTCATCTCACTGATGTCTGTCACCTAAAGGATTCACTACCTCTGCTTGACACTTGCCCTCTGGCCTCTAACTCCTTGATATAATCTGTCTGTGACTGATGCCTAGTGGGACTTCGGTCATTGCCTTTTATCTGCATGTGCTGGCAATTTCATTTATCAGTTTCCTTCTAGAGGAAGTCTATTTGAGGTTATCTCAGTAGGAGAGAATATATGTTTTATTAACTTTTGGTTGTACTATCAGGAAGAAAGGGAACTCAAGAGAGATCATTTTCAGATATGGGTCCTCTTAGATTAGTAAAACCTGGCATCTGTCATTTTATTTGGTTGTTACTGAGGTATGTGAGAAAGTAACTACTAGAAGAACACATGGAAGAAACAGAAGATACCATCAGAGAGTTGAGAGGCATAAAGAGCCTACATGTGACTTATTTGTCATACTTTTCAATTCTTCAATTACTGGATTAGCAACAGGAGACAGCAAGATGCCTTACATATGATTGGTGCTGGTAAACGAATGAATATTAAACTAGGCACGAGAAGTTCTAGTCTTGTTTTTTCAAAAATTTTTAATGTTTATTTTTGAGAGGAGGAGGGGCAGAAAGAGGGAGACAGAGGATCTGAAGCAGGCTCCGTACAATGAACACAGAGCCTGATGCAGGGCCTGAACTCACGAACCCTGTGAGACCATGACCTCAGATGAAATCAAGAGTTGGCTGCCTAACCAACTGAGCCACCCAGGTGCCCCTTGGCTTTATTTTTTAAACTAATTGTATAATATTGGGAAAATCATTTAGCTTCTCTGTATTAATGTAAGGTAACTGCTGCCACAAACAACTCCCAAATTGCAGTCACTAAAAAACAGTGTACACTTATTTCTTACCCATGTAACAATCTAAAACATATTCCTGGTTGGCTGGCTTTTCTGGACAACTTTCCTCCAAGTGGTGACTCAAGCTTCTTCCCTATTATAGCCTTGCTATTCTCTAAGTTTTTGGAGTAATCTTCATTCACTTAGTCAATGAGGAAAAAGAATGAGGGGCATGCTCTCTCCCTGACTGTGCCAACCCACCATTTTCACTGGGACCACTGCCTAATTCCTTAGGGGACAGTCAAGACCATTCAGTGTTCTAGCCTTTTGGTTCTTCAATGGGCTCCTGCTGTGGGCTGTTTTGAGCAGTCTGTTCTCTTGCACCCATTTCTCTCCCAGCTCTTTATAGGAGCTGTTCTGCCATCACCTTGGAATGCCCTTCTCTCTCCATGTACTCCCTGACATCTTGTACTCCTGCTTCTGATGCCTGGTCTTGCTAATGATCAATAAATATTTGCTAAACTGCTGGTGTTAAAAAAAAAGAATGAGGGGCTTATATTTTAGAGGGTTTTATGGGTTAGGCCTTGAAGTGGTATAAATCACTTCTATCTACCTTCTACTGGAAGGACCCATCACATGTTCACAACTAACTGCAAAGGATCTTCAGAAATGTGGTCTTGATGTATGCCGAAAAGGGATACAGTTTGGTAACTAACTGGTCAGTCTCCACCTTACTCTCTGGGTTTGTGCTTCCTCAGTGGTAAAATGATGCAAATAATATCTGCTCTTCTACTTCTTATTAGACATGTCTTTGGAGGCAAGGGAAACAAAAGCAAAAATGAACTATTGGGATTTCATTAAGATAAAAAGCTTCTGCACAGAGAAGGAAACACTCAACAAAACTAAAAGGCAGCATATGAAATAGGAGAAACTACTTGCAAGTGACATATTGGATAAAGGGTTAATATCCAAAATCTATAAAGAACTTATCAAATTCAACACCCCAAACACAAATAATCCAGTTGAGAAATGAACAGAAGACATGAATAGACATTTTTCCAAAGAAGACATCCAAATGGCTAACTGACACTGAAAAGATGCTCGATATCACTCATCGTCAGGGAAATAGAAATCAAAACCATGATGAGATAGCATCTCACACCTGTTAGAATGGCTAAAATTAACAACACAAGGTGTTGGTGAGGATGTGGAGAAAGGGGAATCCTCTTGAACTGTTGGAGGGAATGAAAACTGGTGCCGCCACTCTGGCAAACAGTATGGAGGTTCCTCAAAAAGTTAAAAATGGAACTACCTTATGATCTAGCAATTGCACTACTAGATATTTACCCAAAGGATACAAAAATATAAATTAGAAAGGGTACATGCACCCTGATATTTATAGCAGCATTATCAACAGTAGTTAAACTATGGAAAAGGCCCAGATGTCCATCAACTGATGAGTAGATAAAGAAGATGTGGTATATATATATACAATGGAATATTAGCCATCAAAAAGAATGAAATCTTGCATTTGCCATGACATGGAGTTATAGTGTACTATGCTAAAAGAAATAAGTCACTCAAAGAAAGATAAATACTATATGATTTCACTCATGTGGAATTTAAGAAAAACAACAGGTGAACATATGGGAAGGGGGAAAAAGGGAAGAAAACCATAAGAGACTTTTAACAATAGAGAACAAACTGAGGGTTAATGGAGGGAGGTGGGTGGGGGATGGACGAAATAGGTGATGGGTATTAAGGAGGGCACTTGTTATGATGAACACAGGGTGTTACATGGAAGTGATGAATCACTAAATTCTCCTAAAACCAGTATTACACTATATGTTAACTAACTAGAATTTAAATACAAACTTGAAAAAGAAAGATTGAAAAAAAAACTACTCTTTGTTCTCCAAAGAGTTATTGTAAAGATCAAAGGAGATTATCTGTATGAAAATGTCTTGAAAACTGTAAATCAACATATATAGGAAGGGAATCATTGCTTGGCTTACTTACTTTTGAGTGTTAATTTTAGGAGTGAAAAAATGGTGTTCTTTCTTTGGTAGGATTCCTTATAGTTGGTCCCAGTATATACCAAGTATAAGTATATTTAATGGAATAATGTATTTTTTTCATATGGGGCAAAAGTAGAGATTGTAAATGAACTTTTGACATTTTAAAATTATAATGCCTTTATGGAAGTATATTAGGATGAAGTGAAAGGAAAGTACCATTTTGTGTTCAAGCCTAATTGTTTCCCAGGCTCCTGAAGATGCTTTTAACCTCCCAGACAATAAAATGTACCATATGTTTGATAATAGGTGATATATTCTATCCTCTTTGAGAGTCTTCCCTGGGTTGGGTATTATAAACAGGATGTCTATTATGATTGTTGTGTATGACAGCTAATTATGGACATACATGCATACATACACATAGCTCCTTTGTCATTTCTCTGAGGCCCTTAATCCTCAGCAGTCAGAAACTCCTCTTGCCACTAACTCTCCTAGTAAGCAAACCAAAAAAATTGACTCCTGTAACTTCTTCTCAGGTTTGTTATGAATCAGAGAATCTGATAGAATTGCATTATGTTTGCACACTAGCAACACACCAGTGATTTCTGAACAGTGATCACTCTTTAGTTTTATGATGTTTTGTCCTAAAGCTAACATCAGCCATACGGGAAGGATTATTATTTAAGCAAACACCACTCAGCCAGTTGTGACCGAGGCATTGGATCATACTGAACTGCAAGATTTCTTCTAAGGATGAAAGAAAATAATAAGAAATCACAATAGCAAGGGACATACTTTGAGACCCAGCTTAGTTTTCTGAAAGGAGAAAAAGAAAAGCATTTGTTTGAAACTCTGGGGCCTTAGGGTAGTTCACCAGAGCACACTAAGCCTTGGGAATTATGTCTAATTTATCTTAGAGCAGACAGAACTCACAGCTTAAAAATTCAAAGCAAAGATAGCTCTATTCTCAATATGTATAAAATAACTGAATGTGAGCATGACCTAAAGGAAATTGGACTGCACATAATCATGCATTCTGGTGCACTGCAGTATTAACTTGAAAATATAAAGCTTTGGGTTTTGTGGAAGGAAATAGAAGTTGGGATATACAATGAAGCAAAGAAGGAGATGCCCTTGGAAATATGAATTGCTATAAAATGAAAGCAGTGTCTAATCAAATAAGAGCCTTCTATAGATAGACTATCCCTCACATCTGGGTATCTTGGCTATCTATCTTTTATTAGGGAAAAAAAAGTGGGTCAGGGAATTATACCAAAGCAGATCTCTTTCAGCTGGACAAGCTTTAAAGAAAAAAAAACAGTCTCCTGCTCTTTTCTAGTGCCTCTCAGTGGGCATCTTTTTTTTTTTTTAATCTGCATCTACCAGCCATTTCCCAGGTGTGTACCTTCTTGAATGTTGATCTGGTCTGTGTTCTCCTCATGCTATGTGTCTCATGAATCCATGCGAATTGGTGCCCAAGCCAGGCATGCTAAATGTGCTGGCATCCTGAAGCAGATTGGCCCTACCATTTATTCATTGATGGCTTGCACTAGCAAATATCCTCTTCTCAGTTTGATGATAAAGCAGGGTTGAAAGTGAGGAGGAGACCATTTTGCTTCCAAAAGGATTTGAGTATTGAAATGTTGTGCTTGGAGCAAAATTTCCTTCTTTCTAGGACAATACACATGGATATTCCCAGATGTTGTGTGTGGATGGGAAGTCATGGGGATATGTAGGCAATGTGAGATAGTAGAGGAAGAAGTGGAATTCAAGGGTTCAGGAAAATCCAGAATCTTAGACCGTTTTTCACCGAATCTAGGCCTCTGGGAAGTGGCTGATCCCTTGAGCCTCAATTTTTACATTTGTAAAATAATAGTAATGATAGTAACAAACAGTTGAGAGACACCTTGGTGTAGTGGGCAAGTGTACATGTGCCAGAGAAAGATTGCCAGGGTTCAAGTTCTGGCTCTCCTGTATTACCTATAACAGTCTGTACCTCAGTTTCTTTTCTTTTTTTTTAATTGTATATCTAACTGAAGCTTGAACATATTGCTGGTTGAAGAATGTAGCAATTTAGTTATTAAAAAATTAATAAACTTTAGAGTCCCACTCAGTCTTCTGGAGCTTGCTGAGCATGCACATGCGCAGGTGAAGCTGTTTCTCCAGGTCCTTGGTGCTCTCTGCGCGGCCGTCCCTGTGACTCTCGTTGCTCATGGCAGGCAGCAGGATATTGGGCTGCTGTGCTGTGCGCTGCTCCATGCACCAGCTGGTGTCCCACCCGCTGTGGCCAGAAAGGAAAGTTGCTGCCTCCGAGAAGTCCGAGGAGCAGAAACTTGAGCAACATGAACATGAGTGCCTGTGTATTTTGGAGGATGAGGAGGCTCCTGAACCTACAGGTGTGACAGAGTGAAGAAAGTTTGGAAAAGCAAAAAACCCAGGGCTACATCAAGAAACAAACGAAAGTACACATGGAAGAGGGTCCCAAATATCACTATGAGTAGGGAAATAAAATAACCAAAGTCACAACAAGAGAGACCAAGGGACACCATTAAAAGAACACTTTCTGAACGGAAAGGCCCTGGACAGTCCAGGAGTCTCCTTTAATATAGAAGTACTTGCAGGTGCAGAGCACATAAAAAGCTTTTAAAACTTACAAGAGACAGAAAGCTAGCCCAAATAATGAACGGAAGAACTCTTCTCAAAAGAAATTCCAGAAAGAAGTGACAGTTAAAGAATTGATCAAAACGGATGTAAGCAACATAACTGACCAAGAATTTAGAACAATAGTCATAAAATTAATTGCTGGGCTTGAAAAAGGCATAGAAGATAGCAGAGATGCTATTGATACAAAGATTATGGATCTTAAAATAGCTGAGACGAGTTAAATGCTATAAATGAAGTGCATAATAAAATCGAGGTGGCCACTGCACGGATTGAAGAGGCAGAGAGGAGAATAGGTGAATTAGAAGATACAATTGTAGAAAAAGAGGAAGCCGAAAAAAAGATAAATTGATCCAGGAGCATGAAAGGAGAATTTGAGAACCGAGTGATGCAATCAAATGGAACAATATCCGTATCATAGGAATTCCCGAAGAAGAAGAGAGTGAGAAAGGGGCTGAAGGGGTAATTAACAAATTATGCCAAGAACTTCCCCAATCTGGGGAAGGAAACAGACATTGAAATCCAAGAGGCACAGAGAACTCCCCTCAGACATAACTTGAATTGATCTTCTTTACAACATATCATAGTGAAACTGGCAAATAATAAGGCTAAAGAGAGAATCCTGAAAGCAGCTAGGGAAAAAAGGGCCCTAACATACAAAGGGAAACC
>CM053579.1:92712026-92781766 GCA_028646485.1 Cryptoprocta ferox
GCAATGCACTGCTAGGAATTTACCCAAGGGATACAGAAGTGCTGATGCATAGGGGCACATGTACCCCAATGTTCGTAGCGGCACTTTCAACAATAGCCAAATCATGGAGAGAGCCTAAATGTCCATCAACTGACGAATGGACCAAGAAGATGTGGTTTATCTATACAATGGAATACTACATGGCCATGAGAAAGACTGAAATCTGGCCATTCGTGGCAATGTGGATGGAACTCGAGGGTGTTATGCTAAGTGAAATAAGTCAGGCAGAGAAGGACAGATACCATATGTTTTCACTTATAGGTGGAACAGGAGAAGCTTAACAGAGGACCATGGGGGAGGGGAAGGGAAAAAATAGTGAAGGAGAGAGGGAGGGAGGCAAACCATAAGAGACTCTTAAATACTGAGAACAAACCGAGGGTTGATGGGGGTGGGGGTGAGGGGAAAATGGGTGATGCATGGAGGAGGGCACTTGTTGGGATGAGCACTGGGTGTTAGTATAAAATAATTTTTTTAAATTAATAAACTTAATTTTTTAAGGAAGTTTTAGGTTCCCAGCAAAATTGAGCAAAAGTAGAGTTCCCATTTACCCCCCGGTCACATACATGCACATGTTCAGCCTCCCCCACTAACAACATTTCCTACCAGACTGGGATATTTGTTACAGTCTGTGAACCTATAGCGACATACCATAATCACCCAAAGACTACTTTTTAGATTAGGGTTAACTTTTGATATTGTACAGTCTGTGGGTTTGGACAAATGTATAATGACATGTATCCACCATTGTAATGTCCTATAGGATAGTTTCACTGCCCTGAAAATCCACTGTGCTCTATTTATCGCTATCTCTCTGCCAACCCCTAGCAACCACTGATCTTTTCATTGTCTTCATAGTTTTGCCTTTTCCAGAATGTCATATAGTTCGAATCATACAGTATGTAGCCTTTTCAGATTGGCTTCTTTCAATTAGTAATATGCATGAAGTTTTCTCCATGTCTTTTCATGGCTTGGTAGCTCATTTTTTCTTTAGCACTGAACAATATTCTATTGTCTGGACCCTACAGTTTATTCATTTGCCTTTTGAAGGACATTTTGATTGCTTCCAAGTTTTGGCAATTATTAATAAATCTGCCACAGCGTCCATGTGCAGGTTTTTGTGCGGATATAAGTGTCTAAATACCAAGGACCAATCATAGGTCAAGAGTACTTTTAACTATTTTTAAAAACCGTTTTATTGAGAGGGTTGGTTTGTTTCATCTACGTTATTAGATTTGGGCATAGAGTTGTCCATAATATTCCTCATAATATTCCTTTACCTTCTTTTTAAAGTCCATGAGATCTTTAGTGATGTCTCCTTTTTCATTTCTGATACTAGTAATTTGTGTCTGCTCTCTTTTTTTCTTAGTTAGCCTGGCTAGAGGCTTATTGATTTTATTTTGTTGCTTTCCTCCATTGATTTCAGTTTCATTGATTTCTGCTTGAATTTTTGTTCTTCTACTTATGTTGGATTTAATTTGGTCTTTTTCTAGTTTCCTAAGGTGGAAGCTTAGATTATTGATTTTAGATCTTTATTCTTTTGCAGTATATGCATTCAGTGCTGTAAATTTCCTTCTATGCACTGTTTTCACGGTGTCTCAGACTTTGATAAGTTGTGTTTTCACATTTATTTAGTTCAAAATATTTTTAAATTTCTCTTGAGATTTCTTCTTTGACTCCTGTGTTAATTAGAAGTGTATTGTTAATCTCCAGGTATTTTGGTATTTTCCAGCTATCTTTCTGTTATTGATTTCTACTTTAATTCCACTGTGGTCTGAGAGCACACATTATATGATTTCTGTCCTTTTAAACTTATTAAGGTATATTTTAAATTTATTAAGGTACATCTTAAATTTATTGAGGTGTATTATATGGCCCAGAATGTGGTCTGTCTTGGTGAATGTTCCATATGAGCTAGAGAAGAATTTGTACTCTGCTATTGTTGAATGAAGGCATCTATAGAGGTCAATGAAATCCAGTTGATGGATGGTGCTGTTGAGTTCAACTATTTTTATTGATTTTCTGACTACTGTGTCTGTTTCTGATAGAGGGGTGTTGAACTCTCCACCTACAAGTGGATTTATCTGTTTCTCCTTGCAGTTTTATCTGTTTTTGCCTCACGTGTTTTGATGTCTGTTGTTAGGTGTAAACACATTGTCTTTTTAGAGTACTGACCTTTTAATCATTATGTAATGCCTCTCTTTTAAAAAAATTTTTTTTTAATTTATTTTTGAGAGAGACAGACAGACACACACAGCAGGAGCAGGGGAGGGGCAGAGAGAGAGAGAGAGGGAGACACAGAATCCAAAGACGGGCTCCAGGCTCTGAGCTAGCTGTCAGCACAGAGCCCAACGCGGGGCTCGAACCCGCCAACTGTGAGATCATGACCTGAGCCGAAGTTGGACGCTTAACTGACTGAGCCACCCAGGCGCCCCTGTAATGCCTCTCTTTATCCCTGATAACTTTGCTTGCTGGAAAGTCTGCTCTGTCTGAAATTAATATAGCTACTCATGCTTTCTTTTGAGTGCTGTTAGCATCGTATATCTTCATTCATTTATATTTCATCTATGTGTGTTATATTTAAAGTGAGTTTCTCGTAGATGATGTATAGTTGAATCTTGTTTTTTTTTGACATACTCTGACAATCTCTTTTAATTGGTATATTTAGATCATTGATGTTTAAAGTGATTATTGATATAGTTGGATTGCCACCTACAATATTTGTTACTCTATTTGTTGCCTTTATTTTTTGTTTCAAATTTTGTCTTCCACACATTTTCTGCCTTTCATGGTTTTAACTGAACATTTTATATGATTTCATTTTGTCTCACATTTTAGTATAACAATTATACTTATTTTACTTTTTTAGTGGCTGCTCTAGAGTTTGCAATATATAAATACAGTGAATCCAAGTCCACTTAATTTATTTTATTTTTAAAGATTTTATTTTTAACTAATCTCTACACTCAGTGAGGGGCTCAAACTCACAACCCTGAGATCAAGATTTGCACACTCCACTGACTGAGCCACCCAGGTTCCCCCAAGCCCACTTTAAAATAACACTATATGGGGCACCTGGGTGGCTCTGTCAGTTACGTGTCCAGCCTCAACTCAGGTCATGATCCCACGGTTTGTGAATTTGAGCCCCGCCTCGGGCTCTGTGCTGACAGCTCAGAGCTTGGAGCCTGCTTTAGATTCTGTGTCTCCTTCTCTCTCTCTGCCCCTCCCCCATTCACACTCTGTCTCTGTCTCTCTCTCTTTCAATAATAAAAATAAAACATTTAAAAAATTTTAATAAACACTATATCACTCCATGGATAGTGCAGGTACTTTATAATAATAAAATAATCCTAATTCCTCCCTCCCATGTCTTGTATTATTGTCATTCATTTCACTTATACATAATACACATAAGCATACATACATACATACATAAGCATACATATATACACATAAGCATACATAATTGTATACATTGTTGCCATTGTTATTTTGAACAAATAACTTACTAGAGCAATTAAGAAAAATACAAGTTTTTATTTTACCTTTTCATATTTATTCTTTGATATACTTCCTTTCTTTATGTAGGTCCTAGTTTCTGACCTATATAATTTTCCTTCTGGCGAAGAACTTTGTTTTGAGTATAGTTGACACACAACATTATAGTAGCTTCAAATGTACAGCATAGTGATTTGACAAATTTATATATTATGCTGTGTTCACCACAAGTGTAGCTACCATCTATCTCAATATATCAGTATTACAATATTATTGACTATATTCCTTATGCTGTGACTTTTATTCTTGTGACTTAGTCATTCTATAACTAGAAGGACTTTTAACATTTCTTGCAAGACGGGTCTACTTGCAACAAATTCCCTTCAATTTTGTCTAAGAAAGTCTTTGTTTCTTCTTCACTTTTGAAGGATAATTTCAAATGGTACAGTTTTAGGTTGGTGGGTTTTTTTCACTTCACACTTTATATATTTCATCCCCCTCTCTTCTTGAGTGCCTGGTTTATGAGAAGTCAGATATAAATCTTATCCTTGCTTCTTTATTGGCAAGATGGTTTTTTTCCTTTGGCTTCTTTCAAAATTTTTTCTTTATCTTTGATTTTTTGCAGTTTGAATATGATATGCTTAGGTATAGTTTTTTTTTTTTGTTTTTGTTTTTTTTTTTTTTTTTACATTTATCCTGCTTGGTGTTCTCTGAGCTTCCTGAATCTGTGGTTTGGTGTCCAACATGTGCCTCAGTTAACCCATCTGTAAAGTAGGGATTATAATGTCTACTTCAGGAGGTCATTGTGGGAATTAAGATTAATTCAATGTGTGACAGGCAGTTTGCAGAGTACCTGGAATGTAGTCAGTACTATGTTAGTGTTAGCTATATTTAATAGACACTTGCTAAACAACAGACTAAGTGCTTTTCATACAGTATCTCATTTCTTCCTTATAGCAATCTTATCCTCAGGAGGTACCTATTATTAACCCCATTTTACAGGTGGGGATATTGAGTCTTGTCTCTGATCACACAGCTTGTTAACTGGCAGGTCTGGAACTCTTACTGAGATGTGTCTGGCTTCCAAGACCATACCTTAAATTACTAAGGAACCATACCTAAGAAGGGGGTTGGATTCTAATTCATCTCTGTGGTCCCTTCCAGAACTAAAACTCTATTTTATGAAGTTGCAATAATGCCAGAATAGTACTGTGGTAAAGTGTACAGGCATGGGAGTTGGAAAGCCTGTGTTGAAGCAAGTCAGGCACACTCTGTTTGCCCTGCAGTGACATGAGGCTAATCTACCTACCTTTCCTATTGAGTTCTTTTGAGGATTGAATGAGCTACTGTATGTAAAACATTTTACACAGTGCTTTGTAACTGGTATTGGCATATAGTATGTACTCAAAAAAGATAATAAAGCAGTTGTAATTTTAAAATCTTGTCCAGTAGTTATAGTATGGGAAAAAGTCAAGAAATGTTTTGATTTAAAGGTCCCCAAGCTTTCCAGGCAGGAGGGCGTATGGTAGGAAACTGTTGATGTGGGGCTTGGTTAGAAGAGGTCAGACTAACTTATGTAATAGAACCCAGCCCTTGGGCTACACAGAAGTCCTCCTGGGCAAGAAACTGAGATGACTCTGGTATGTGGAGGTTTTATTTCTAATGCTGGCAATCATAAGAGAATTGGGACATTCTTGGGCATTGTGGTAGCGCTCTTACTTATGGTCAGAGGAAGGATTTAGTTGGAGGGAGTATTCCCAACATCGTTGGTCCTGATTAGAGAGGGGGCAGATGGCCTTTAATCTGGACATCAGCCATGCCAGATAATATTAGGACTGCCTGCTTTCTGAGCTTCTCAGAGTAAAAGGGCTTGCCCTAGTGATAGACTTGGGTATGACATTTCTTAGAGCAGGGTAAAGGGATCTATGCTTGTTGAAATCAGAGGTGACCAGACCTATGGGACATGGTGAAGGGGGCAAAATTCCAGTGTCTCACATTTGATTGTGTATGTATGTATAAATGTGTGTGTCCACAATTGTGTTACTCCTATTTAACTCTCCTCTGAAGAAACAGAGGGATTAAAAGTAGCAATTCTACTCCCTTTCTTTAGCTGCCTGAGTAGCCCTACCTCCAAAAATGTGGATTGTAATCTCAAAGACCCTTGCCAGCCTCATTCAGTAATCCCTGCTCATCACACAACACATTCCACAGTGTCACTGTTCTGGTTTTCAGATCTCTCCCCTCAGTCAGTAAGCATGGATGGAGGGCATACTATGTGCCCAACACAGTGTTATGATCTGAGAACACAAAGAAGAGTGATATAAGGTCCTGGCCCTCAGAGAGTTGAGAGCACTTAGGGTGATGGGGATCTTTAAGCAAATAAATACAACACTATGTAATGGGCTGTCAGAAAAGTGTCTTAGTTTAGCTTTCTCCTGAAACAGGCTGTGGAAAAAGGATTTGAACATAAGTAGTTTATTTGGGAAGCAATTCCAGGAAACACTGGTAGAAAAGATCAGGGAATTGAGGAAGGGAACAGAAGAAAGCCTATCCAGGTAGTTACTACTATAGGCAACTGGAGCTCAGCCTCCTCAGGGAGCTCTGGGAGACAGCATGAAACATGCCTTGTTCTCCCCACCAAGGGGCCACCAGCTAGGCCAGTTAGCCATCACATCTCTTTTCATCAGTGTTTGAGGGCTGCCTTGGGGAACATTAACTCCCTAGCCCTACTCCTGACCACCTGGCCACATGCACTCTGGTGGGAAGATATACAGCCCAAATGGAGCCACTGGGATTCATAGTAAGCAGCCTTCTATGTAGAGGCAAAAGCCAAGGAGATGTGGGAAGGGCCCCAACAGCATCTGCTGAAAGAAGTATGTTGCGTTTACAGTAAGGACACACAGGGTTAGCCATTCCTAGCTCAAGTGATCAACAAAGAGTTCATAGAGAAGAGCTTTCCAGGCTGGAACAAAGGCATGGAGTGTTTGAAAGAATGCAGTGAATTTATTATGACCGGTATGGAAGAGAGTGTTGGGTGTGGGAAACTAGCTGGCACAGGTGAGGGCCGACTTCAGTACCCACCCCCCATGCCAAACTACATTCCAGACTCTGCTGGAGATGCAGAGAGAGCAACAGAAGGCTTATGACCTGGCCATGCTTTATAGAAAGATCACTCTGGCTAGGGTAGCTGGAACACTTGGCTATTCCTTCCCATTTGCTTCCTGTGAGTTTTGTGTCTATTTCCTATTTCTGTGAGCCTCACCCCAGCAGTGGCAGTTTGAATCATCCAGTTTATGGTTTTTCCGATGCTCATAATCAATCAGCCTTATTGTGTCCCTTCAGAGATGGGTGATGGTCCTCTTTGGGGATCTGGGTCACAGCCCCATGGGGTCCCTCATCCAGGCTTCTAGGTTTTGATAACCCCTGTCTCTCTCCTTCCATCCCCCCACATCTCTGGGGTGGCCTCTGATTCCTGCAGCTCCTATCTCTGTGTTATCTCAGCATCCCCTGCCTACCTTTTGAGTCCTCCAATACTCATTTCAGCAATTTCACCTCCAATCCCTGCTTTACCTCTGCTGAACTAATTGTGGTGCTTGTCTTTCTGCCTGGACCATGACTGATTGCAGAGAGGCCCAGATGATGGAATATCTGGGGGAGTAGGCTTAGCTTGGAGACCATGAGTTTGCAGTTCACACACTTGTTTGATTTTTCCCCAAAACTCTTGATAGCCAAGGCATTTGGTCAGAATGATATGACTTTGAGGGTTTGAAGAGGAAAATGTTCAAGAGGGCACATAAGCAGCATCAGAGTCAGGTGGACCAGATAATAACAATAGCAACAACAGCAGTGGCAACAACAATAATGGACATACTTCTAATTTTGTGTTTACTGTGTGCCAGGCACTGTTTTAAGTGCTTTACATATACTATTAACTTAATCCCCATGACCACCCTAGGAGATAGGGATGTACTTTTATTCTCCATTTTACAAATGAATACACCAAGAGGCTAAGTAATGTGCCCAAGGTCAAATAGCTAGTAAGGGACAAAGTTGATATATGAACCTGGGCAATTTACCTCTATGGTTGAGGCCCATGATCATTACAAAGGATGATTTTTCTGCCCTACTGTTCTGTGATTCCACAGAAATATGACTTAATGTCTCCATGACAATCTGCAGCTTAACTGTAAGGTTTTAGTGATGATGTCACATTTCCAAGAAGACCTTGCAGAAAGTCACAGAAAGTTGGGCTTAATCTCCGCAGCTGAAGCTGAAGAGAAAGCCAGAAGAGAAGGCATGGACTACTAGGGGTACGGAGCTCCCCTTCTGCAAAGGCACAGATGGAAACGAGACAGAGGAGTGGGAAGTTTATCATTCTCTGAAAACTTAATTAGGTCATTGGTGAGGACAGAATATTAAAAAAAAATTCCATCAGCTAAAGACCTATGGGATTTAATTCCCTCATTCCTGCTCCTTAGTCTTAGAATAAATGAAGCCTTTTCCTAGTTACAAAAATGATGTTGAAAAATGATTGATTGTCCTAATGAGGAAAGAGAACAGCTGCCTGAGCAGCAGATGTAACTTTTATAATCATTTCCTCTTCATTGGTTTTCTCCCTAACGACCCTGGCACTGATGATAGTATTTAAGAAGGAGGGTGTGTGATGGGCAGAGGCCTGGAATGATCAGGAAGCTTGGGTAAAGAGGGAAATGGTCGGTCTGACTCTCCTAATCAGCTGCATTTCTAACAAGCCCAAAGTTATGGCTGTTCCTCAGGCCAGTTAAAGGTGACAGAACCACAGTTGTGGCAACACCAGGTCCTAGGACTGAGGGTCAGACCTGACAGAAAAACCGCCCACAGCTATCACATGTACTTAAATCTGTTCTAGCTTCATGAAGGCCCTAGGGTGAATTGTCAAGCAGAGAGGAACATCCCTACCAGGGGATATTTAGCAGCAAGTTGGCAAACACACTGAAATGGGATGGCATATGTAGCAGAGCATGGGCCCTGGCTGGAAATCCCGCATTCAAATCCTGGCTCTACTGCTTACCTGCTGAGTGACCAGCTGTATCTCACTGTGTAACCTTGAGAGAGATTCTCAATCTCTCTGTACCTTGGTTTCTATCTGTGTGAACTAGGGCAAATTTCTTAACCTCTCTGTGCCTCAGTTTGCTAATCTGTAAAATAAGGATGATAAGAGTACCTATTTCATGAGATTGTTGAGGGGAATAAAGTAAATGTTTGTAAAGGACTCAGAACAGTGCCTGGTATATAGCAAGTCTATTTATACATCAGACAACATAAATGGACTGCCATTGGCAAAACTTTGAGTCAACCAGGTTTTTCTGCCATCTGCAAAAGTGTGATTCAGCAGGTAGTCTTCAATGCCCTCCACATTCTGGATCTCTTCCTCTCTCCCTTCACTGTGGTGTGGTGACATGGGAATTCTCATCCCGCTATTCTATTAATTTTTTTTAAATGTTTATTTATCTTATAGACAGAATGCGAGGAGGGAGGGGCAGAGAGAGAGGGAGACAGAAAATCTGAAGCAGTCTCCAGCTGTCAGCGCAGAGCCTGACATGGGGCTTGAACTCATGAGCTGTGAGATCATGTCCTGAGCCGAAGTCGGCCGCTTAACTGACTGAGCCACCCAGGCGCCCCTTCCCACTGTTCTCTTATTCTGTACAAATATTCTACACAAATCTCAGTAGGGGCTGAAAACTCCAATTTGTGGGGAGATGTTGGTGACTCATAAACTTCATCATGTTCCTCCTCTTAGCCTTAAATCAAGGGGCTCATGGCATTTCAGTGCCAGTCCATACCCATCCTGACAACCAGTTTTGTGTGGACTTTCCTGCTCAGAAATCCAGAACTTTCGGTTCTCCTGTCTGGGACCCCAAATCCACACTACCACATCCTGTTCAGGTGCTCCTGAAATTGTATCCCCCAAGCAGTTGTCTGTTTGGCCTATGGGCTTAGCCGTTGTTCTGGACATATTGGACCGGACCTGCTTGGTAGTTCTCTTTTCCACATATCAGGAGAGCTGTCCTAAATTTTAGTTTGGTTCAGGTAGATACAGTTACCCCTAATATTAAAGAGCAAACTTTCTTTTAGTTTTTAAAGCCTTTGTTTTCATTTCTTTGGGCCACATGACACTTCCGTTTTGTAACTGGGTAAAATCAGTTTTGGTTTTCTATACTAGGAAACCTATGTTAAATTGGCATCAAAAATATGAGGAGTTAATGGCCCCACATAAAGGAAGGGCCCAGTGGCAGGGCAGTGATCAGCCCTGGTTCAGTCAAGGCTTATTTTCTCTTGAGAATTTCTCAGCTTTCCTCCACAGAGTGACTTGATTCTCAGGCTGATAGAGGGTACTGAGCCCCTGGGGGCTCAAATCCATACCCCAAAATACCTAAGGAAGACAGGAACTGGCTGTCTTTCAAGAAGGGCCCCAAAAGTGTCCTTTTGTGCCTCATTGGCCCAAGTGCGGCGGTCATACACCAACCCCCAGATAATCCAGGAGGGTGGGAGAATGCCATGTGCTAACAGGCTTTGGCCTGGGAGTCTGAGCCAATCACTGTCAAAGGGGCTGTAATTACATTTAGTCCAATTAGCCCCACCAATAGTATTGGGGATGAGTCAGCTTCCTTTCACAGGTGGAGGTGGGTAGGGAGGAAAGAGGCCTAAATCGAAGTCTGTGTTATTAGCCGGAAGTGGGCATTGTCAGGATGCTAGATAGGTGACTGGGAAATTAGCCTTCATGATGGCCTCTACTGATTTTTGTTTCTCTGTATTCATACTTCCCTACACTGAACAGCAATGAGCTATGTCACCAATGGGATATTGCAAAAGTGACAGTATGTGACTTTGGAGGTAAGGTCCTAAAAGCTTTGGGGCCTCAAGGGGACCTGGGCAGCTCAGTCGGTTGAGCGTCCGACTTCAGCCCAGGTCATGATCTCGCGGTTCTTGAGTTTGAGACCCACACTGGGCTCTCTGCTGTTAGCACAGAGCCTGCCTCAGATTCTCTGTCCCCTTCTCTCTGCCCCTTCCCTACTCGCGCTCCCTCAAAAATAAATAAACATTAAAAAAGAAAAGCACTGGGGCCTCTGCCTTGGGTTATTCCCTTTGGGGGTGGCCAATCACCATGCACTCTGTAGCTCTATGCAGAAGACCACAGGGAGAAGAACTGAGGCCTGTGGACAGAAGCCTGCACCAGTTTGCTAGCCATGGGTGTGAGCCATCTTGGAAATGAATCCTCATCCAGCTCCAGCCAAACTGACATCTTAATGCAGCCTCTTGAGAGACCCTGAGACAAAACCACTCAGTCAAAATGCTCATGAATTGAACTTTAGAAGACCATGAGAGATGATAAATGATTCTTGATTTGAGCTTCTAAACTTTGGAGTTATTTGTTATACAACATGATACAACTAGAATACTGACCTTCAATGGAAATTGCACCAATTTTTTTTTTTAGATCCAAGGGGCTTCCTTCCTTCCTTTCCTTTTCTTCCTAAATATTTTGAAACGAGTGCTTTATAAAAAAAATTCCCCACCTTTACTCCACATTTCTTTCACTACTTCATTGAGTATGTGGCTGCTAACCAAATATGTTTTCTGAGGAATTTCACCTGAGTTCTTAAAAAATTCAGAATTTCCAAGTTGTGCCACAGACAAGGTTAGTATAGAAAACACTGAACTGGGAAGTTGCCCGAGTAACAAAGTGGGAAGTTACCAGTCCTACCCACACAGTGTAGAGTGAGTCCTTAATGGATATGGCCTATACTAAGTCAGAAAAACATGTTCGATTTCACAAATAAGATAGAATTTCTCTCTGGAAATACGATAAAGCTAAAAAGGATTGTAACATCTCATTTACTTTTTTCCTGATTATAAAGGTAAAAACGTTTTATTATAGAATATGTGTGGGATAAGTGCTGAAAAGAAGAAACTGGAAACCATCTGTAATCTCACTAAAGAGACTATTAACGTTTCTTCATTGTTTTCCCCCATGCACTTCACTATAAAATCATGATACGAAAAATACAGTTTTATGTCCTGCTTTTTCCATTATGTTCTGAATGTTTTCTCATGTGGTTAAATAGTCCTTGGAAACCTGTTCTTTAATGGATGCTTAAGATTTCATAAAATAGGTGTGCCATCATTTCCTTAGCCATTTTTCTAAATTAGTCCGAATTTTTTCTATTACAGAGAAAGCTGGGAGGACAATTCTTAAACTTTCATCATTGCTCACTTGTCTGCTTATCTCCTTAGTATAATTTCTAGAAGTAGAATTACTGAGTCAAGTTTATGGTGACTTTCTAAAGCCATCAATCCATATTGTCAAGTCGCCCTTCGGGAAGTCTTAACCAATTTATAGTGCTTGAAGACGGCTATGAGACTATGGCACCACACATTTGTTGAAAGAGAGTAGTTACAAATTATAATTTGTAAATTATTATCAATTTGAAAGGTGAAAATAGTATCTTGTTTTAATTAGCATTCTTTTATTAGTTGGAAGCTGACTTTTCTCTCACACATTTGTTAACCATCTGTATTTCTTTTTTTGTGAAGCATCTATCATAACCTTCATCTGTTTTTTTCATTAGGATTTCATCTTTTAAAAGAAACTGATTTTAAAATATCTATATTAATAATAATCAATATAGTACTGATATTTTCCCTGCTTGCTCATTAGCCTTTTAATTTTATTTATGGAGTTTTTATTTATTTTTAAATGTTTATTTATTTATTTTTGAGGGAGAGGAAGGGGCATAGAGAGAGGGACACACAGAATCTGAAGCAGGCTCCAGGCTCTGCTCTGAGCTGTTAGCGAAGAGCCTGATGTGGGGCTTGAACCCACGAACTGTGAGATCATAATCTGAGCTGAAGTCAGATGATTAACTCAGCCACCCAGGTGCCCCTATTTATGGAGTTTTTAGATGATCATATTGATCTCTTTTCTCTTTTTTTTAAATTTCAGTGTAATTAACATGCAGTGTTATATTAGTTTCAGATGTATAATACAATGATTCAACAATTCCATATATTACTCATTGCTCATCAAGAGAAGTGTACTTTTAATCCTCTTCACCTATTTCACCAATCTCCCACCCACTTCCCCTCTGGTAACTACCAATTTGTTCTCTGTACTTAAGAGTCTGTTCTTTGGTTTGACTCTTTTTTTTTCCTTTGCTCATTTGTTATGACTGAATAATATTCTATTGTATATTCTTTATCTTCTCATTTGTTGATGGACACTTAGGTTGCTTCTATAATTTCGCTGTTGTAAATAATGCTGCTATAAACATAACAGTGCATGTATCCCTTTGAATTAGTGTTTTCATATTCTTTGGGTAAATACCCAGTAGTGGATTACTGGATCATATGGTAGTTCTATTTTTAATTTTTTGAGGAACCTCCATACTGTCTACAGTGGCTGCACCAGTTTGTATTCCCACCAGCAGTGTGTGTTTGTATTTCTCTGTATCTTCACCAACACTTGTTGTTTCTCGTATTGTTGATTTTAGCCATTCTGACAGATGTTGAGGTGATAGTTTATTGTGGCTTAGATTTGCATTTGCCTGATGATGAGTGATGTTGAGTATCTTTTCATGTATCTGTTGGCCATCAGTATGTCTTTGGAGAAATGTCTGTTCCTATCTTCTGCCCATTTTTTAATTGGATTATTTGGTTTTGGGGTGTATAAGTTCATTATATAATATGGATACTAACCCTTTATGGATATATTATTTGCAAATTTCTTCCCTCATTTTGTAGGTTTCCTTTTAGTTAGGTTTATTCCTAGGTATCTTACTATTTTTGGTGCAGTTAACAGGATTGTTATCTTAATTTCTTTTTCTGCTGCTTCATTATTGGTGTATAGAAATGCAATGGATTTCTGTATACTGATTTTGTATCCTGTGACTTTACTGAATTTGTTTATATCGGTTCTAGTAGTTTTTTGGTGGAGTCTTTTGAGTTTTCTATATACGGTATCATGTCATCTGCAAATGGTGAAAGTTTTACTTCTTCCCTACCAATTTGGATGCCTTTTATTTCTTTGTGTTGTCTGATTGCTGTGGCTGGGGCTTCTAGTACTATGTTGAATAAAAGTGGCGAGTGGACATCTTTGTCTTGTTTCTGACCTTAGGGAAATAGTTCTTAGTTTTTCCCTATTAAATATGTTAGATGTGGGTTTTTTATATATGGCTTTTGTTATGTTGAGATATGTTCTGTCTAAACCTACTTTGTTGAGAGTTTTTATCATGAATAGATGTTGTACTTTGTCAAATGCTTTTTCTGCATCTATTGAAACTATCGTATGTTATTTATCCTTTCTCTTATTGATTTGATGTCATGTTGATTGATTGGTAGATATTGAACTACCTTTGCATCCCAGGAATAAATCCCAGTTGATCATGGTGAATGATTTTTTTAAATACATTGTTGGATATGGTTTGCTAATATTTTGTTGAGGATTTTGGAATCTGTGTCCATCTGAGATTTTGGCCCATAGTTCTCTTTTTTTGTAGCGTCTTGATCTGGTTTTGGTATTAGGATAATGCTGGCCTCAGAATGCATTTGGAAGTTTTCCTTCCTCTTCTATTTTTTGGAAAAGTTTGAGAAGAATATGTATTGATTCTTCTTTAAATGTGTGTTAGAATTCACCTGTGAAGCTGTCCGGTCCTGGACTTTTGTTTTTTGGGAATTTTTTGATTACTGATTCAATTTCATTGCTGGTAATTGGTCTGTTCAAATTTTCTGTTTCTTCCTGATTCAGTTTTGGTAATTTATATGTTTCTAGGAATTTATCCATTTTTTCTAAGTTGTCCAGTTTGTTGCAATATAGTTTTTCATAATATTCTCTTATAATTGTATATCTATGACGTTGATTTTTCATTCTCCTCTCTCATTTGTTTGTTTAAAAAAATTTTTAATGTTTATTTTTGAGAGAGAGAGAGAGACAGAATGTGAGGGGTGAGGGGCAGAGAGAGGGGGAGACAAATCCAAAGCAGGGTCCAGGCTCTGAGCTGACAGCACTGAGCCTGACGCAGGGCTCGAACCCACAGACCACAATATCATGACCTGAGCTGAAGTTGGAGCCAAAGTTGGATGCTTAACCGACTGAGCCACCCAGGAGCCCCTCTCCTCTCTCATTAGTGATTTTATTTTTTGAGTCCTTTCTTTTTGTTTCTTGATATGTCTTGCTAGAGGCTTATTCATTTTATTGATTGTTTTTTTTGAAGAACAAGCTCCTGTTTTCAGTGTTTTCTGAAGAACAAGCTCCTGTTTTCAGTGATGTGGTCTCCTGTTTTTTTGTTTTGTTAGTTTCTATTACATTAAAAATTTTTTTTAATGTTTATTTATTTTTGAGAGAGACAGAATGCGAGCAGGGGGAGGGGCAGAGAGAGGGAGGCACAGAATCTGAAGCAGGCTCCAGGCTCTGAGCTGTCAGCACAGAGCCCGACACGGGGCTTGAACTCAAGAGCTGTGAGATCATGACTTGAGCTGTTGGACGCTTAACTGACTGAACCACCCAGGCACCCCTAGTTTCTATTACATTTATTTCTGCTCTAATTTTTATTATTTCCTTCCGTCTGATGATTTTACATGCTAGTTGTCCTTTTTATAGCTCTTTTAGGTTTAAGCTAGGTTGTTTGTGATTTTTCTTGCTTTTTGAGGTAGGCCTGTATTGCTATTAACTTCCTTCATAGAACTACTTTTGCTGTATCCCAAAGGTTTTGGACCATTGTGTTTTCATTTTCATTTATTTCCGTGTACTTTTTATTTCTTTTTTTATTTCCTGGTTGACCCACTCATTGGTTAGTACCATGTTATTTAACCTCCATCTATTTTTGTTCTTCCCATTTTTTTTCTTGTGGTTGACTTCTTGTTTCATAACATTGTGGTCAGAAAAAGATGCATAAGATGACTTCAGTCTTCTTGAATTTGTCGAAGCTGTTTTGTGGGCTTATGTATTCTGGAGAATGCTCCATGTGCAATTAAAAAGAATGTGTATTCTGTTTTAGGATGGAATGTGCTGAATATATCTATTAAATCCATTTGGTCCAGTATGCCATTCAAAGCCACTGTGTCCTTGATATTCTGTTTAGATGACCTGTTCATTGATGTAAGAGTCCCCTGCTAATATTGTATTACTATCAGTTCCTAAATATTAATTTTTATGTATTTGGGTGCTTTCATGTTGGGTGCATAAATATTTACAAATGTTATGTCTTTTTGTTGATTAATGCTATACAGTGTCCTTCTTTGTCTTGTCCTCCAGTCTTTGTTTTATAAATTTTTTAAAATATTTATTTTTGAGTGAGTGAGGGAGAGAGAGGGAGGGAGGGAGGGGCAGGCAGAGAGAGAGGGAGATGTAGAATCTGAAGCAGGCTCCAGGCTCTGAGCTGTCAGCACAGAGCCTGACGTGGGGCTCAAACCCACGAACTGTGGGATCATGACCTGAGCTGAAGTTAGGCGCTTAACTGGCTCAGCCACCCAGGTGCCCCTCCAGTCTTTGTTTTAAAGTCAATTTTGTCTGATACAAGTATTGCTACCCCAGCTTTCTTTTCATATACACTTGCATGATAAATATTTTATGTTTCCTCACTTTCAATCCAAGTGTCCTTAGGTCTGAAGTGAGTGAGTCTCTTGTAGGCAGCATATAGATAGGCCTTGTTTTTTTTTAAGTTTTTAAATTTATTGAGAGAGAGAGAGAGAATAAGTGAGTAGGGGAGGGGCAGAAAGAGGGAGAGAGAGAATCCTAAGCAGGCTCCACACTGTCAGCACTGAACCCGACACGGGGCTCAGTCTCACAACTGTGAGATCTTGACCTGAGCCCAAATCAAGAGCTGGTCGCTTAACTGACTGAGCCACCCAGGCACCCCTAGCTCTTATTTTTTTTTTTTATCCATTCCATCGCCCTATGTTTTTTGATTGAAGTGTTTAGTCCATTTACATTCAAAGTAATTATTGGTAGGTATGGGTTTATTGCCATTTTATTTGTTTTCTGTTTGTTTTTGTGAATCATCTTTATTCCTTTCTTTCCTTGTTCTCTCACCATAAGTTGGTTTTCTTTAGTGATGTACTTGGATTCCTTTTTATTTTTTGCATATCCCTTGTTGATTTTTGATTTGTGGTTACCATTAGGTTTGTATATAACTCTTCTGCATATAGCAGTCTATCTTTAGTTTATGGTCACTTAAGTTTGGACCCATTCTTCACTTCTCCCTTCCCCACATTTTAGGTATATGGTGTCATACTTTATTTCCTTTTATTTTGTGAATCCTTTGACTGATTTTTACAGATACAGTTATTTTTACTGGCTTTATGCTTCCTACTTTTCTTACTCTTACCTATGGTCTTTTCTTTCCACTCATAGAGTCTCCTTTAACATTCTTGTAGGGTTGATTTAGTGGTTATGAACTTCTTTAACTTTTGTCTGTCTGAGAAGCTCTTTTTTTAAAGTTTATTTTTGAGAAGGGAGCAGAGAGAGGGACAGAGAGATGAAGAGAGAGAGAATCCCAAGCAGGCTCTGTACTGTCAGCACGAGGCCTGATGCAGGGCTTGAACTCATGAACCCTGAGATTATGACCTGAGCCGAAATCAAGAGTTGGATGCATAACCGGGGTATGTTTAGATATAGATAAGATCTCACTTCTTTTAATATGCAAACTATTACCAAGGACTGACCAGACTCTGCTTGACTCCATGTTCTCTAGAGAACAGAAACAAAGTTGGTGTTCTACTAGTGAAATGGCATCTGTAGTTCTCTTTGAAGAAGAGCTGAAAGCTGGATTGGCCTATAGGCTTCTGGAGTTCTCAGGAAATTTAGTTAGGGGCTGTTACAAGAAAAAGATACTGTACATCTTGCTAAACTGGGGCAGGAGGAGTAGGATGAGGGAGAATGGCATGCAAAAGTCATTATTTCAAGATAACAGTCTCATTTGAAAACTTTATCAGATGTGGCATCGTCATAACATAGCCCTTATGACAGACTCTGCAGTGTCTTATGAAGAAGAAGGTGATTCAAGAGATATGTTACCTCAGTAGTAAGTTTTTAATGTTGGTGATTCAGGATTCTTTTGGAAGAAAATGCCTTTTAAAACTTTTGCTATATTAGCTAGGGGGATTCTAGCTGTTGTAACAAGTGTGCCTTCAGATGTTAGTGGCTTAACACAGTAGAATTTATTCTTGACTTCATAACTATTCAAGGCAATAGTTGTTCACATTCCTTTGTCAAAAACTACCTATAGTGCTCCACCTAATGCTGGAAATATGGTATCTGGCTGAGAAGCCATTTCTTAGCAACAATTCTGTATCATGGAAGGGACTGTATGATTTTCCCTGTACAATTAGCTGTCTCTGCCACATTTACTAAAGCACATATTCAGGTATGTAATTTATGGGGTTGATGAGGAATTATTACAACACAGAGTATCTCAAGCTCCACACTATTGACATTTCGGATTGAATAATTCTTTATTGTGAGGGCCTGTCCTGTGCATTTTAAGATGTGTGGTAGCATCTCTGATCACTACTCACTAGATGCCAGTAGCATATCGCTAGTTGTTACTGTTTTCTATTCATTGCCCTTGTTCTTTGTTTGCTTGGTCTTCCACTTTTTTCCCCTGTCTTCTCTGGTTTTAACTGAGCATTTTATATAATTCCATTTCTCTCCTCTCTTAACATATTGATTATACTTCTTTTACAAAAACTTTTATTTAGTTGTTGCTCTAGAGCTTTCAGTATACATTTATAACTTTTTCAAGTCCACTTTCAAGTAGCACAATACTGCTTCATGGGTAGTGCGAGTACCTTACAGCAGAATATTCCCATTTCATCTGCCTAATCCTTTATAACATTGCTGTAATTTATTTCACATATCCAAAAGGTATATTTGCTGAATATAGTGTTGCTATTATTATTTTGAACAAAGTGTTATCTGTTAGGTCAATTAAGAATTAGAGAAATAAATGTTTTATCTTAATTATTCCTTCTCTAGCACCCTTCCTTTCTTTACTTAGATCTGACTTTCTGACTTCTATCATTTTTCCTTCTCTCTGAAGAACTTCTTTTAACAATTCTTTCAAGACAGGTCTACTAGGAACAAATTCCATTAATTTTGTTTGACTTGAGAAAGCCTTTATTTCTCCTTTACTTTTGAAGTATAATTTTACTGGCTACAGAAATCTAGGTTGGTGAGTTTTTCTTTCAATACTTTAAATATTTCATTTCACTTTCCTCTTACTTGCATGATTTCTGAAGAGAAGTCAGATGTAATTCTTATTTTGCTTCTCTACAAGTAAGGTGTTTTTTTTTATCCTTGTCTTCTTTCAATATTTTTTCTTTGTCTTTGGTTTTCTAAAGTTTACATATTTATCTTGCCTGGTGTTCTCTAAACTTCCTGGATCTGTGGTTTTGTGCATGTCATTAATTTTAGCGAATTCTCAGCTATTATTTCAGATATTTCTTTTGTTTCTTCCCCTTTTCTTTCCTTCTGGTACTCCATAAGATATATGTGACACTTTTATAATTATCCCACAGTTATGTTTGTCTTTTTAATTTTTTTCTCTTTGCATTTCTCTTTTAGAGGCTTCTATTGACATATGTTCAAGCTCACTGATTCCTTCCTCAGCTGTGTCTAATCTGTTGCTGACCCCATCAAAGGCATTCTTCATTTCTGTTACAGTGTTTTATTTCCAGCATTTCCTTTTGATTCTTAGAATTTCCATGTCTCTGCTTACATTATCCATATGCTTCTTTATATTGTCCACTGTTTCCATTAGAGGCCTTGGTATATTAATCATAGTGGCTTAAATTCCCAATCTAATAATTACAAAATCTCTGCCATATCTAGGTCTGGTTCTGATGCTTGGTTTGTCTCTTCAGACTGTGGTTTTTGTCTTTTGGCATGCCTTTTAATTTTTTGAAGGAAGACACACATAACGTAATGGGTAAAAGGAACTGAGGTAAATAGGCCACTAGTTTGAGGTTTTATGTTTTGTATGGCTAGGAGTTGGGCTGTGTTTAGTGTTTGCTGTAGCTGTAGGTGAAAAGGCTGAAATTTTCTCTGGTGTTTTTATTGTTGTACCACTGTTGTCTTTGGGTTTCCTTAGAGACTTCTTAAATAAGCTCTGAAATGTGTAGGCCTCTCAATTGTATTCTCTGTTATTATACAAGAATCCTGTTGTCATGGTAAGATGTGGGGGGTGGGACACATTTTATAATCCTATGATTAGTTCTTGGTCTTTTAGTGACTCTCTGCCCCTGGGCTGTGACCTCCACAAATTCTTTTAATCACTCCCTCCCCTGCCACTTAGGTGAGTCAGGAAGGGTAGAGGGGGACTTAAGTTGGGTGTTTCCCTTCTCCCAGGCCACATAGGATCTGGTAAAACTCCAGTTGGTTAGGCTCTGGCAAAATCCTTTTTCTTGAAGGTAAGCCTTGTTAAGAAGAACAGAATGCTCTGGGCACAATTTAAAATGGCCACTTTCCCCTTTCCCCCTGCTAGAATCATGAGGAGACTTTTCCTCCCAATCTGAACTGTGAGAACCTGGTAGGTAGGGCACCTAGAGGTAAAACTTACAAAAGTATGAACTCCCCTTAGGGCTACCCCCCGCCCTGGCATTTTAATTTTCACAAGTTTGCCCATACTTTGCCGTCAGTATTTTATCCATTAAAAGTTTAGGTTTTCCTACCTTGGTACTGGTTCCATTGGTGGTTTCTGCTCCTGATAGTAAGCTGTGATTCTTTGTATCTTTCAGTTTGCCTCTCTAAATTGTTGGGTTTGCCCTGTGAACTCAATTCTTGGATGGACCTGAGAAGAATTGTTGATTTTCAGTTTCTTCAGCTTTTTTTCTTATTGTGAGGATGGGAGTGGTTATTTCCAAGATCCTTACATGCTGGACCATAAACCAGAAGTTTATCATCCTCCCACCTGTGACAACCAAAACTGCCAGGTTTCTTCTGGAGAGAAGTCAGAATCATTCTCAGTAGTGAATGATTGCTATAAGACTATGCAGAATACTGTATAATGATATTTAATAATGTATTTTGGTGGGAGAGAGTACTGTGGTTTCGCAGGTACATGGCATGGGGCTGTGGCAGAGATTGGCTAGATGCTCATCCAACCCATTTGCCCCTCTTGGGCACTCAGTTACCTGCGTTTGTCAACTCTCTCATCTCTAGGTGGGGCCATGTAACCTGTTCTGGCTAACTGAATGAGGGTGAAAGTGCTGTGCATTACTTCTAGGTCTGCCCCCTAAACCATACCATGTGATCATCTGTATTCACTCACTTATTCATCAACCAGCCAAATTCAAAGGATCCCAAACATGTAGGGGAGGATGAGCTTATGAGGTAGGAGTGTGGACCCCTGAATCACTGCTTAATAAAAAGCCACCTGGGAGAGCTTATCAGCTAGAATACCCATGCTGTATTTTGTGTAAGAAATAATCTGTGTTAGAATTTGGAATTAATTACTGCAGCATAGCCTACCCTAACTTGATAAATTCAGGGGCTCAGAACATTTGATACTAAAAAAATAAGGCAACTCTAGAAGTTTGGAAGACTTGAGGAGTTGTAGGGGCAGATACCAGCATTTATGCATATCAGTTAACAATATGCATTTGTTCCTACTACTTTAAAACTATGTATTATAAATAATTACAATTTCCGAAAAACATATCAGCAAAATCATCAAGTCCTTCAATAGTCCTCAGTTCTGCAGAGTCTCCCTGAGGCTCCAGCATCTCAGTTAGACACCTAAGAGTCTAGGTAGTTAGCTATAAGGCAGTACACACCATACTTCCCCATAGTCTGATTCTCATAATGCTGACCAGTACATTCTTTTCCAAGGCAGGAGCCAGAAGAGATTTTTTATTTCGGTTGCTTTTCATAGAAGTTGAAGAAGGAGATTAAGGGACTCATTCAGCCATATGCGGATAATAAACTAAGTCAACTGAGTGGCAGATGTTAGAGGGAGGCCAAACATCCAGATGTTTAATCCTTCCCATTAATTAGAATAAAAATCCTGTGGAATGTGAAGGTTGGAGGTCACAGGGTTAAATTAATCCATGGTTTTTCTTAGACTACTTAAGAGAATTTGAAGTTGTTGCCTTTAAAAATGCAAAACTGCATTGCACTATTTACATATTTTATTTGGGAAGTGGCAGATTTTAATTTTAACTGCACACTACCTTCTCAATTGTTCCCTGAACAGAGTAGAAACTTAGAGAAAATTACATGGAGAAAAAAACGATAATGAAACTGGGGACTGAAATGAGTTTAAAGTTCAAACAAAGTGCATTCCATAGCTGGCACATGCTATCATCCATGCACATTTGATCAAGAAAACTATATATGGTCTATTATAGTGTTTTTGACTGTCTGAATAGACACAAAGCAAGGAAAATTCATTCTAGAAGAAAAAATGGGTAGACTCATGATATGCACAATGAGATAGCTCCAGGGTTTTAAGAATTTCTTTCCATTTAATATAAAATTCTTTAAGAAAAAAAGGAAGAACTGGTTTTATTCTTTGGCTTTTTCGATTTTGTTCTTTGGAATAGCACCTGACTTTTACTTAAATCATGTGAAGGAATGTTAAATGACAAATAACAGATAAACTTAAATCTTCAGCTAAAGGAAAAAGCCTGAAACAAAGGACCTTTCTCCTTTTTGTTGGTCAAGTTCCTCTGTGTGCAGATTCATAAATTGATGTACTGTACTTTGAGCTGAGGACATATTCTTGGAAAACCTACCTCATCACTTTAGAGAACTCTTTCTTTAGTCCACATTTTTTGGACATTTGCTTTCTGTTTCCATTAGGCTCTTTGTGCTCTATCACCGTATATTTTATTAGTCAAGATGGGATAGGCTGTGCTTCAGTGACAAAACTGCTCTTCTGGGCAGGGTGAAAACTGCCCTTCTCTTCTTATCAGGAGATGTTCCTCTCAACGAATCCTGCTTTCACTTTCAGAATGATTGTCTTGTCTTGTTTTTTCTCCTGTGGGCTTCAAGGTCTTATTTTGGACAGTAAAATCTGAACATCCTCTCTTTGCATTCTGCCTGCAGTAATCCTCAAGGCAATATGGATGCCCCTAACTGTCCAGACAAGAGTCACTTACAAGGAAATGCAGAAAAGAAAAACTCCAAGGTGAAAAATTTCAGCGACTATTTCTATACCATGCTGTTTCACTTCCTGGTGTTCACTTATAATTTTGTGACAGGCTCTTGAGTGCACAGTACCCAGGCTCAGCTCTTGCCCCACTGGGCATGTGAGCAGTATATGAGCATATGTGCAGGCCTGGATATATCTTTTTTTAGGATTTTTACTAGGCATTCCTTTTCTGATCAAGGGCTCATTCAAAGGAAGCTCAAAAATACTTTAAGACAACAGGAGACACTTTATTCCAAAGTTTGGCAACATTCACCTGCATATTAATTGTGGCACCTTTTTTTTTTTTTTACAACTATTGAAACACTGGATTTTTAAAATAATGTGAACAGTTTATATATAGGCAAGAAACTCATATTGTCTTTATACAGATCAGCTGGAAAATCGCTGCTTTATTAATTAGCTGATAAGGCACTGTGAAAATCCTGATGATGTGAACACATGATGGGGAAGCTATGATGGAACAGGGAAGGACTAGCAGAGGAATCAGAAAATTCTTGGTTCTGGAAAGTTCCAGTTGTCTTTGGAGGAAAGGAAGATGATGGAATATGGATCCTGTCAGACCACGAAGACCCATTTAACAGGCTAGTTGATACTTTCTTCCCAGAAAGTGCAGGACTGCTTTAGTAATCACAGTAATATGTTAACTGGCAATTGTTCTTGGATCAAGTTTCCTTTTATAAATGTTGCCTTGGCTATGGGTGATGCAGGAAGGTACCCAGATTCCATTCTCAAGGCTCTGTCTCAGTCTGGTACTAGGAGAAGATGAATAGGGGAAGAATGGAGAGAGTATATACATCTTCTTTTTCCATTCATCTATCAGTAGACACTTAAGTTGCTTCTATATCTTGGCATTTGTAAATAATGCTGTGATAAATGTAGGGTGCATATATCTTTTTAAATTAGTGTTTTCATTTTGGGGGGGTGGTAAATACCCAGAAGTGGAATTACTGGATTATATGGTACTTCTCTTTTTAGTTTTGTGAGGAACTTCCATACTGTTTTCCACAGTGGCCGTACCAATTTACATTCTAACCAGCAGTGCACAAGTTTCCTTTTTCTCATGTCCTCGCTAGCACTTGTTACTTCTTGTCTTTTTGATGCTAGCCATTCTGACTGATATGAGGTTCAGTTTCAGTTTGCATTTCCTTGATGATTAGTGATGTTGAGCATCTTTTCTTGTGTCTGTTGGCTATTTGCAGATGACATGGTACTATATATAGGAAATTTTGAGACTCTGCCAAAAAACTATTAGAACTAATATTAAAAAATATTTATTTATTTTGGGGAGAGCACAAGTGGGAGAGGGGCAGAGAGAGAGAGGGAGACAGGATCTGAAGTGGGCTCTGTGCTGACAGGCTGACAGCAGCAAGCCTGATGTGGGGCTTGAACCCATGAACTGTGAGATCAGGACCTTAGCTAAAGTCAGATGCTCAACTGACTAAGCCACCCAGGTGCCTCTAGAATTAATAAATAAATTCAGGAAAGTAGAAGGATACAAAATCAAGATATAAAAATTTGTTGCATTTCTGTACATCACTAAGGAAATAGCAGAAAGGAAAATTAAGAAAAGAAACCCATTTATAGTTGTACCAAAAAGAATAAAATACCTAAAAATAAACTTAACCAAAGAGGTGAAAGACATGTACTCTGAAAACTATAAGACACTGATGAAAGAAATTGAAGATGACACAAACAAATGAAAAAGATATACCATACTCATGGATTGGAAGAATTAATATTGTTAAAATGTCCATACTACATAGAGCAATCTACAGATTAAATGCAATCTCTATCAAAATACCAATAGTATTTTTCACAGAACTCGAACAGAAAATCCTAAATTTGTATAGAACCACAAAAGACCTCAAATAGCCAAAGCTTCTTGAGAAAGAAGAAAGCCAGAGGTATCACAATCCCAGATTTCAAGATATACTACAAAGCTATAGTAATCAAAGTAGTATGGTATGACAGAAAAATAGGCACATAGATTAATGGAACAGAAATGAGAGCCCAGAAATAAAGCCACACTTATATGGTTAATTAATCTATGACAGAGGAGGCAAGAATATACAATGGGGAAAAACACTGTCTTCAATAAATGGTGCTGGGAAAACTGGACAGCTACATGCAAAAGAATAAAACTGGACCATTTTTAAATATGATACACAAAAATAAAGTCAAAATGGATTGAAGATCTAAATGTAAGATCTAAAACCATGAAACTCCTAAAAGAAAACGTAGATAGTGATTTTAGCAGTATTTTTCTGCATGTCTCCTCAGGCAAGGGAAACATAAGCAAAAATAAACAGTTGGGACTGCATTAAGCCAAAAAGTTTTTACAGTGAAGGAAACCATCAACAAAACAAAAAGACAACCTACTGAATGGGGGCAAATATTTGCAAATGATATGTCTGATAATGGGTAGCCATCTAAATATGTAAAGAACTCATATAACTCAACACCAAAAAATGTAATATAATTAAAAATGGACAGAGGACTTGAATAGACATTTTCATATTAATTTTAATTTGAAAAATATTGCATTAAGATATTTATTTTGATTACTGTGTTTTTTGACGTCCCTTTAAATTTTCCACCTGAAGTGAGTGCCTCACTTGCCTCCCCCTTGTCTCTAGCTGAAGAGGGGATTAGCAACAGGTGAGAACAGAGAAAGAAGAGGATCATAGACTGGTCAGGGAGCCCGGATGACTGAGGACCATGAGTGAGAAACTTCACGACTTAGCTCAACTCCTAAACAGAATTGCGCAGTGCTTCTTAATTACAATGCAGTGTAGAAACACACATTCCCTGAAGGGCTGCTGCAACCACATGTGTCACAGGTGGCTTGCAGCTGAAGAGGATGAGGACACAGCACTATCCAGTGTGGGAGCCACCGGCCACTTGTGGCTTTTGAGCACTTGATACATGGTCAGTCCAAATTGCAATGCACTGTAAGTGTAAAGTTGATAATGGATTTCAAAGAGGTGGTATGAAATAAAAGGTCATATATTTTACCAGAATTTGTTTATATTGGTTATCTATTGAAATAATATTTTGGACACATTAGTTTGAATAAAATATTAAAATGAACTTCACTGGTTTCTTTTGTCCTTTTCTTAAATGTAACGACAAGGAAATTTAAAATTACATGTGTGTCTTGTGTTTGTGGCTCAGAGTGTATTTTTATGGGACAGCCCTGGTGTATGTGGTAGCAGGGATATATACTTGACCTCATGTAGGAGCTCTGATCCCAGAGCCCCCAGGGAATTTCATCACCCATTGAGGCTCTTTGTCCAATCTGTGCTGTCTGACTGAATAGTTAGCATGTAACCTGTATCAGGTAGGCAGATACAGGTCGGAACTCACAGGGAGGGAGGAATGGGACCTGGCACTGTGGCAGTGGGGGAGCATGCTGGAGAGTGACAGGTGAAGAAGTACAGTGGAGATCCTTTTTGACCTGGCACCTCTGAACACCTTTCATATAATTGGAGAATGCCCCACATTCATGGGAGAATGATTCTCACTTTCCTAACCTCCTTTGCAGGTAGAGATCAGAGCTCAGCCAATCAAACACACAGAAGTTAGCCTTTGACATGAAAAGCACCCTCAATTGGAATCTGTAAGGGTGAAGGTGGCAGCATCAGCTTCCAGCAGCAGTGAGAAACAAAGGTTCATCATTAATGGGTGGGTGGTGCCAGCTATTGTGATGATGCCCACGAGGTGGCAGGGGTGTGTCTATACCAGACCAGTTCTTGGTGAAATTTGTGGCATTATTCTTCACTGCATAGTCTTAAACTGGTTTTCTGGACTTGCAGAGATTTTCTATATTCTTCCATTTTTTTTCTAGCTAGACTGGATTCTGTCATTTGCAACTAAAATCCTGACTGATATACAGGGTGTTTTTTTTTTTTTTTTTTACCCTTGCTGTATAGTAGTTCCCCAAAACCCAGTGTTTCAAGCAGCCAATGATAGAGCAAGCAGCGGAAGGGCAGAGAGTGGAAGACATAGAATCCGAAGCAGGCTCCAGTCTCTGAGCTGTCAGCACAGAGCCTGATGTGGGGCTTGAACTTACGAACCATAAGATCATGACCTGAGCCAAAGTCGGATGCTTAACTGACTGACCCACCCAGGTGCCCCACGATTCACTCTTTTTTCAGCACTGTCATAGCAGCCAAAGGGATTTAGAAAAATATGAGCCTTGGTTGCCTTATTCCAATACCTCATACAGATGACGTATGGTGATTAGCATCCTGGTGCCATGGTCTTCCTGAGGGCGGAGGAGAACAGGTTCTCATTCCTCTCCTACTTAGATCTACCATTTAACTCTTCAATTCTATAACATAATTAGCTGCCTTCTTTCTTCCTGGCATCTGATCTCAATTTTGATACCAAGCCTATTCTGGGGACACAGACACACACACTCACACTCACAAAATCCCCCTTAACATCATTGCCTCTAAGTAAATTTACCAGTCTACTTCTTGCCCTCAGGAATTAAAATGATGGAGAGTATGTTCCTTATAAAAAGGAGGGCATATTTTCAAATCAGACGCCCACAATTTTGCAAACGTCAACTCTAGTATTTGCGTTCCCCAGAAGTAGACTGAGATGAGGATTTAGGTGCATGTGGTTGATTTGGAAGGTGATCCCAGGAAGCTGAAGGGAGGGAGCAAGGAAAAGAGGGTGCATTGATGAACAGGTTACTGCTGTGCTCAGATCTGTTGAGGATTCTCTGAAAGATTGCGTAGAACATAACACAGAGGGGTGAGGAAGCTGGGGTATTTATCTACCAATTCCCAGCCCTCATTGTTTGAGAGTTACTCCTGGGGCTCTTAGTTTCCAGCATGTCTGGTTTGCCCTGTATGGACAGAGAATGCTTCTGTGGGCAGATAAAGTCTTCAGGCAGAGAGACCCAAGTGCTTGAGGCTAGAATCTGCCAGCGAGTAGAAACTGTCCACCTAAGCTGTGGGTGACCTTAAGGTTGGAAGGAATATTGGGAGGGCACTAACAGCTACATTGGTTGGCTATACTCCGTTAATAAAATTTTCCCCATGAATTCATTCTTGCACCCAGTATGTTCCCAGCCTGCATTTTGGCATGGTGATAGAACAGTGAATAAACAGGTGCAAAGCCCTCCCTTAACAGCTAATTCTAGTGACTATTCTCAGGAGTATTAAATTTAACCAATCACAAATGCTTATTAGATTTTCAATGATATATGCATTCATTTAATAGTATTATATCTTTGACATTGTACTAATTGGATAAAATATGACACTCTTTTTGTTTTCTTTCTTAGTTTACAAAACACAGTTTCAAAGAATGTTAGAGCTTGAAATGTTCCCGAAGATAACTAAGGCATGCAACTGCGAACTAACTTTCCCAAAGACACAAAGCAGGAGTCAGACCCCAGGCTTTTTCATATATTTACACGATGGCACCACATTGACCGAGACTGGCTAGTTTTGTTTTGTTGTTAGAGATGTTAATTTTAAGCAATTCTGCACATCCAATGCAGAGCTTGAACCCACAACCTTGAGACCAAGAGTCACATGCTCCACTGACTAAGCCAGCCGGGTGCCCCAAGACTGGCTGTTTTGTTTTGTTTTGTTTTTTTTAAGCAAAAGCCAAAAAGTGTTTTGAGTGCACCTTTATACGGAGTGGTAGCAATGTAAATTGGTGCAAAGTTTTTGTAGAATAATTGGCAATAAGCATTAAGAGCTTTGGAAGTAAACATTCACATTGATGTAGTAATTCTGCTTTTAGAGATTTATTCTAAGAAAAAAATTGGAAAATTGCAGAAGATTTATATGCAAGACATACTAATTTAGTCAAAGACACGTTTTTAAAGAATATTTGATGACTGGGAAAGTACAATATTTAGCGAAGAGATGAGGATATACAAGTTCATATACTGCAAGGTCTCATTTTCCTGAAGATCCACACAAAAGGAAATAGAGCAAAGTGCCAGTTATATCTGGGTGGTGGGACTACATGAGATATTTGTTCTTTCTTATCTACTTGTATTTTCTACAGGGAACATGTGTTATTTTTATATTCCGAGAAAAAAGTCTAAAAATTCTTTTGTCTAATTTTTTACTTCTAGGCATTTTGTTGTGTGCTGGGGAAGTATTCAGATATTTATGTGTGCTTTAGTCTTGAAAAAAATCACCCTGTTTCAAACAAGGCTGCAAATGTTAAGGGGCCTTGAAGCCATTGTGACTGTGGAGAGGATACATTTTGAAATGCCTTCCCTCATGGTCCTGCTCTGGGCTCTGCGTCTTTATCTCCCTCCACTGGAGCACTTCCCTTGTCCCCATGACGTCCCATGGACATGGGTCCCTTGTCTGCATCCTGCTTACATATTCCTGCTTTGTGGCTTTAATTCCTTTGTTTCCTTCCTCTCCCTCAGCTCCTCCTCCATTGTGCTTCATTCAATTCTTCTTGTAGAAGCAGAATCCCATCATGCTGCTGCTGTTCAGTCTTTCTCCTCACTCACTTTCAGCAGCAATGTCTGATGGGGCCTTCATCTCATCTTACCTGCTGTGTCTGTAAGAACTGCCTTTGGACATGTACCCCAATGTTCATAGTGGCACTTTCAACAATAGCCAAATCATGGAAAGAGCCTAAATGTCCATCAACTGACGAATGGATCAAGAAATGTGGTTTATCTATACAATGGAATACTACATGGCCATGGGAAAGAATGAAATCTGGCTATTCGTAGCAACATGGATGGACCTCGAGGGTGTCATGCTAAGCCAAAAAAGTCAGGCGGAGAAGGACAGATACCATATGTTTTCACACATAGGTCTAACAGGAGAAACCTAACCGAGGACCATGGGGAAGGGAAGGGGGAAAAAGAGTTAGGGAGAGGGAGGGAGACAAAGCATGAGAGACTCTTGAATACTGAAAACAAACTGAGGGCGGAAGGGGGAGGGGGAAAACGGAAGGGGGGTGATGGTCATGGAGGAGGGCACTTGTGGGAAAGAGCACTGGGTGTTATATGGAAACCAACTTGACAATAAACTATAAATTAAAAAATAAATGCTATTATAAAAATGAAAAAAAAAAAGAACTGCCTTTGTGATTAGACGCTTACACTGAAAATGAAAGAAAATAAGCCACCTATTAAATATATCACCTTTGGACTTTCCAGAGACCCTAGCTTTGCCAAACACCATCGGAGCCTGTGGCCCCCCCATGGCAACACTTCCTTAAATGCATGCTCTCTTCCAAAGCAACTGAAGAGCACAAACCCCCTGCACTCCCCCAAACAAGGCTGTTGTTTTTATCTCCCAGGTTGCTACCATGTGAGAATGTTGTGGTGTGAGAAAATAGCAGCACCGAAAATGCAGATTGCACTTGCTTTCCATCAGCTCTGAAGGGGCCATTAATCATTCTCCATCCTCCACTGTCTTTATTACACAGAAACTGTTCTTGTCATTTCTGAGAAATATCTGTGGGTGGTGACTAACCTTTGGCATTGTCCATGTGGTCTGGCAGGAATGGTCTAGAGTCTCCTAGCATCTGCCTGGAGAGTTCAAGGGCATCAGAGGAGGTCCCACGGCAAGGCGCAGCCAAGCAGAAGGAAGCGAAGATGTTGGGATGGGAGCAGCCTAATGCTGGCTCCCTTAGGGCTGGCGGTGATACGTTCTTGCTTCTTTGCTTCATGAAACTCTGAAAGGATTTGCTTGTTGTGTCCCTGGCTCAGTTGAGTAAAGAATGCTGTCTAGGCAACTTTCATTAGAAAACCTCTGCTCACAGGGATACATCAAGTATCATTCTCTCTCTCTTTTTTTTTTTAGGTTTATTTTATTTTGAGAGAGAGAGCGCAGGTGGAGGAGGAGCAGAGAGAGACAGAGACAGTCTTCAGCAGGCTCTTGCGCTGTCAGCGCAGACCCTGATACAGGGCTCAGTCTCACGAACCATGAGATCATGACCTGAGCCGAAATCAAGCGTCAGACACTTAACCGACTGAGCCACCTAGGCGCCCTGTCAAGTATCATTCTTTTTCAAAGACGCTTACTACTTATCTTGGTGCTACTATAGTTCAAGTCCAGGAGGGATACCATGTTGTATCTGTTGGAGTTCAGTGCTTGGGACAGAAGCCCCTTTAGGTGTTTAAACAGCAAGCCTTGAATTCCGAGAATCAGGTGCTTACCATCTTGTTGGAAGGGTTGAACAAACAGGAATGATTGTCAACATCACAGAACTGACTAGCCCAAAGAAATCCTATCTCTGTCACAATTTGGAAGGTGGAGAAGCAGAAGCCGCCACTGGAACACACCCTCTGTGGACCAGAGAGTCACCCTCAATGTACCTTTTAACACCCCCAGAGGGCCAAATTAAACATTGGAAAATTCACAAACACTTCACATCTCTGCTCAAGGTAGAAAAGCAACAAGAAGATGGTCTTTACCTCACGTTTGCCTGTTCAGGTACAGAAGCCTGGCTGCAAGGGAGTCTGAGAAATATAGTATTTAGTATTTAGATTTATTAATACAGAAAGACAAGATGGAAGAAGTATGGATGAATGTTGAGAACCAATAGACCATATGCAACACACACACCTTATAAAATGGCACTGGCCTTAGAGCATGCTCAGGGCCTATTTGGGTTTGGCTAAGTTTCAACAGGGTCCGAGGCAAAAGAAAATGGGTAAAACACAAGATATGGTAGAGTCTCTTCAGTGAAGAGAGAATTCATCACACAATTATCCCTGCTTTGATTTTTAGCAACATGCAGGATGTTAGGAGACTCTACCCCTGCTGGGGAAGTGGCTTGGCTTTTGGAATATGGGGATTGCTGATACTCTGCATTGGTAAGTGCAGACAGCATAATTATGTAGGATTTCAATTAAATGAGAGGTGGAATGAATTAGAAACAAAGATATGGTCCTTGAAAAGAGCTGGTGAGGGGGTCAGGTCTCTGGCATGACTAACTTCCCTGGCATGAAAAGAACTGTGGAATGTGGTTTAGTGAAAGGCACAGCAAGAATCCCCAAGTCCTGAAAAGACCAAGATCAGATGGACTTTTTGGGCCCAAGGAAGCAATTGGGGGACTCTGGGAGATCGGCTTGTTAGCCCTAATTCTGTATCCCACCCTGTATCAAATGCCCCTGGCCTTGTAACTTTGTTTCTTCTCTTATAAAAAGGCAAAGTGGACTTCCCTACCCCTTGATTTTTGGTTTGGCCTTGAGACTTACTTTGAACAATGGAATGGGGGAAGAAGTAGCACAAGCCCAGTTTTGAGCCAAAGCCTTAAAAGGCCTCACCTGTTTGTATTTTCCCTCTCTTGTGCTTTTGCCATTTTCATAAGAGCTTCCCCTGGGTGGCCCTGCTCATTCTGACCAGGCCCGAGGATTAACCCATGTGAAAGGGACTGGAGTGGAGCCCATTGCAAGGAACCAATCCCAGCTGGATCCTAGACAGCTTGAAAGAGGGCCTCCTAGCTGTCCTCAAGCTAATTTCTGAGCTCCAGGCAACCTAATGATGTGTGAGAAATGAATGTTTATTGTGAACCCTGAAATTTTTGTGATTGTTGTTATGTAGCAATAGCTGACTGATACACAGAGACGGCCAATGAATACTCAGGGGGATATTATTTTCCAGGTGTTTCAGTGAAAAATATCAAGTAAACATCTACAAATTCCAGACTAGTGTCTGCAAGTTCTCAGGATGGTGGAATAACCCAGTGTGTCTTGGTGACATTTGGAGATGGCTGAGGCAGAGCCACAACAGGGCAGTGGCTGATACCAATTCATAGCTCATCTTTTCTGGGTAGGCTTCCCTGAATGGCCAACCCCACAGAGATCTTTGTATTCTCTACTCTCTCTACTTATTGCCTGTATTTCTCCTTTTGCTCTGATCATATGGCACCACATTTAGAGTGCCCTAGTTCCAAAGCTTTCCAGATAAATGGATCCACCTCACTGTATTTTTATCTAACCAGATGTCTATATTTTGTCCATGTGGTTATAATGAAGGGTTTGACCAAGTATCTCATTGAATCCCCATGCATTATGTTTAAAGCAGTGGGTTTTTGAGATTCAGTCACTTCTGAACCATCTTCATAAGGTTTGTGCATTTCCATGTACAAGTAAGAGGGTTGAGGGGGTGAGAGACCGTAGGCAGGCCTCCACTGCCAACTGGCTGTGACTCCTAAAGGGCTAAAGAATGTTGAGAGAAGGAGAAGAGTCTTGGAAGGAGCTGTGTCTGGGAGAAGGCAGAGGGCTGGGCTAGAATTAAACTGCAGGAATGGTTAAAGAAGGTACTGAGAAGGAAGCCAGTGGAGGGCACTGCTAGGGAGCAGGAGTGGGCCCTGGAATGCAGTAGAGATGGGCAGCTGTGGGGGAGGGGGCAGAGTGAATGCTGAAGAGTTTGACTTTCAAGACGGGTGAAGGGCAGACGGTGGAGTCAAAGCAGGATGGGTAAATGTTGGACAAGTGAAGTCGATGGACCATAATTGTGTTATGCAAACTCGTCTTGTTTTTCATGAGAAGAGATGTCTGTGTACCACACTGCAGGAAGCTTTGGTCTAAATCAGTGATCTTCCAAATCTTTTTTGCTTACATATCCCCTAAAAGAATTTTGAAAAACTACACACTCCTTCAGACTTTTGAAGTTTGGTGTTTAAAATCCTTCATAAGTTTAAATATTGTCATTCCCAAGGATGTAATAGCCAGTGTGTTGTAAATATTGATATTCAAAAATGAAACTCTTATATGGTACCTGCTAGAATTGAAATATCATTATGACATGACAGCCGCCATTATCCATTTTAAAAGTACAAGACAAACCCTTTAACTGTCAGATATTTTACATCATTTCTTTTACCCCTTGAAATTATATTTCCATTCCACTTCCCCCAGAGAATTTTATCCTGATGTAATGTTTTTTTATGCTTGACGATGTTTTATTGATCACTGTATCAAATATCTCAGCAACAAAACATGTATACAAACTTAAAATTTGTTTTCTGTGACCATAAATAATAAATAATTATTAAATATAAGAAGTAACATTTTATTAGACGAGTATCTCTTAATGAGATGGATGGAGTAGGGAAGATAGGTTATGATACCTTCATTAAAGGAAACTTGGCCAACAGTGGTATCTTGAATTGTCCCTTCTCTTAGCATCTTAGAAGCTTTTACCCCCTTGGGCAATGTGTACCCAGACTTCTATGTACTATGTGTACACACATGATGATGATGGTAACTGATATCACAGTAAATTGAAGATGCCCTTTGCCTATTTCCTGGGTATCCAGAAGCCCCCAGATCTTTGTGTGACTCCAGGGCAGGGGAACGAACATGATAATGCCAAAAATTAGACTTCTTACAACCATGATGGAATGGGTACTTAGAGCCTCATTTACTTTGATTCAAAGCATACAAGAAAATGGGACATTTCTGGTACAGTTGAACTCCTGACATTAAAATTCATGCCTGCTATGTGGGAAGAGGGCAAAGAGAGCATTGGATTGGGAGATCATTAAGGGTGAGGTCAGCTACCTGTTTTCACTATCACTTAGCAACTGGGTGACCTGGGGTGACTGGTCCTCTGTGTCTCATTGTCCATGTGTACAGTGGGTTGAAATCTGCCCTATGCATCCTCCTGTGTTGTTGTGAGGCTCATATGAGAGCAAATGATGCTTGTGACATCATTTTGTAAACTGTGAAAAATACTTTATTTTTATGTGTAAACTTTTTATTTGGAAATAATTATAGATTCACAGAAAGTTACAAAGGACCACAGGAAGGTCCTATGCATCCTACACTCTACCTGTGTCATCCATGCTCAACTACAGCACAATATCAAAACCAGACCTTATTCAGATATTGCAGATTATACGTGTGTGTGTCTGTGAGTGTGTGTGTAGCTTCATGAAATTTTATTGCATGTGTAGCTTTGTGTAATTACCATCACAATAATGATACAGAACTCTTCCATCACCGCTAGGCTCTCTCGTGCTACCTCTGTATAGCCACAAACCCCTCCCTCACAATCCCTAACCCCTAACCCCTAACCCCTGGCAACCACTCCATTCTTCATCTCTATAGTTTTGTTATTTGGAGAGTGTTATATACATCCAATCAGGGGATGTAGTCTTTAGAGATTGGCTTTTTACTTAGCATAATTCCCTTGAGGTCTATCTAAGTTGTTGCCTGTATCAACATTTCATTACTCTTTACTGCTGAGTAGTATTCCATGAAAAAATATGAATATGCGCTGCTGTGAACATTTATGTACAGATTTTTGAATAAATATAAGTTTCCATTTCTTGGGGATATGGGCAAATCTGGGTTGTATGGTGAATGTCTCTCTATATTTACACAAAACTGCCAAACCATTTTCCATTTGACATTTCTACCAGTAATGTATGAGTGCTCAATTTTCTCTGTATCCTCACCAGCAATTAGTGTTTTCACTATTTTTTATTTTCAGCATTCTGATAGATGTGCAGCGATATCTCATTGTGGTTTTAATTTACATTTCTGTAGCAGCTAATGATGTTGAACATCCTTTCATATGCATATATGTCACATGTAAATTCTCTATGGTGAAATGTCTGGTTATGTCTTTTGCTCCTTTTCTAATTGGGTTGTTTTTTAGTGTTGAATTGTGGAAGTTCTTTACATATTCTAGATACAAATCTTTTGTTGGATCTGAGGCTTGCAAATATTTCTGTCTAGTATGTAGCTTGTCTTTTTACCCTTTTAATAGTCCTTCACAGAGTAGAAGTTTTTAATCTTATGAGGTCCACTTTGTACATTTTTTTGTTTTATGGATTGTGTCTTTGTTGCCAAGTGCACAAGCTCTTTGCCTAGGCCTCGATCCCAAAGAGTTTCTCCTAATTTTTTTCTAAGAGACTTAATAGCTTTATGTTTTACATTTAAGTCCACGCTCCATTTTGAGTTAATTTTTGCCTATGGCGTGAAACTTAGGTTGAGGTTCATTTTTCTTTTTCTGCCTATGGATGTCTAATTTCTCCAGCACCATGTGTTGAAATGTCTATCTTTTCTCCATTGACTCGCTTTTGCACCTTTGTCAGAAAACAGTTGGCATGTTTGTGTGGCTCTGTTTCTAGGTTCTCTTTTCTGTTTCATTGATCCGGATGTCTATCCCTCTGTCAGTATCATGCTGCTTGATTATCATAGCCATATAGAAAGTCTTAATATCAGGTACAGTGATTCTTCCCACTTTATTCTTTGTAAAAATTGTTTTAGCTATTCTAGGTCCTTTGCCTTTTCATATAGATTTTATAATAGTCTTATCTATGTCTAACAAAAAAACTTGTAGGATTTTGATAGTAATTGTACTAAGCCTATAAATTTCAGTTTGTGAGGAATTTATATCTTTACTATGTTTAGTATTCAAATCTATGAGCATGGTGTATCTCCATTTATTTAGGTCTTCTTTGATTTTTTCATTAGCATTTTGTAATTTTCAGGATGCAGATCCTAAAAATGTTTTTCTAAGATTGTACGTATTTCATTTTCTTTGTAGTAAGTGTAAATGATGTTGTGTCTTAAATTTTGGTTTCCATATGTTTCATGTTTTATGTAAATGGTATCATCATTTGTGTGTGCAACCTTGTTGAATTCACTTATTCTAGGAATTTTTTTTTTGTAGACTCCTTGGAATTTTCTGTTTACACAGTCATGTCGTCTGCAAACTGGGATTGTTTTTCTCTTTCTTTCAAAGCTGTATGCATCTTATTTCCTTTTCTTGCCTTTTTATGCTTACTAGGACTCCCAGTACTATGCTGAATAAGAATGGTGAAAATGGACAGCCTTTTCTTATTCTTGATCTTAGAGGGAAAGTATTCAGTCTTTTACCGTTATGCATGATGTTAGTTGTAGATTTTTTGTAGATGTCCTTTATCAAGTTGAAGACCTTTTCTTCTATTCCTAGTGTTTTGAGCCTTTAAAATAATCATGAATGGGAGTTTTCAAGAACTTTTAAAATGTTAGTTATTTTCTTTCAGTATTTTTTAATGATACTTAATTGACATCTTGGCTGTGTGTGATGTTCTGATAATATGAGGACACGTGATTCTCCTGGTCAGCTCTGTCCCTCCTGGTGCGTAGGAGGACTTTTTGTTGGGTGGGGCTGATGAAAAGTGGAAGGGAGAGATCTTGGGGCCCTGCCGAGGGGCAGCTAATACCCAGTTATCCAACCAGAAACCATGGTTCTGAGAGGGGCATTGCTGCTGTAACAAATTGCCACAAACTCGCTGGCTTAAAACAACAAAAATGTATTCTTTTGCAGCTCTGGATGTCAGAAGTCTATAATCAAGGTATTAGCAGGGCTGTATTCTTCTGGAGGGTTCAGGGGAGAATCTACTTCCTTGCCTTTTCCAGTTACTAGAAGCTGCCTACATTCCTTGGCTTGTGGTCTCTTCTTCCATCTTTGAAGCTCATCAGTCCACTCTCTGGCTCCATTACTATAGCTCCTTTTTTTTCTCCTTTGACCTTAACTCTACTACCTCCTTCTTATAAGGACCCTTGTGATTACACTGGGCCCACCTGGATAATCCAGGATAATCTCTTTAAGATCCTTAATGTAATCACACCTGCAAAGTCTCTTTTGTGTGTAAAGTGACATGGTCACAGGTCCAGGGATTAGGATGTGGACAGCTTTTGAGGGAGGAGGTATTATTCAGCCTAGCACAGAGGGTGACTGTGGACATGATGATGAGGGATTCCAAAGAGCAGGGGTATGGAGTTAGACTGTGGTTTGAATTCCCCTTCCAGCTTTATTTTTTTTTTAAGTTTTATTTATTTATTTATTTTGAGAGAGAGAGAGAGAGATGTGGGAGGGGCAGAGAGAGAGGGAGAGAGAGAGAGAATCCCAAGCAGGCTCTGTGCTGTCAACACAGAGCCCAGTGCACGGCTCAGACTCTCAAACCACAAGATCGTGACCTGAGCCAAAATCAAGAGTGGGTCAGTTAACCGACTGAGCTACCCAAGTGCTCCTCTCCCTCCAGTGTTAGAAGCTGTGTGACGTCCAGTGAATTTCTTAATCTGGCCAAACCTTTGTTCATCTGCCAAGCTGTAACCTCTGCTGTGGTAGAGATGACAGCTGCCCATCAAAAATCTACACAACACTTCCAGAGTATGCAGTAATGAGTAGAAGCAACTTGCCAGGCAAGGACTGTACTTCTCAGTACCATTTGCATCTAGGTGAGGCCCATGTGATTGCCAATGGAATGTGAGTGGAAGTGATGTGTGTCCTTTCCTGGCTGAGGTACCTATGAAGAACAGAGGTATTCTCCATGCTCTCCTGTCTCACCTGCTGGCTGCATGTTGACTCCCTGGTGACGCTGGAAGCCTAGTGATGAAGATGGTAAAGCTTCCATTGGCCTGGGTCCCTCAATAACTGCATGGAGCAGAGTCTCTCTTTCTGTCCCTGTCAAAATGGACAACTGTCTGGGACTGTAATAATAATCTGTTAAGCTACTGAAATTTTAGGTTTATTCATGACAGCAGCTAGCATTATCTTCAGCAATACATCTACCCTGCAGGCTTTTATTAGCCCCTGGGACTGTAAAGTGAAATAATGTGTGTAAAGTCCGGTTGAGGGACTAAGGGACTCAGAGATTGGCAAGTCATGAACTTTTCTGCCTAGAGCAGTGGTTCTCAAATTTGAGCACGCACCAGAAGCCTGAAAGGTTTATTAAAACTCAGATGCAAGAGGGCCTTGATATGGGGGTGGGTCTCCTGGCACCCTGAACATCTCCCGAGGTTTGTCTCTTGCCTCTCTTTTCTGCTTGGCCGTAACCTCCATGAGGGCCGGCACTGGCTGTAATTTGTTGGCAGCTCCATCCCAGACCTGGCAAGTACGTGACAAATAAAAGTCCCCCGACCAGTATTGGAGGAAGGAAAAAGGAACAAGTTGGCAGTCTTTAGCAAAGACGGCTGAGTTAGAATCAATAGGCTTCAGTTAAAGGGTTTGATGATTTCCTTGTTCCTAAATAACTTTGATTGGGTTCTTTGTTCCTTCATGATCCTGTTAAAGTGAGGAGAAGGCACAGCAGTCAAAGTCTGCGTTGTTGTCTGCCAAGTAGATTTTCAGTTTTCACTTTTGCTGGTGTCTCTTTGGACGAGTTCCTGGGCTTGATGAAATAGTTTGCATCCCGGAAAGTATATCCATTCTCCTATCAGGCAAAAATTTATTTTGCCTTTGCATTTTTGTATTCGTTTGATCATGCTGGAGGATTTCATTTCAGAGAGCTGCTGTCCATTTGAGAAAGAACATAGAGTAGGTTTCTTCTCAGCAGGACTTCCCTGCAGAACAGAAAGCACAGGGTTCACAGCAATCAGTGATCACTTCTCCAGGGCTGGCCCCCTGCGGAGGCTGAGGAGGTAGCCTTCTCCTAGCATGAGGGGAGGCCTGGGGGAGGTGGAGTTGAGGCTTTAGAAGCAGCTATTAAAAAGCAAATGTTATCTGGAAAAAGGGGTGAGGGGTTGAAAGAGACAATTCTGTGTACTTGGCAGTTTTGCCTGTGGCAGCTTCTGAATTCGATCTCCCTTTGAAGGAAGAAGTTTTGGCATTAGCAATTCCAAAGAGTCATTCTGATTATAGCAGCTGAAAGCTGCCTGGGGGCCCTGAGGGTGGCAGCCCAGGGCAAGAGCACCCTTTCATCTAGACTGGTGGCCATGGCTCTGGTGCAGGGATGCCGGAGGACCTGGAGGAGGCCGGAGGCTGGCTGCATTTGGGTCCGTCTGCCCCTGCACATGAGCCCTCCCAGAATTCTGACAAGACAGGGCAGCCTTTCCCAGATCCCCACCCGCTTGGTCGCCTTTAGAGGCCTGAGCTATATTCTATTTCAATTTCTTGGGTTAATTTATACTCCACTATAAACAAATTCTTGTAGAAGCTAAGAACCGGCAAGGAGAAAGAAGCTGTTTTTCCATCACAGTCTCTTCTGATTGTTAGTGGAGTGAGTTTTTCAGTAACAGAGACTCCAGGTTTTGTCCTCAGGGGATCTGGAAGATGGGTACTGGGGAGGAGGTGTGGGGCAATTCAGCAAGAGCCCCTCCATGCTTGGCTCTGTGGTGGAGGCCTTCACTTGTGTTGAAGCAGGGGAAGGGGAAAGTTGTGCCCCTCTTTCCTCCTGGGGACCTGGAGTTTAACTATAATTCACAGCGTGGTGCAATGTGGGAAAATGTAAACACGGCTATGTGGCCAGCCTAGGCCTCTCAAACTCAAGCTAATTGCTGCCTAACTCTTCTCATTCAGCCAATGTTTCGGTATCAAGCTATTTTCTAACTGAGGTTTTTAATTTTACTTTGGGTATTTGGAGAGATGCGGTGTTTTATGTGGTGATTTTCTGAGAGCTCTATTTTCCCCATTTCAAATCGTAGCTAATGCGGCATATTTGGAACCCTGTACAATTGTTACCCATTAACCTCATCTAAACTCCTAAAAGAAGCCTGATGCCAGATCATCTCCACCCGTCTGAGTTTTGTTTTCAGTTTCTCATTTGCATTCTAAAACTTTGAGAATTGGTTTTCCTGCCCTGGGTTTAGAGTACCAGACCTGCCAACAATTTGGTTCATTTGTAGGTTCATTTCTTTATGTCACCAGCTAGTGTCCACTGATGTCTTAGAGCTGGAGGGGGTTTGTGTCTCAAAAGCTTATAATGAGTTGCCTGTGTTTTAATTTCAGGCTCTTTCCTTTAGACATGGAGGTAAAATGAGAGCTTATTGAATAAGCACACATGATTTTTAATATATATGCATATAAATTCTGTGTTTATGATTGCTGAGAGATTACCTTTAAACTTTCTCTTTCGGTCTCTAGTTAAATACAGTTTATAAATGGTTGCTATAGATTTGGCACTTTTAAAAAATTCAAGTTTGAGCTGCGATTATTTTTCAGCTTTGTTGAGGTATAATTACAAATAAAATTGTGATGTATTTAAAGTGTGCATTGTGATTTGATCACATTGCATATGTTGTGAAAGGATCCTTCCCGATTTAGTTTATTAACACATCCATCACCTCACTTATTTATCGTTTTAAATGTTTTTGTGAGAACATTTAAGTTCTACTCTCTGATTTCAATCATACAATACAGTGTTATCAACTCTAATCACCATGATGTACATTAGGTCCTCAGACCTTATTCATGTTTATAGCTGAAAGTTTGGACCCTTTTACCAACCTTGGCATATCTCTCCCACCCCCAGCTCCTGGCAGCCACTTATGTACTGTTTTGTGAGTTTGACTTTTTTTTTTTAGATACTACATATAACTGATACCATGTAATATTTGTCTGTCTGTGACTCATTTCACTCAGCATAATGTCCTCATGTTGTCACAAAGGACAGGATTTCCTTCTTTCTCATGGCTGAATCATATTCCAGTTATATGTGTATTATATATACATTATATATGTTATATATACATATGTGTATAATACACATAGCACATCTTTTTTTTCTTTGTGCTTATCATTTATTTAGCACCTCCAATGTACAAAGGACAGTCCTAGGTGTTACGAAGTTTCAGAAATGAATAAACGCAAGCTTAGGGAGCTCACGATATAGTGATTATGTGACTTCAATAATAATTTAAAATGATAGCATCTAATATTTCTGAACATTAAGAATGCCAGTATACTAAAAATCATTGAACTGCACACTTAAAAATATGTGCCAGGCATTTCACAGATATTTCTCAATTTATTTATCTATTTATCTAATCTATCTATTCATATCTTTAAAAATTTTAGATGCAATTAACATGCAACATTATGTTAGGTTCACGTGTACAACATAACGATTTGACATTTGTATATTTTGCAAAACGATCACCGCAATAAGTCTGGTTGATATCCATCACCATGCATGGTTATGAAAATTTGTTCTTTTTCCCTTGTGATCAAAACCTTCAAGGTCTACTGCGTCAGCAACTTTCAAATATACAATGTAGTATTATTAACTATAGTTTCCAGTATTATTAACTACATTTCCTCCTCAGGACTTACTTATTGTATAGCTGGGATACCACATCTTTTTTATCCATTTATCCATTGACAGACTCTTAGGGGGCTGAGATTATTTTTGATTCTAAACTTTATGTCAGTAGCAAACTGTCACAGGCATAGTTTCCTACAGGGGCACTGAATGCACAGTATAGTTCATATAAAATCTAGGAAGAAGATGGAAAAGTTGAGGGTAATGAGTGTCTATTCTGCCTCTGTCTTCTTATTCCCACCCAACACACTCATTACTTACTCTAGATCAAGACCAATCAAAGGCTGTTTGCAATCCCTTTTCTGGATTCTTTTCACCTATTTCTGAGTTTGCCAAATCTAACACTTGACACAGGTCTTGACCTTCTTGGAGTACCCCCCGCCCCCGAGATTCCTAACCCCCATACCATCTGCCAAGGCAGGAAACTGAGCCTAAGTCTGGTTCCTCATGTCAGGCTGGCACTAGTCTCTTGGCTAGTGCCTCAGTTAATGCAGGATAGAGGCATAGCTCTTTTCCCAAAGGACTAAGCTGCCAGGGAAAAATTGGGTCACAAGGGCCTAGGCTATTGGAAAGCAGACCCTTATTCCCAGGCCAAGGCTCAGGGGACTATCAAGATAACCCATTTGTTGGGCCAAAACAGTCAGGGAAGAGGCCTGGGCTATGCCTGCTTGAGGGAGAGGGACTCAGAGCCAGGAGGTACCTGATTTCCTTGTAAGCCTTCAGGGCAAGTGTGAATGAATTATTATACTTGATGATGGAGATAAACTAGGGCAGTAACTGCACCCAGTTAGGAATTTTGAAAAGGGTATCGAATTGACCTAAAGATACAAGTTTCAAAAGTATGTTAATTTTTGGCTGACTGAAAACATTTTTTAATGTTTATTTATTTGAGAGAGAGAGAGAGGGAGAGAGAGAGAGGAGGGAAAATAGAGGTGGGGGAGGGAGAGAGAGAGAGAGGGAGACAGAAGATCTGAAGCAGGATCCACACTGTCAGCACAGAGCCTGATGCGGGGCTCGAACTCACGAACCATGAGATCATGACCTGAGCCAAAGTCAGATGCTTAATCATCTGACTCACCCAGGTGCCCTTGAAACATTTAATTCACAAAGCATGTTCTGTATGACCTTGTTATTCAAAGGAAGGTTCATGAGAAGTATTGGCCTCCCCTGGGAGCTCATTAGAAAATGCAGTCTCAGACCCTGCCCTAGCCCTTCTGATTCTGAATCTGCATCTGCATCCTAAGAAATTCCCCAACTGATTTATATGCACATTAAAGTTTGGGTGTTCCCTCTCCCTCTCCCTGTACTTCTCCCCCTACATTTCCCCCCTTGCACTACCCCCTCCTCTCTCTCCCTCTCTTTTTGTTTTTGAGAAACTTTTATTTGGAAATAATTATAGATTTACAGGAAGTTGTAAGGATGGTTACATCTTACATAATTGTAGTACAGCATCACTTCTCTACAAGACTACAAAACGATTATGCCTACTTATTGAAAACTAGTACATCAGCTTTCAGTAAGTGCTTACTTGGGTTGCAGGCCACTGTAGTGCCTTGTTCTACCTGGCAGGATTCTGTGGGTAAAGGAGATGGTGCTTTCAGGTGCAAGCAGAGACAGCATGGCTAAAAAACTGATGGGTGTTGGTGCTGTGCAGTCATCCCTTTGTGGGTTCTATAGTGGGACTTCTAATGTTCAATGCCAAGAGAGGAGTAATGGGGCTAGACATAGGGAATGGGCTGAGGCCAGACACCAGAGCTGGAGTGACAGGAAGGCCAAGCCAAGTCACTGGACCCTAAATAAGTGCAAATGAGGAACATTATGTTTGTGAGAGAAGCAAGGTCTTTGAGACAAATCTGGAATCAACATTGATGTGGGTGGTGATGGGGAGAAGGAATTGACAAGGCCATCCCGATAAATTTGGGTGTGTAGTTTTTGGGTTTACGTGGATTCTCCTTTGAAGGCTCTAAAAGGTCTCTGTTGGCCTTACAGGCATACAACTCTGAACCTGCCTTAGTCATTCAATTAAAACAAGGTGAGTTTGGGATGAGAGAATCTAGGTTTGATGGGCTATCGTTGATGACAGCTTGAAAAACCAGGAGAGGAGCGAGCTCAACAGAGTCAGGTAGAAACAGAGGCATGAAAACAGGAGGCCACACAACACTGAGGACAAGGCAAGGGAGGTTGGGCCAAAAACCCGAGCCCCAGTCCAGTGTGAGCAGGGCCAAAGGCAGAATGAAGTGCTGTTTGCATGTGATTCCAGGACACCCAGAAGCAGAGATGACTGGAGGAATGTAAGTTATGCAAGGGCCCAGAAGCAAATGGACAAGGGCAACATTCCTATCCTACCTTGCATCAGAAGCCCTGCATCCTCAAAGTGCCAGGGGTTGCTCGATTCCTGGGAGGGAATAAGGAGCACAAGTGTGCTGAACTTAGAGAGCTAATTATGCACTGGAGATGACATTGGTGTCACTCATGGTCACTCTGTGCCTCTCCTCTGATTCTGAAAGCCACATAGCCTATTGGCATGCTACTCAAAGTTTGGTGGGGGAGTAGCAGCATCAGCATCACCTGGTAGCTTGTCAGAAATGCAGGATCTCGGGTTCCACCCAGGCCTAGTGCATCAGGATCTGTGTTTTAACAGAAGCACCCAGCTACAGTTACTCCTTTGCACTTCAAAGTTAGAGAAGTGCTAGCTTTTTGCTTAGCACATGGACATGTTAGAGATCTGAATTAGAAATCCTGTCTGTCAGCCACTGTCTATTTGTGGAACTCTAAGTCTGTTTCCCTGCTCTTGAGAGTGACTTACAGGGCAGTGGTTCTTAACTCTGGCTGCCCATTAGAGTAACTTGAGAAGCTTCTTAAAATACAGATGCCCAGGCCCCACTTTGGGTTATTTGAATCTGACTGAGGGGCTGGGATGAAATTCTGATTCAGTTGGTCTGGGGTGGGGCCCAGGCATCAAGAATATAAAAGCTTCTCTGGTGATTCTAGTGTATAGCCTGCTGGAAACCTGGGAACTAGGGTAAGAGGGAAGAGAAGACAGCAGAGGGCTATCTCTGTGTGAAAGGGAGGAATGAAAGTTCTTGAGGTCTCAGTGTGGCTGGCAATAAAAAGATCTTGCAGCTCAGGGGTCAGGAGTTCTATGAAGAGGGCTCAGTGCCGAGCAGTCCTCAAGTGTGAATACTCCCCATCACCCCACCAACCAAGAGTCCTGGGCCCTTGTTATCCCCCAAATGGCAGGTTGTGGATTTGGGCCACATTCGGTGGGCATGGGTCATGAAGGGAAAGCCTTTTCTCTGAAGTAAGGGGGACCTGATCAGAGCTAATTGGAAGCCTACCGTTCTGTCACAAAAAATTGGGGGATGGTCCAGAGGGAGGCAGGGGGATAAGTTGGGAGACTCACTGCTGCATTTCAGGCCAGATACGATGGTGACTGGGCTAGGGTGGTGGCCCAGGAGATCTGGATCATGGGAAAGTCAGGGCCTTGTCCAGTCCAGGCCCTACCTTGCCTCCTTCCTCCCCATAGTTTGGCTGGGCCCCATTGGCTGGTTCAGCCCATGAAGGCCAGAGGATAACTTGAGTGCTTGTTCATCAGTACTGTGTTGCTAAGTGGCAGATGCTTGTGGCTTGCCATCCAGTCTTGACCTGATGTCTTTCATCTGTCTTTCTGTCTTGCGTCCATCTTCCAACGTGCTGAATCTTGCTCAGGACTTGTGTTGCCTCTGACGGTGAGAACTGTGCCTTGTTTGTACTTGTCCTTCTCTTAGTTTCTTTACCTCCTTCCCTAACATCCTAGCTGTTCTACATCACATAAAGAAACATACGTATAGAAACTGCAAATTGTCCCCAGTGTCCACTCTCCTTTTCTTCCACAATGAGAGAACTCTTGATTTTTAGTTAGGTACCTTTTCCAGCCTACCACAGAACTAAGTGTGGCCATATGAGTAAGTTCTGGCAAATGGGATATGAACAGAAGTGACATATCCCTCTTCCCACTCGTTAGAATGTGGATCTAGTGAGGAGTCATCTTAGAGATGGATCAAAAAGAGAGATGAAGCCTGGGTCCTGATGACTTCTGTGTGAGACAGAAATAAACTTCTGTCTTGTTTAGGCCACCATCATTTAGGGTCTCTTTCCCCTGCTGTTGAACTCACTTCTTCCCTAACAGAGTTTTAGTCATGCCATTACCCTTTCTGAGTGCCTGTATGTGCCAGACACTTTTACATGATGGAGATCACAACACACTAAAGCCCTGAAGTAGATACTTCTCACCATCATGTTTATATATGATAACTTAGTCTCAGTATCAATGAAAGGATCTGATATTTTGCCCAGGTCTTTGTGATCCCAGATCTCTGGCCTTTCTGCATTAAGCCTTGTAGTAGTTGATACAAATGTAGACACTTTGAGTTTTATTAGGTACATACAATTGAACCTTGAACAACATGGGTTTGAATAACACGGGTCCACCTATACGTGGATTTTTTACAGCACAGTACTGTAAATGTATTTTCTCTGCCTTATGAGTTTGTTAACATTTTCTTTTCCTTAGCTTACCTTATTGTAAGAATATAATATTCAATACTTGGAGCATACAAAATATGTGTTAATTGTTTATATTATTGGTAAGGCTTCTGGGCAACGGTAGGCTATTAGTGATTAAGTCTTGGGGGAGACCAGAGTTATATGTGGATTTTTTACTCTGTGGGGGATGGGAGACAGCACCCCCAACCCTCACATTGTTCATGGGTCAACTCTAATAGTGAGTAGAAAAAGGAAATCTAGGCTCTCAGAGGTGAACCAGAGTAAGGTATCTCAATGCATGTGCATAGGATTCTCTTGGGGATTATCCCACTTCTACCTAAATGTATAGGAGGAAAAACAAAAAAATGTGTGAGCCTATCTTTTTAGCCCCTGGCGTTGGCCTGGACAGCCCACATCTAATTTAATAACAAAATCTTGTTTTGTGGTATTAGTATCACTTTACAGAATTTCCTGGGATGGGGTTACTCTGATTGGATTGGTGTAGGGCAGGGGTTCTCCAAGTGTGCCACCTGGACCGGAAACATCAGCATCACCTGGGAACATAGTCAGAACTGCAGGTTCTCAGGCCCTGCCTCTGCCGAACCAGGGATTCTAAGAGTGGGGCCCAAGAATACTGAGGGTTCCTCCAGGGGATTCTAATGCATGCTCAAGTTTGAGAAACATTGACATAGAAGAAAAAGCTTGGGAAGAGGCAGTCATTGTATAAGGGAATAAAAGCTCTCAGCTGGAAATTGAAAAATCTGCAGTCAAATACTGTCTTTTTGTTCTTAAACAGAGATTGGAAGCACGAGCTTCCTTAAATAATTTGTAGAATTAAACACAATGGTATTTTTGGTAGGGGCGCCTGGGTGGCTCAGTCGGTTAAGCCTCTAACTTCGGCTCAGGTCATGATCTCCTGGTTTGTGGGTTCAAGCCCCGCATCAGGTGCGGTGCTGACAGCTCAGAGCCTGGAGCTCGCTTCAGATTCTGTGTCTCCCTCGCTTCCTGCCCCTCCCCTGCTCTTGCTCTGTCTTTTTCTCTCTCAAAAATAAATAAATGTTAAAAAATTAAAAAAAAATACTTTTGGTATATGCCAGTTATGAGCACAGAGTCTAGAGCATGGTCTGCATTCAAATCCAAGCTCTGCAATTATTGGCTGGGACAAGTTTTCTGTTATCAAGGGACTGATAATAGTATACCCACCTTATGTGATTACAAAGATTAAATGACTTAACTCTTGTAAAGCACATAGAAGAGTATCCAGCCTTAAGTGTCATAGAAGTGTTTGTTAAGAATAGCAACAATATATGCAGTCCTTGGTATACACAGTTACTGCTCAGAAAGTATCTTTTGTTTAAGAAAGAAAATGGAGCCAACTGGGATTATGGGGAAAGACAGTAGAAGTACCACAGGGAATCACTATTTCTGAAATAAGAGCAGGATGGCAACTGCTTGAGACCAATAGACCCCCACCCCCACCCCCAAGGTGCCTGTCCCAGTGCAACCCAGAGATGTGTAAGAATTGTATGTCTGCCATGCTGGGAATCAGCATGCATTTGGTGGGAATAGTCCCCTGGATGGCCCAGCATCTCTGAAGAATGTCCATACAGGTTTAAGAGTGGTGGAAACCTGGCCAGTGCAGTTGACCGTACCCCTGCCAGCCCTGCGGGGAACTGACCGATTCCAGGGGCCTCACACAGCTTAGGACCACAAGGAGCGGCTGGTGTTGTATACAATGTAATTCTTTAAAATGTTTTAATTTCTTATTTTATTATTTTAAAATTTTTATCTAATTGTTATTTATGTTTATTTTTTAAGTTTTTTTAAATGTTTTATTTATTTTTGAAAGAGAGAGAGAGAAACCGTGCGAGTGGGGGAGGTACAGAGAGAGAAAGAGAAACATACAGAATTCGAAGCAGGCTCCGGGCTCTGAGCTATCAGCACAGAGCCTGATGCAGGGCTTGAACTCACGAGCAGTAAAATCATGACCTGAGCTGAAGTCAGACACTTAACTGACTGAGCCACTCAGGTGCCCCAATTGTTATTTATTTATTTTTTAGATAGCTGTATTTAGGTATACTTTACATACCATAAAATTGACCCATTTTAAGCGTACAACTTAATGATGCTTTAGTAAATTTACCGAGTTGTACAACCATAATCATAATCCAGTTTTAGAACATTTCTATCACCCCCATGAGATCCTTTGTGCCCATTTACAGTTAATCTGTCTTCTTATTCCCAGCCCTAGGCAACCACTAATCTACTTTCTGTCTCTATAGAGTTGCCTTTGCTGAACATTTTGTATAAATGAGGTGGCCCTTTGCAGCTGACTTCTTTCACTTACCGTCATGCTTTTGAGGTTCTTTCATGTTGTAGCAGGTCTCATTATTTCATTCCTTTTTATTTCTGAGTACTGTTCTGTTGTTTGGCTGTGCCACGTTTTATCTCTCCATTCATGAGTTGATGGCCATCCATGTTGTTTCCACATTTTGGCTATTGTAAATAATGCTGCTATGAACATGTATATGCACACTTTTGTGTGGACATACATTTTCGTTTCTCTTGAGTGAATTTCTCTAGAAGTGGATTTGTTGGGTTGTGGGGTAAATTTAGGCTTCAAGTTTAAAGAAATTGCTGAACCATTTTATAAATTGGCTGTACCATTTTACATTCTCACCGGCAATGTAATGAAGGTTTCAGTTTCTCCACATCTTTATCAGTGTTTGATATTGTCTGTTTTTTTGAGTAGAGCCATTTTAATAGGTGTGAAATGGTATATCATTGTGGGGTCGATTTGTATTTCCCTGAAGACTAACCACGTTGAGCATCTTTTCATGTGCATATTGGCCATTCAGATACCTTCTTTGTGAAAATGTCTATTCATATCTATATAATATTTGTGTTTAAAGGTAGATATGAGGTGGCTAATGTCTCACACTGCCCCTGGGCACCCAGACAGGAGGACTCTTTCCGCAGTGAGTCTGGATCCCTCAGACTGGTGGTAAGCTGGGATCTCCAGGAGACCAGTTCTCCTAACAGTCACCTAAAACCTTTTCACCTGAGGTTTAGGGAGCACTTCTACAAACTGCCTAACTAGAGGAATAGTGTGTTGCTTAAAATAAATGCTTGATTTGTTTTCTGAATTATATTTTTCCTTTTCTTATTCTTATTTAAACTTTTTTTTTTATTTTTTAAGTTTATTTTGAGAGAGAGAGAGCGCGCGAGCAAATGCATGCACGTGAGAGGAAGAGAGAGAGAGAATCCTAAGCAGGCTCCTCAGTGCATAGCCCAGGTGGGGCTCAGTCTCATGAACCAAAACATGAGATCATGACCTGAACTGAAATCAAGAGTTGGACGCTTAACTGACTGAGCCACCCAGGCACTACCTTATTTTTGTTTTAAAGCAAGTAACCCGTGGGAAAAAAAATCGCCAAGCTAAGGTTGGATTTATTTAGCTGTTACTAAGACATGTGCAAAGCCATGTGCATTTTTTAGAAGGAGATTTCAGTTTTCTATTTATGCCTTGTTTTCCCTTACATTCTGAATACCCACATTGCCAAGTGAATTGGCAGATTCCAAGCAATTTTCATTTGTGTGAATCTGATTAACAAATGATGCCACTAGGGAGGACCCTGCCACTTCCTTGGATGAGGAATATAGACGGCAAATAGTAAGAATACATTTCTGACTAACAAGTAGCATTAGATCATTAGTGGGATGGTGCATAGAGCAAATGGCCTTAGGGATAATGGAGAAGACATAATGAATGGGAGCCATCATATTTCCTAGAACTTTGAAGAATGGCCCTAGTACACTCAACAGGAAAGGCTATGTTACTGAATAGTCCAAACCATTCCCCAATGCTTGTGGAGAATCACTGCAGAGTTTCAAACCATTCCCCAATGCTTGTGGAGAATCACTGCAGAGTTTATACCTGAGTTGGACTCCAAGGCCTTCCAGAATGGCCTGTAACATGTTCTAGAAATGTTGCTCCCAAATTTGGCTAGCTCAGGGGCTCAGAACATAATGGGGAGGAGAAACTATGATTCCAAGAACTATTGATACCAGGAGAATGCAGAGTACTACTATTATTTGTATCAAAGCTACCTTTAGTAGCTAATGGTGGGCACTGGTCAGCAGGAGGATGCTAGGGAGAGCCATAGGAATAGGCTCTGAGGGACTGGAAGATTTTTTCCTTATTCTAGTCATTGTGCCCCAAAGGTGTTGAGGAATATCCTCCAAAGGGAGACAAAGGAGAGAACCCCAGCCATAAGGGATTCCTACATAACCTGGTTTATTCATTTATAAAATGAACATAATAATAATGTAGAATTGGTGTAAGATAAAATGTATGCATCGTGCCAGCAGAAAGTAGGTACTCAAAGAACAGAAGCTGTTATGCTATGTTCATGTGTGTTGAGTGTTTAGCTTGTGGCCAAGACAGTGCATATAGTGCATATGGCCATTGATTGCTTCTTTGGTTGAGTCACTCCTTCGACACACACTTTTGAAACCCTACTATGTAGCCTCAATTGTTCTGGGTACAGAGAACCCAGATGTATAAAACAGGGTCTCTATCCCCAAGTTGTTAAAAATCTAGTTTGGAAGTTAATTCCAGAAGACTGTGTCAATGACAATGACAGAGGATTGAATAAGGTACCATTGGAGAACAGAAAAAGAAGTGATTCATTGGGCCTGGGATTAAGGAAGGAGAAAGAGTCATGGAAGATAGTCCATAAGAAGTGATATCTGAGCTGAGCTTTGAAGGATGAAATGAAAGCTTATAAGGTAGAGATGGCAGGGGTGCATTTCCAGAAGACCAAATTGGAAATAGTAAGGACCTAGTCACAAAGTTACGATGTGTTGAGAGTACTTTAAGTATCCTAGTGACTACAGTGTGGACTTGGGATTGGGTGGTAGCAGGGTTGAGAGGATATGGACTGGAAATATACTCCAGGATAAGGTCTCAAAAGGCTGTAAATGGCATTTTACGTACTTCAAGCTAAATATTGCAGGCAAAAAGAGAACAGAGTGGGTTCTGGCAGGATGGAGTGACTATTTTCCCAAATTAATTTTTTTTCACCTTGCTAGGCACATGTCAACTAGTAAACATGACGCAGTTGGTCCAATCTCTTTAGAAAAAATGACTTATGGAAGGAGAAATCCAAAATTCAGTAGGAAAGCTGGTGGATCACTTGATGTCTGACCGTTGATAAGAAAAGAATTTCATTACAATAAAAACCATTATAAAGACTGCCTGATATACAGCAATTTCTCTCTCTAGGCAGATGGCTTAGAAACATCGTATTCTTTTTATCTAGTCACAATAACTTATACACAATGGCTAACCCAGTGCAATAAATTCCGTCTTTGTTCCCTGTGCACATAAACAGTCCCTTTTTACAGAGAAAGCAACTGCTGCTGGACTACAGGCAGGAAGAGGAGGCTGAGTTGAACTGTAGCTGAACTCTGTCTAGTTTTTTCCTTCAACTATCAATCCCCAACTATTCCTTGACTCCCTTTACCATCTCCCCCACAAACATTCCAGTCCCTTCATCTAGAAAGCTCATTGAGACTCCCAAACCACCCACCCAACTTCCCAAACAAAACACTCTAACCCCAAATATATGGAGCTCAAAAAGGAACCCCTGCTGATTTCCAAATAAGGTGGATTCTTGGCATCTGAAGATTCAACAACTGCCATTCCAACTCTTTGTGAGTGACCTTGATAGTCATTTCTATTTTTGGTGGGGTGTGAGTTTTGAGCGCTGCAGCAAGCCTTGTACTAAAGGAAGTCCAGCCAACTGGTAGCATCCACATCTGAAGGTGGCTTTGTTTTCTCTGCTTGTCACATACACATTCTTGCTCAGGAAGTTACATTTTACTGCATTTCATGAGGGATGCTATGTTCTATGGATATTAACCAGTTTGAGAATTCAAGAAGGTCTTAGGGTTCATATCTTTGGAATGTTAATGATCTGTTCTGCTCCTTAACACTTGATGATACTGAGTGGGGATGTGGTCCTTAAGTATATGGCGCGTATGTCCTTTTTAACCTTTATTTTTGAAAAAAAGTTTAAACCTACATTAAAAATGGTGAAAATAGTATAATGAACTTCCATAAACTTTCACCTAGATTTACTTAACCTTTCTCAGAAGATAAGACAATAAAGCCAAGTAATTGGTGAGGCACTATTAGTAACACTAGCTACTCTAACAGACCTCCAAATCTCTCTCTCTCTTCATTTATATATATATATATATATATATATATACACATATACATATACATGCACATGTACACACATGTATGTATATATTTGTGTGTGTATGTCATTATTTACTGAACCATTTGAGACTAACTTGCAGACATCATGACCCTTTGCCTCTAAATATTTCAGTATGTAATGGCATTCTCTTGCAAAACCACAGTGCAATTATCCAATTCAGGAAATTGAACATTGATACACTACCATTAGTTGGTATAGAGTCCACATTCAAATTTCACTGATTGTTTCAATACTGTCCTGTTAATTTTTTTTTAAACAGTCCATGTTCCAATCCAGGATCAAGTGTTGCATTCAGTAGTCATGTCTTTAGTCCCCTTTAATCTAGAACAGTTCCTCTGTCTGTCTTTGTGAAATTTCATGACACTGACTTATTCATTTATTTATTTTTAATTTTTTTAATACTTGTTTTTGAGAGAGAGCGCATGTGTGCAAGTGGGGGAGGGGCAGAGAAAGAAGGAGACACAGAATCCGAAGCAGGCTCCAGGCTCTGAGCTGTCAGCACAGAGCCCAACGCGGGGTCATGATCTCATGATCCCTGAGTTCCACTGATAAGAAAAAAATTCCATTACAATAAAAACCATTATAAAGACTGCCTCAGGAACCGTGAGATCATGACCTGAGCTGAAGTTGGATGCTTAACCAACTGAGCCACCCAGGCGCCCTGACACTGATTTATTCTGAAGAACGCAGTCCCATTGTTTCATAGAATGTTCCTTGATCTGGGTTTGTCTGATGCTTCCTCATGAATGGATTCAGGTTATGCATTTTGGGTCGGAGCTTTACTCGGCTTTTAATTTTTACTCTTATTAATTAAGAATGTGATTTGCAAACAATGCAGTCATTATCAAAAAAAATTTCCTGCCACAAAATATCATAGGTGGGTTCCAAGTTGACTCATGTTAGTGGAATTTTTACCCCTGCACCTTTATTAGTATGGATTATGAAAAATCACTTCCCAGGCTGCTGATGTGGAGTAGAAGTCAACACAGCAAATAGTCCTTCTGGTGGGTCATTTTCTTCTGACATTGCCAATCTGTCCATGGACTCTTTGTGCTCCAGCATTTTCCTTTTGCCTCACCACACTGTTGTTCCTCAGTAAAGCATGTGAAAGTCATTGATGGAGGGAGTGTGCAGAGATGGAACAGTGTTTACCAGCAAGCAGCTGGCAGTGACTCACATTACTAAATCTTTATTACTTTTACAAAATACACCACAAAATATAATAAATAATTCACATTAAACTGCACTTATCAAAACATGAAAAGTTCATTTTGCGATATAGCATCATTGACTTGAATCATTGTTAATTCTCAATTATTCATTAAATGGACCCAGATGGTACCCACTCACTGACCCTAGTAACAATTCAGGAGCTTTCACTGATGCACATGCAGAGTGTTGGGCCTCACAAGATGGGCTGAGGAAACAAAATAAACTTAAATATGTGCTGCTTTCTTTTTTCTTTCATGCATTCAACAAAATGCTATTGAGAAGCTAGTTTATGTCAAGCTCTGTGCAAGTGTTAAGGTTTCAGGGATTAAAGACCTAGTCCTTAACCTCAAGGAGCTCTTATTAGAACTGATGTTTGGACTCAAAAGCCAGAGCCCAAGTTTTCCTCTTGCTTAATAGCATCACTCCTAATTTAGTTAGTCCTAATTTAGACGGTGATAAGGTAGATTCCCTTGTGGTAATTTTGTGACTCTTGCTTCAGTTCATCAGCCCAACATTGCTGACATCATATATAGGCATGTTCTCAAACCGTCCCAGGAGCTAAGAAGCCTTCTTTCAAAGTTGGCACCTGTCATTACTGTGTTTAACCCACCACTAACTGCTTTAGCCTGCATTCTCCCAAGTGTTAAGGTCTGCAGAGGTGTCCTTTATGCCTTGGATTATGCCGTGCAGATCTATTGTCTCACTAAAAATCCAGTGCAGTGCGAACCCGAAACAACACTAGACTTAGATTCAGGTGTTGTGGGTTCCTGGCCATGGCAGGGATGGGCCATTGTTGTTGATTATACTTGTGTGTTCCTCTTCTTGGGCACACAGCTAGTCTTTGTTTTCCAGGGTCTCTTGGAGTTAAGTGTGACCATGTCAGTGAGTTCTAGCCAGCAGAATATGAGCAGAAATTATATATATACACATACACACACATACATACACATGCACATACACATATATACACACACATATATAAACATATATACATATATAAATACAAATATAATATAAATATATACATAAATAAAACTTCTGGGCCTGACTCATAGAAACCTGTCACGTGTTCTGCCATGCTCTTTTCCCTTCATACAGACAAGCCACATGGTGGTGGTGGAGCCACAAGGCGCCCGGCACCTGATCTTTGAATCATCATATAGAACCCTGCTTTCTTCAGTGTACAGGGATAACAACACTGGATTATACTGGAACCAGGAAATACATGCCTGTATATTAAGTCCCTGAGATTTTGGTGTCTCTTAGAGTAGCTACTATTACTTGAACAAATACTGTGTAACACCAGTATCTTTGACTCATGGTCTTACCTTCTGTCTACCCTTGGGCAAGTCAATTAGGGTCCCAGAGTCTCTATAACCTCCTCTGTCAATGGGGATAATAAGATAGGCATTATTGGGCCCATTTTACATATAAGGATTAAATGATGTAATGTTTGCAAAGATATTTTATAGACTTATACAGATATAAGGCAGTACTATTATTATTGGATCTTGCTCCCACAGGTAGCTATTATAATGCTTTCCATTCAGGTGCCTCAGGTTCCTTCCCTAACCAAGCAACAGTTCTTGCTAAATGTATACCTGGGGCTGTGGAGCACCTGTACTGTTTGGCTGTATAAATCAGGGTAAAGGAGCACTCAGACCTTGCTGACGCCCTCTGACATGTCAGTCTGTGGATCATGCCTGCCTCTGCCAGGCCACTGACTGCTCCTTACTTCCCAAGGTGATGTCCCAGAACATGACCTCCTGACCAACGAATTCCTATGATCATCTAAGGCCCAATCATAGGTGTCAGAGCTGTGAGTTTCCCAGGCCTCTCCTGGATGCCTAAAGGTCTCAAAATAGCAAACATCATATTGAGTGCTCATGATATACTGTTAGTGAATGCATTATCACAGGTTGTCTCCACAGCCACCTAAGGAAGGAGATGCTTTCTCATCCTCATTGTGCAGATGATAAAACAGGCTTAGAAGGGCTACGAAATTCGCTGGAAATCACTCAGCGTAGACAGATTCAAACTTGTATCTCTAAAAGACCTGTGCTCTTCATCTCTCTGTAGCCAATGGTTAACTGCTTCACAGCCCAGTATTGCCCATTCCCTTCTAAGAGTCTCATTGCTGAGAAAACCAAGTCTCCTTGTAGGAGAAAAGGATGTTATTTTTCAAGGGAGCCAGCAATAATTATCCCTTTGGATGTTTCAAATGGACCTTAACATTCCCGTACACTTTGTTTCAAATTTATTATTCATTTACCTTATTTATTATACCTTAACTTGCCTGCATACTTTATTAATGTGAGTTTTTAAATGTTAAAAAGATTTCTCTTGGGGGAAAATGCACAGCAGCATCGTAGCATCAATGTTCAGCATCTGAGAGAAAGTGCAGAGGTGGGTGGTCTTGCCACTTGTATAGGGCTGGCTGCCTTCAGTGTGTTCTGTGTTGGGCCATGAACTTAAATTTATCCCAAAATGCTTGTCAGCATAGAACATGAAGGGGGTGCCCAGGACATTTCCTACTCTGCTCATTGTAATTGACTGACAAATAAAAGATGAAGCCATTGGGTTACTTTGTTTGATATCTGACAAGGACTTAACATTCCAGATCGTATGTCTATCTGTACTGAATCAACATCCCATGGAATCTTTCTATACTGATTCCCAGCTTTTGCCCCATCTCCCATAGAAGCAAAAAAATCTGGTTGCTAAGCAAACATGTACTATGTTAAGGAAAGGCAGTATGTGACAATTTGCTCTTATAAAATCTATAAAATCAGGAGTAAGCTAGCTCTTAGTTGAACCCTTGAAATTTCATAATATTTAAGGCCCTCTGAGATTTGGAGGCTGAATCTCATCTTGATATCTTTGCTATCATTAAAAGTTTTAATTTAATGAGTAAGGGGACCATTCCCATGGGATGGTATCACTGAATTCATCATTGAAGTCAAAAGGAAAGCAGTATTTGATTGGCCAATACTTCGCAAATATCTCCTCTAATTTCCCAACCACTTTGCAGAGTAGGCCTTTGTCTTACTGGTGAACTAAGCCAAGCAGACCTAATTAGCTGGTCTAAGACGCACGACTAACAAGCGGCAGATCTAGTTTCGAAACCCGACAATCGTGACCTCACAGCCCATACCCAGCGACCTCTCTGGAACACATCTGTTTCCCGAATAAGGAACTCCTTTAATCTGAACATCCATAGGAAGTTGTCATGAAGACTGGGAAGCAAGAAACAAGAGGCATGCTTTGTCAGAGCCTTTCTGGTCAGCTGCGGCGAGCCAGCCCTCTTCAGTGTGCATTCCCCACAAAAGAACCTCTGCTGACGCCAGAGGCCTCTCCACCAGGGAATGAAAGAGGGCCAAGCAGGGGAGATCTTGGTGACTATTGGGAGGATGGAGCCAAAGAGACCCATGCACTTCCAATTAAACAGCATGCCTTCCGTGGCCCACTCATCGTCCTGCTCCTTCTCAAAACCTTCCACAGAGAGTTTCAGCTTTGGCAAAGGCCTGTGAGATTTCATGCTCCTTTTCTCCATGTAATAAAAAAGTCATTTTTGCCTCAAGCTAAGGAAAACACTGGCATTTTTAACTTTAAAATGTTTGGGTGAGGTTTTATTTTTAATACATTAGATTTATTGTTGCTATTGTTTGGAAGTCTTGTGGACATTCACAGTTTTTGGTTCTATTGCTGAGCTTTTCTGGAAACTTCCATGGAACAAAGGGTTAAAAGCAGAGCAACAAGGTTGGTTTTAAAATTCTAAGTCTGAAGGGTAGGTAGAAGATTTTAAAAACTGTGCCTGCCGTGTTTCAAATGGCATACAACTTAGTCCTGGCCTGGGTGGAGAGCAGAGGACTGGCAAGGATGCCATCTTGTAAAAACTAGAATGAGATGCCCAATTCTTTGTTCACTGACCAGCCCGGAGAGGTTTTAGCCGTGTGCACATCTTCCTTTCTTATTAATTCCTTCTAAAGGAAAGAAAGAAAGAAAGATCCAACCCTTCATAATCCGAACCATATAGGGAAGAGGCAAAGCAAAACCTTCACTAAGAATTCTGATGTTCAGTATGGTGGTCAGATGCCACCTCACAGGCTCCAGGTTCCAAATGAGTTTTGGGGGTTTCCTGTTTTCTCCTTCACCATCTTAGTCCTACAATGCAACACATTGCCGTTGGCCTTTTGCAGCCCACACAACTGCCTTGTACACCCTCTAAGAGTATCTGCTTTCTGCTTCAAGGGTCAGGGAACAGACCGGAAAATGATACCCTTCATTCATTCATTCATTCATTCATTCATTTAAATATTTTATTTTCCTTTTTTTAAATTTAAATTTTAGTTAACATACAGTATAATATTGGTTTCAAGAGGAAAGATTTTATTTCTAAGTCATCTCTACACCCAACATGGGGTTCAGATTCACAACCCTGGGATCAAAAGTTGCATGCTCTACTGACTGAGCCAGCCAGGTACCCCTAAAGTGATACCTTCTTTAAAAACTGCCCCCTCTGTCCCTCTCATCCTAGTCCAGTCAGACCCTCCATTTTTTCCTTCTTCCTCTCAGTTTCTGAGGGTAGAAAATGCTCCATTTTCTTCTTTTGTTTGGGTGACTTGAACATCTCAGAGGATATTTATGGGGGAGTCATGGACGCCCCAGTGTGTTTCCTGCTCATGTTTCCAGATCCTAGGGGGTGTCTTTGGTAAGAGAGCATCTGCCCCATCTCCCAAATCTTAGAGCCTTGGGACCTGAGTGAAGGGAGAGTCATTCAACCCCATCAATGAATATGTGTGGAGTACCCACCATGTTCTAGGCTCTGGAGATATAGTGAGGAAAAGACATAGTCCTGCTCTCATGGGGACTCCTCAGGTAAGGGGAAGGCTTCTAATTTTCTCTGTCAACTCTACCCTAATCCTAGCTCCAGGGAGAACATATGTAGGTACTGCCAGAGCCTTCCAACCTAAGAGCAGCTCCTCATCCCCCACCACTAGCACTTCTGTCACTTTCCAAAATGCTCTCCACCTAACTACACACTCGTATTTGAGGGTGCTCATGCGCATGCCCAATTCCTAGATGTATGTGTCAAAGCATTTTTCTAGCCTCCTTCTTACGTATGTAATGTGAAAGGTACATTTTGGCCATGTCAGATCTATCTTCTTGGCAATCCCCCCAAGTTTACATGAGCCAGATAAGTGACTTCTTGTAAAGAGCAGGTCACTATATACTTCCACAAAATCTCTCACCACAATTCTCCTTTGATTTAGGGGTAGACTAGAAAGAAAATAATTATCTTAAATCTTATTTTACATGTCATGATATGAAGATTTATCTCAGACACAAGCACGCATTCTTAATTATAATCACAGCATTGATCTCAGCAAGTATAAGATATATGGCCACAAGTTGCTGGTGGTTTTGCATTACCATTTTAGTGCAATTAACGTCTACCACTAAAGCACCATCTTATGCATAAGACAAAATTAAAAACAAGCTTGAAATGTTATATTCTATCCAGGAAATGTTGTTACTATTGCATTTTAAAGATGAGGAGTTAAGGTTTTCATTTTTAATTACATTACTGAGTGATTCTTCTTAAGGGAACCTAATCGTGAAGAATATAAATTACTTTGCAGCTTTATGGTGAGAGACAAGTAATCCTTTGGGAAGCAAACAAACAAGCAAATTAGAATTCAGCAACATTCAATAGTACAGTTTAAAATTTGTCTGGGTGTAACTCTTTTAAAAAGCCTTTATGCAAGAATATTGTAATTGATAATCATTCATGGAGCATTTTTGCTGCAATTTGTGGGAGATAAAAAGGCAGAAAGCTTATACTGGTTCAAGGCTGCTTCCCTTCCCTTTCTAGGCCTGCCTTCTTCCCTGAAGTTTCTCTTCCCTCTCACAGAGACCTAGTCCTTCCCAAGCCTTCCTTGGAGTGCCCACTTCGACTGGCCCCCTTGCCCTCCCCAGAGCAGTGCCCCAGGATGGCAAATTCACCTTTCCTCTGCTACCATCAGAATTGCTATTTTCTTCCTCCAAGCCACTCGGCTGGCTGTTGGGGAAAGCAGCTGATTAAACAAAGTCACACTCCAGTGTTGATGACTGAAAGCACTTAACGCTCCCTGGGGTGTCTGCAGCTCAGACCCGGAGCTTGTAATGGTGGAATTTCAGGTGGTGTGACAGGCTGGTGGGGATATAATTTTCGGTGTGTTTTCACGCCACTCAAATCATACCACTTGTAGATGTTAAAGGAGCTGGTATAAAAGGATTTCATAAAAGGACATGTTGTCTAAGGCCTTTCTTCCTGGGTTTCAAATGATTAGGAAGAGGTCTTGGTGTTCTCCTAGTCCCAAGAAAGTTTTGTTCAGGGCCGCATCCATCTGCCCCTTCTTTGAACTACTGTATGGGCTCCAACCATAGATTGCCACCTTGTAGAGATGCAGAAATGTTTCTTATGCTGATTTAACTCTCATGGAATGGAATCCCAACTTGAGTAGAAAGGTTACAGATTTTTAACATTTGTCAAGGAGGTGTTCCCACACCTTTCATTTTCTTCATAGAAGAAAGTAAAGCAGAGCCTTCCAGGCGTTAACACATGTGAGGATAACAACAGACATTTACTGTATTTCCAGCACTGTTCCATGTGCTTTCCACATACACAAAATGAATCCATAAAACTAAAGTGTAAAATAAATTTAAGTAATTTCACTTTTAAATGATGACTTTGTGAGTTTTTAGCATTTCTGCCTCTGAAGTTATTAAAGCTTAAAATGGCACTAACACTTTTGGATCATCCTGTGTTAACTCATTTAATCTTAACAACCTTAACATGTAAGGTAGCTCATGTAGGTACTCATTCTATGTCATGGATGGGAAAATAAAGGCACTAGAAAGTTAATTTGCCTAATGTTACGTAGCTAGTTAAGTGCAGAACTGGGATTATAAACTCAGGTAGTGTAATCCCAGTGTTCATGTTCTTAGCCACTGTGTCACACTGCCTCCTGGCAGTCTCTAGGAGACACCAGAGATGCTGCCACATCTGAAGGACAGCTAGACTTAGTCACTGGTCAGATGTCTCACTCTCAACACCAGCCTCATGTGGCCATAATTCAGTTTCAGCCCTTAGCAAGATTACACCTTTCCACATGTCAAGGGTTATCTAGATCCTCCTTAGGATCAGAGCCATGAATAATAAATCTAGGACTGCCAAGTCCCCTGTGTCCCCTACACTTGTACATAGCATGATCAGCTTGTATGTGATTGACTCAGCTCAGAGAAGCCTACATAATAGCCCTCAAGCCTGCTGCTTTCTCTAATCTTAGGGAAAGCACAGTTCTCTGTTTGGGGGGAGCTAGCTCTAGGCTAGAACTAGACCTGAAGTTGTGTTATACCTGCAGAAGGCTGTAAGTCAGTCAGCCGCCTCCAACTCCTTCCAGGGACCTCATTTGTTCTTCCCAGACCACCTGTGTCTACTTCCCCAGACTCACTGGCCTCCATATGACCTTGGCTATGGGGCTCTGGTCTCCCCACCCTGTTTTCTTAGCAGCCCCTACCCTCGTGACCCTGGCAAGTGGGAGGGATTAACACCTAAGATCCAGGGAGTTCTGTCTGTCTTTCATGACCCACAGACAGAGGGCCTACTTGTTGACCTAACTTTATGACACTGTCCCTGGCACCTGGAGCCCCCTGAGACTGACCTGGTCCCATTAGCCACGGCTGGATCAACGGTACTTTATTTCTTGCTTGGCATTTCTGAAAACTGAGAGGTTTCTCAGGGGTTTCTAAGCCTCGAGTTGATTAGCAGTTAATGATGTGTGTTTTGATGAGAAAATAAAAGATTTTGTTTATCCACTTGAGAGGAGGAAAATTAGCAGTAAAAGGAGAGAAGGAAAAACACAAATTCTCAGCTTTTCAGTGGGGTTTTAAGTGGTTTGGGTCTGCTGAGTTCTCAACCATTTCAAGAAAATTCTCTGAGTGTTGATTTTATGTATTGACTCTCAGAAAAATTCATGGAGTGTTCAGCTCCACCTAAAGCTGTCAGGAGACACAAAGAAGGCCAGAATGGCTGCTAGACAAGTCATTTTACTATTCAGAGAATGTGTGGATACAGCCAGGAGGTACATTTATACTTCTGCTTGGAACAGGGACAGAGAAGCCCATAGGGACCAGAGACAATTTCCAACAATGGGTCCTCCAACCAGAATCATGGTTCACAAGGATGCACCCAACTAGGTCAACATGTATAGAAAGAGTGTTTCCTAAACTCACTCTTGGTCCACCACTGTTGAAGTCGTGGGGAAGATATAGAGGGACTCCATAAAAGTGGGATGTGGTAATCTAAAAGGGATAGGCTTTGGAGTCAAACCAAACTGCATTTGGATTTCACTTAACTTTCAGATTTCTCAACCTCTTTGAGTCTCAGTTCTCATTTATAAAATGGACCAGTACTATTTAACTTGCAGAGTTGCCATGAAGATTAAACAGTTCAATGAATGTATGTTATTTACCCTCCCCACCTCTTCTCTTTTTTCCTATGGAAAGTCTTCACTCTTCCTTTTCCAGAATGCACATGGTCTTTAACAACTGACACTCAAAACAAATAGACCAAGGTGGTTAATATCTTTGGGGGGCTTGGGTGTTTTCAAAACACAACTCACCAGGGAAATAGTAATTCATAATCTCCCTTTCAGGTATCCCCTGATCAGATCAAGAAAGTGTCCTTTATAAAATGCTGATGTTGGAATGTGACAGGTGGCTTGGGCCAGCGAACTCCATTGTTGCAGTTAGGCAGTCAAAGCCTTGATTTCTAAATGGGACAGTAGAAGCAATGTTCTTTGGTATTAGGTAGTGCTGCTTAGGCCAGTTCAGCCAGTCACATCACAAATGAGTGTTTGTGGTTACAAGTGGGCCTACGTTAGAGGCTGGGTGAGGGTCTTTTTCTGTCACTATTCCTAAAATGAAAACCTGAAGCACATATTAATGGCCAACAACTTTATCTTTGCTTAGCAAGAACAGTCCATGTGGTAGGAAGTACCCATTGTTGAGAATCTGCTCTGAATATTTCACTGATGTTCACTGATGTTAGGCCTTAGGGTAGGCCTAAGTCTGAGAGTGAGTGAGAACATTAGACTGTCTCAGCTGTTCTAGAACAGTCTCCTTTGAACTGTCTTTGCCTCTGGGGTTGTAAGAGGCCAATTATGACTTGGGTTGAAAGGAGTCATTGAGGGGCCAGCTTGTAAGTGGGGTTATGCATTGTAAACATACTGCCATTGCCCAATAGAAGATACTCCAACGTTACAGACACATTTAACAGAAGATCAGAAAAGAAAGCCCAAGACGTCAGTCTAATTATTCTGTATTCCAAATTCTTCTTTAATTTCCGCCCTTTGGAACACAATCAAAATTGTGTTCTCTCCACTGGGAGGGAATTTTTTGGAGGGAATTTTTCATTCAATGTTAGGAACTTATCAGAACTTCCTTTTCATTCTGGCGCCAATTTAATTCTTTAGGGGTATTTTAATGGAGGACTTTATTTCCTAATTAAGCGACAGTTTTCAGAACATCTCTGGGTTTCAGGTAGCTTTAGTATGCCTAGAAAAAGCCAAGAGCCATTCAAAGCAGCTGATTATGAATTCCTCATGGGATGGGTGATAGCAAGTTCACAACTGAGATTGGCAATTTGTTTAAAAATGAAGAAATGCACCTCGGAATTGCTCAAAGTCCTAGAAGGAGAAAAGAATATTCAAGTTTTCCCATACGTAATGGAGAAGAGAGGGTTGTCCCCTGCAAACCAAAGGATATAAGCCAATTGAGAGGTCATTTGGGGTCAAACCATATGGGGAAACTCAATGGGGTATTTTTTTTAAATTTCTTTTAATGTTTGTTTTTGAGAGAGAGAGAGAGAGAGAGAGACAGAGCACGAGCAAGGGAGGGGCAGAGAGAGAGGGAGACAAAGAATACGAAGCAGGCTCCAGGCTCTGAGCTGTCAGCACAGAGCCCTACACGGGGCTCAAACTCACAAACCGTGAGATCATGACCTGAGCCGAAGTTGGAAGCTTAACCGACTGAGCCACCCAGGTGCCCCTCAAAGGGGTATTTTATTTCTTTTTTGGGGACAAATGGACAAGAATATTTTCTCCAGCAAAAGCTAAGCCTCTCCACATTCCCTAAAAGCTTAGAAGTATCTTCCTCAAGCAATCCTAAGCCAGGAAATAGAACAACACACATTCCTGGTGTCCAAAGGCCTGGGCCTTGGATTTGTCCAGCAAGATAATTGCCTCCGGCACACAACTGTGTGAACTGATATTCCTGCACCATGTTTGGCCCTTCCAGAGACTTCTTTCTGCAGCCTTTTTGGACAACTACTGGTGTGGTTCTTTAGAAACTGCCTGAAAAGCAAGATCCATCAATGGGTGCTAGAATTCGTGGGTGAACATTTGAGGAGAAACCAAGTCTCTTTCTGAAGGTATTTATTAATTACAAAGGGAAAAACAGTAATTTAATGTGGAGCATCATAACAGAAACACTTTAACCAATCGATCCAGGTTTCTATCACTAATAATCAGGCACATCAACATCATGTACCCTCTGATATGCCTTGAGAAGGAGGGTACGTTATTGCTTTTATAGTGTTCTTGCGTAAAGTGCATAACTTCAATCTAGTTATGAGAAAATATCAGAGAAACCCTAATTGAGGGAAATTCTACAAGATAACTGACTAGTACTCTTAAGAAGTGTCAAGGTCAGGGGCGCCTGGGTGGCTCAGTCGGTTAAGTGCCTGACTTCAGCTCCAGTCATGATCTCACAGTCTGTGAGTTGAGCCCCGTGTCAGGCTCTGTGCTGACAGCTCAGAGCCTGGAGCCTGTTTCAGATTCATTCTCTCTCTCTCTCTCTCTCTCTCCCCCCCTCTCCCCCTCTCCCCCATTTGCACTCTGTCTGTCTGTCTCTCTCTCTCTGTCTCTCTCAAAAGTAAATAAACATTTAAAAAAGTGTCAAGGTCAGAAAAGACAAAGAAAGACTGAAGAGCTATCACAGATTGAAAGAGCCCAAGGAGAAGTAGGTTCTAGAACAGGAAAAGGACATTAGTGGAAAGACTGGTAAAATCTGAACGAGGTCTGTAGTTTAGTTAATAGTATTGGGCTAATGTTAATTTTCTGGTTTTGGTGATTGTACTGTGGTTATAGAAGATAGTAACATTAGGGAAAACTGGGTGAAGGGTATACATGAATTCTGTGTACAATTTTTGCAACTTTTATGTAAGCCTAAGCTTGTTTCAAAATAAAAAATTAAAAGATAAGTTTCCTGGAGAAAACCCCGACAACCACCCAGTAGCATAATATTGCCCTTCCATGTACCTCAGTGCCTCAGTGAACCAGATGGGGGTGCATAATTATCTTCCTCCACATTCTGTGTTTAATTTCTACAAGTTGTAACTTGTGCAGCTCATCTCAGTCTCATGGGTAGCCTAGGAAAATGATATTTCATGTTTCAAGACTAAAAGGATAAAATCGAGAAGAGCCTCTCCAATTTGGTTTCACAAGCTTTGTTACTTGTGAGAAATGCGTCTGTGAACAGGGAATTGCCAATGATGTAAAAAGATATTTTTTAAAGACTGAAACATGGCAGAGAGATTTTAAGGCATGAAAACTGCCAATTATTTGATTTTTTTTCCCTTAAAAGCTGTGTACTTCTTTGGAGTCAGAATCCAATTGTTTCAAGTCTTTATTAATCAGTGACACCATTCATCAAATGGACACATTGGCATAATGAGCTCTCATAAATACAGTGTTTGTGATCTTTTTTGGATTATTAGAGTGAGGGATGGGGGGGTAGAAAGAGTAAAATCACACAGTCCCCCATCTACTTAGTCTAAAACATACTTACATATGCCACACCAAATTAACATCCTGTCATTTTTTCTGTTTCATCTCTTTCTCATCTCTATTTCTCTGTCTCACTTCATCTCTCTCTCTCTTGCATGTATAACGAATGAACCAAGAGCACCCCCTGATCCCTTAATTGAGGCAGTTCAGGTCAAATCATGATTGTTAATGGAAAGAAACCAAATCATTTGTCACAGAGCTTAATTTCGCCTGTGCTGCCTGATTTCCTGCTGTTATTGTACTTACAGTAGATGATAAAAGCAGTTGCTACAGCCTCTTCACAGGCAAACAAATCCCAGCTGCAATCTGAATCAAAGCACCTGGGGCTGTGGATCAGCTGGGATCGAACAGCTCTTTTTCCAGCTTTGGTTGCTTCTCAGATTGAAATGAACTACACCATTTTTAAATGAAAGTTAACTCCCGCATATCCAAGTACTGTCTTTGGTCTCAAATGAGTGAGCATTCAAGGTCACTCCTGAGAAAATATGCAGGGCCCAGAGCCCTTTTCTCATTATACCACCTCAGAACTTAGAGACTTTGCTTAGGTTTCTAAAACTGCAATTCACTGTCTTGGAACCCCATGTGTGCTAAGATGGAAAACGACAGTGTACACATTGAAAATTGGAGCTGTCACCAAGAGGCCAGGAGAGCAAGTTCTTTTTATGGGGAGAAAACAAAGCATTTGACTGAGCATTTGTGAAAATGACAGTTCTCTGGAATCCCATGATTTCAATGCTTTGTCCAGTTTTCACCCTGTTAACCAATGGTATGTTGACTACAGAAGTGGTGCCAATTTTGAGACCTGTCTTACAGATGGAGAAATAGGTCTTTGGTCATAAAGGAGGCTTGGCAATAACATGATAGCCAGAGGTCATGATCAGCCTTCTGGCCAGCAACCTCCATCCCCAAAATAACCACATGGGGCTTCCTTGGGGCCTCTCTATAATGTACATCACTAAGAGAGTAATCTTCCCTTTCTGGAGTCGAATCCTGGCCATGGCTCACCCAGGCTGTTGTGTGTGAGTAGAGTGTGTGGGTATCCTGTGTTTATGTGTGAGTGGGGGTGGGATATTATTTGGCATGAGAGAGGACAGAGCCTTAGAAGAGACATTGAGGAATGTCAAGCATCCTCTTGAGCTGACCCAATTGTAACATCTGAAACCGTTGCCTTTGAAGACTTATGCTCTAGGTCAGAGATTTCCAAGTCTAGCTAAACATCTTAGTCACCTGAAAAAGCTTTGAAAAATACAGATTCCAGGGTTTCATCCTAATCTTATTGAAGCAGAACTTTTAGGAGAAGGGCCAAGGAAAACCTCTCCCCTCAAAGCCCAGCAGGAAGCTTAGACTAAGATTCAAGTTTGGGAACGACTGCTTTTGACCGCTACTAACCAATCACTATCCCTTGACTTTATGGGATACCGGGGATAAGTAATAAGAATAATAACTTAAAGTTTATTACACACTTATATGCATGGTGCTAAGAACTTTACATGCATAATTTAGCCCTCACAATAGCCCCATGAAAAAGGTACTATTATTATTCTCATTTTAAAGATGACAAGCTGAAGTTCAGAGCAATTAAGTAACTTGCCTAAGATTTCCCAGCTTATAAGTGAAGGAGCCAGGATTCATAGATACCAAGAGTCTGACTTACGAGTCTAGGTTCTTACTTACTAGGCCATAATGCTTTGGGATGCTGAGTATTCTCTTAGATCATTTTGGCCCCAGGATATGGAGAGTGGAGGAGGGAAGTAAGTATCAGAAAAGAATGAAGCACAATGTGTATGTGTATGCCTGTGTGTGCTTGCACACATGAGTGTTGACAATGTGGGGAGCAGATGGAGAACTGAGGAAACTGGTAGATGGGTGAGCCTGAGGGAAGAAGAGTGTGATGGGATACCAAGACAAGAATGAGTTTTGGAACCAACGACTAAAGTGTGAATCCCAGCTCTGCCATTTGATAACTCTACGACTTTAGGCAGGGCACTTAACCTCTCAGGGCTTTGGTTTCCCTATCAATAAGTAAAAATAATAATACCCACATTGCAGGTTAGTAGATTAGAGATAAGGTTTATAAACTGCTCTGTGTAGAATAGAGCCTCAGTTATGGTAGTCGTTATTAGATGTTAGTATATTGCAAAGAAAAAGGTCAAGAATCATCAAAGGACTGACGTACAAAACCCAAATAAAAACTTATTATCAGAAATAATGACTGAAGGCATAACTCAAAGTGGCTAGAAAAAGCTCAGAACAAAATTCTCGTAGAAAATTACCTGAGAGGGGCACCTGGGTGGCTCAGTTGGTTAAGCATCCGACTCTTGATTTCTGCTCAGGTCATGATTCCAGGGTTGTGGGATCCAGCCCTTCATAGGGATTCATGCTAGGTGTGGAGCCTGCTTCAGATTCTCTCTCTCCCTCTCTCTGCCTCTCCCCTGCTCATGCCCTCGAAAGAAAGAAAGAAGGAAAGAAAGAAAGAAAGGGAACGGAATGGAACGGAACTGCCTGGGAGACATTGCATCTTTAGATGAAAAAAAAAAAAGGGGGGGGTAATGTAAAACACAGTTGTTTTCTGACCCATATGAAGAGTCCTAGGAAAACTAGGGGTTGGTGAAGTCCTGAAGAGTAAGATTTAAGTGCTTTCATGTACCAACATGGTCATAATGCATTAGTTGATTTTCTCCCCTCTTAGCATCCTGTTCTCAAAGGCAGTCTTGGTTTTCAGACAAGAGGATGCTGGTTGTAATCTAGGGACACAAGGAAAGAGACCTCAGAGAAGAACAAATTCTTCCCTAAGATGAAGGTTGCATATAACCCAGTGTGTCCATTGCCTGGACATAGTCTTTAGAATTTTGCTGATGGGTTTGGACCCTGAATTTCCAAATGATGGTGGAAGATACAAAGAAATTTAGAAATTGTTCTGCAAAAGCAAGAAGAAAGGCACTACAGCCAAAGGATGACTAAGAGGGAAAAATAATAGTCCTCTATCATAGGAAGAATATAATGGTCCCAAGGAGAGCAATTAGATAACATAAAAAGGATTCTTGAGAAGGAAAATTCAGACTCTCAGGAACATTTTCTACATGTCAGGACTTGTGAAATAGTGTTCCAAGAGAAGAGGCAGAAACTGTCTTCACTGAATCATGGAAAGTCAAGTGAAAATTGAACATGATAAAACACTCCAGCTGGGCATCTCCAATCTAGTTCTTGAAGATGCATTTGACAAGACTTAGATTTAAAAAAGATTTTGAACTATAGCCATGAGAATGAACAAGCTATTGCTTGGAAGACATGGATAAATCTCACTCATGGAAAACATGGGAATCTCATTAAGTAAAATGTTAAGTGAAAATGCTAGACACAGAGATGCATACAGTATGATTTCATTCATTTAAAAGTCCAGAAGAGGTAAAATTAATCTATGTCTTAAAAGTCCTGTATTATAGTTATCTTTGGGGTGTAGTGATTGGGAGGAGACACAGGGAGATTTCAGGGGTGCTGGTCATGTTCATTTTCTTGATTTGGGTGCTAGTTATAGGAGTGTGTTCAGTTTGTGAATATCCATCAAATTGTATACTCATGATTTGAGTACTTTTCTGTATGTATGTTATGTTTCAAGAAAAAGTTAATAAAATAAAGGTTTTATCTATGAACAGACACCATTGTTCATTTACTTTTTTTTGTAAAAACAGGAATACATATTTAATTTTTTTAAATTTTCTCCAAATAATTTTATTTTATTTTATTTTTATTTTTATTTTTTTTTAACTTTAGAGTTTATTGTCAGGTTGGTTTCCATATAACACCCAGTTATATGGAAGAGTCACCCACTCTTCCCCACAAGTGACCTCCACCAAGACCATCACCCCCCATTACCTTTCCCCCTTCCCCTTCCCCCCTCAGTTTGTTTTCAGTATTCAAGAGTCTCTCGTGTTTTGTCTCCCTCCCTCTCCCTAACTCTTTTTCCTCCTTCCCATACCCATGGTCCTCTGTTGGGTTTCTCCTGTTAGACCTATGAGTGCAAACATATGGTATCTGTCCTTCTCCGCCTGACTTATTTCGCTTAGCATGACACCCTCGAGGTCCATCCACTTTGCTACGAATGGCCA
>CM053579.1:92782266-92822627 GCA_028646485.1 Cryptoprocta ferox
TTGTCAGTTTTAAAAGCTCGTTATGCCCTGTGCACCTGTTAGTATTGCTCTATTGAAGGTGGCTCATTGACTGTCCAGGGCCTGTCGTTTCAGCAAGTGTTCTTTTAATAGTGTCTCTTGGTTTCTCTTGTTGTGCCTTTGATTATTTTACTTCCCTGGTCAGTGATATCTGGGAGTCTCCACCACATGCACTTTGGCTTGTTTCTTGAAGTAGTCCTTGCCTGGCTCCAAACGACACCAGCGGGATTGGAAGGAGTCCAAAAGCAGAACCCGAAACCAGGACAGGAAGGGTAAACAGACCAGCGGAGTCTGGAACGGGAATAGTGCCCTGGGCCGGACACACTGTGCCCAAGCCCCGCCCCCCATCTCAGTTCGTCTTAAAGCAGGATGCTGTTATGTTAAGACCTTGGAGTTTGTATTAATTACCTACTACCACAATAATATCCTCATGTATGTTGTCCTCCAAATCTCAGTTGCTTACAGTAAGTGTTTATTCTCATTCTCACAGATGTGCAAGTGGAGTGAGGACCAACTGCTCTAGCATGGGTTCATTTGGACAGTTCTGCTTTGGAGTGCAGATCTAGACTAACTTCGGTCCCTAACATAGATTGGCTCCAGTACTGGACCACATGTCTCTTATCCTCTTTGGGCTGGTATGCTACCTGAAGCATGTTTTTCCATTTTTGATGACAGATTTACAAAAGAGGCAAGTAGAAACATGTGACATCCCTTTGGAACTAGGCTCAGAATTGTCATACCATCCCTTTTGCCCATATTCTATTGGCAGAGAAAATCATACTGCCAAGACCAACATCAGTGGGAAGGAACATGCACTTCATCTCTTGTGGAGCCACAAAGCCACATTGATGGCAAAGTTCATGGGTACATGGAAGGGTGGAGGATTCAAAGCATTCACACAATCTGCTGGAATTGAAAGAGAGAGAGAGAGAGCCCATGGGTAGAGAATGACTCAGTGGAATTGTATTAGTCTTCTTGGGCTGCCATAACAAAATACCACAGCCTGGGTGGCTTAAACAACAGACATTTATTGTCTCAAAGTTCTGGAGGCTGGAAGAACAAGATCAAGGTTTGGGTTTCTTTTGAGGTTTGCAGCCACCTTCTTATATCCTCATATGGTCTCTTCCCAGTGCACACACATCCTTGGTATCACTCTGTGTGTCCTAAGCTCTTCTTATAAGGACAGAAGTCATGTTACATTAGAACCTACCTTAATGGCCTTATTTTAACGTAATCACCTTTTTAATTGTCCTGTCTCACATTCTGAATTATTGGGGTTTAGGATTTCAGCATGTAAATTTTGGGTCGACTGAATTCAGCTCATAAGAGAAATTAGCTTTTAGGTAGCTCAAAGCACTTTATAGGGGAATTTACTGAATTGGTCATTACAACATGAAGAATTGGGAAGTGGGAGGAGTACAAACAGAGCTGTTAGGTGAATTAGACCAACTTGAGAGAGCAGCTATAGAAGAAAGACTGGAATAAAGTTCTCTTGGGGCAGATGCCTGGGATTTCTCCCCGCCTGAGCCCACCTGAAACAAGTCAAAGGAAATACAATAGAGAAATCAATCTGCATTTGACAATAGGGGTCTGCATATTTTAATCCCACTGACCTCAAAATCAGTACAATTCAGGCCTAGTGTTCTGGTCACTTTTGTCTTGGTCACCCCTAGGGTATGTCATTTTGAGAGGGGAAAATCCAGTCTACAGCTTGAATATTCCTAGTGGAAAGGTTAGGAAGCCCCCAGCCTGAGCCAGATAGCTTTAGTGGCCTCATTCTTTGTAAAAACAAAATTCAAAACCATCAGCAACAAAAAGCCCCTTTATAATTTAAATTAATAAAACCAATAACAAACTTTCCCAAAACCACCAGAGGAGAAACAGATGGTCACATTAATGTAATTAGTAATATGCTTTATTGTTCACTTAGAAGAGATTCAGTCTGTGTGGTTTAAAGATGATAGCTTCTTCCTTAATTTTAAGGAGAAACTCTTTTTTCAGTGGATTATGGGCTAGTAATGGATTTTCTAGTAATGAAATTAGTGTTAATGGATCCAATATACAAAGGCAGTAGTGACCATTTAAAAGCAAAGGAAGCAGAACTGTACTGTAGCAGACCTTTAAACCTTTTTTTTTTTTTGGCTAAGTTTCCTCTCTTGTTTTTAAACTCACTGTGCTTTCTGCTCTTGAAACCTGCGAGTTAATGAGGGGGGAGTGTAGACAGAATGGAAAGATCCCGATTTGCAAAATACATCTACCTCTTTTTATTATGTAATTCAAGAATGTCAAGCATCAGGATTCAAGTGTGCACTGAAAAGCTTTTATTTCCTTCCTATTCTTGGGGAGGGGCATTAGAGAAAGGGGGGAAAGATGTAGCAACACTCTTCTGATTTTAAAGCAAATTATACAGATTTTCAATAAAATGGATCCAGATTGAATTAGAAATGAACTGAAATAATGCTTACAGCCTAGAGGTATGCTGCAAACCAGCAATTACCGTGCATGGCAGACAAGGGTGACTTTTACTTATTTGTTCATGTATTTATCCTTTATGTATGTATGTGTTTATTTCTGTTTCCTTTTTTGATGGTTTTTATCATCGTAGATGTTGAGTTCTCAGTGAGCCACTTAGGTTAACACTCTAAGCATATCTCCCGGGAGGAAGAACTTTTCTTAAGTTGCTGGGCATTTTTCAATAACATCAAATTAGATAGGGCTTCCTCAACAGACTGGTACCAAATATGGATACACTAAACAGAAGACTTTTTCCAGCTAGTCTTCTATTCTCGTCTCTATGTTATGTATCATTTGTCCTCTCCTTCTGTCCTAGGCAACCTGGTTCAAAGTTGTCCAACTCTAGAGAAAACTCCAATGGTACAACATATATTTGTTCATCACACCAATTTTTTGTCATCCGTTTGGGTTGTCTTTCAAATGACTTTGGAAACTAATCTTGAGCCCTTCTTGGTGGAAAATGTGTTTTTCTCTTTGTTGTTCTTTAACACTGGATTTTGTTTTTTGAGTAGTTAATACATCCATATGAACCTCAAATCAGAACAATGTAAAAATCTCTGTTTGAGAAGTCTCACTCCCATGCCTTCCCTATGCTCCTGTTACCTATTCTTTTATCCTTTAGAGGTAATCATTTTTATTAATTTCTTATATATCTTCTTATATAATAGAAGAAAATAGAAAAATGTATTCTTATATTCTTACACAAAAGATAGCCGATATGTGACTCTATACCTCAATTTTTTTCAGTTAGGCGTATAATCTGGAGTTAATACCAGATCTGTACTGGGAGGTCTTACTCATTCTATTTTTTTTTTTTTACATCTGCATAGTATTTCTCACATGGCTATCTCAGAGTTTATTTAACCAGTTCCCTATTGATTGACATGGGATTGTCGCAACTTTTTGCTGTTATAAGCAATACTGCAATGAAGGACTTGTATATACTTTACGTCTGTGAAAGTGTATCCATAGACTAAATTCTGGAAGTGAAATTATTTGGCCAATGGATAAATACATTGAAATTTTGATAGATACTATTTGCCTTCAATTAGAGTTGTACCATTGTGTATTCCCCTATCACCCACCCCCTAGCAATGTGTTCAAGGGCCTGTATCCCCGCAGCACGGTAGGAAGTATATATACTTAGAAACCTAACTTGGTACTTAAAGTGCTCAACACTCAAACTGTGTCACATTTCTGCTTGTTGTGACCATCTTCTTTAATGGTATAACTCCAAGTAGCATTGACTGAACTTTTGAGTATCACTTTATCCTTTTCTTTTAATTTTTTTAAATTGTGAAATACAACACACACACCCACATAGAAAAGGGCATAAGACAAGAATGCATAGCTTAATAAATTATTGTGAAACGAACACACATGAACCACAACCCTGGTGAAGAAACAGAGCGTTTATAGTGTTCCAGAAAGCCCTTGGTGTGTCCCTCCCTCCCCTCAAGGAAATCAGCATTTTGCTAGTATTCAGCCCTTTGCATTCCTGATGCTTTGACTTCTTATATATTGCAAGCTTAAACATTCCGTCTTAGTTTGCCTGATTTTAAACTTTATATAGATAGAATAATATAGTCTGTACTCTTTTTTTTATTGCGGTAAATTATACATAACAAAATTTACCATAGTAATCACTTTTAAGTGTACAGTTCAATGATATTAAATATATTCTCATTATTATGCAACCATCACCACTATCCATCCCTAGAACTCTTTTCATCTTATAAAACTGAAGCTGTATAGCTGTTAAATGGTAACTCCCCTTTCTCTCCCGCTCCCAGCCCCTGGTGACCACCATTCTACCTTCTGTCTTTATGAGTTTGACTACTCTAAGTTCTTCATATAAGTGGAATCGTATAGTATCTATATTTTTGTGATTGGCTTATTTCACTTAACATGATGTCCTTGAGGTTCATCCATGTTGCAGTGTATTGCAGAATTTCCTTCCTTTTACAGGCTGAATAGTATTCTCCTAAATGGATGGACCACATCTTGTTTATCCATTCATCTGTTGATGGATACTTGGACTGTTTCCACTTCTTGGTGATTGTTGCTAATAAAGATTAGTAGACTAATGCTGCTATAAAGATTAGTAGAAAAGTATCCGTTGAGTCCTGCTTTTAATTCTTTTGTGTGTATATACCCAGAAGTAGAATTGCTGGATTATGTGCTTCATATAAATAGAATAATATCATTTGTAGTCTTTTGTGTCTGACTTGTTTGAGCTAAATTTTGTTGGTGAGGTATATCCATGTTGATGCATGTAGCTGTAGTTCATTCATTTTTGAGGTCTCTTCCATCGTATGAATATGCTACAATTTATCCATTCTATTTTGATGGATCTATGACTTGTTTACAATTGGGGGCTACTACCAACAGTTCCACTGTGAACATTTTGGCACATGCCTCTGCTGCATACATTTCTACTTGGCATACACCCAGGATTGGAATTGCTGACTCAGGGATGTGTATCTTCAGCCTTAGTTGACTTGGATTGTGTTACTATGAAAATAATGAGAAAACCCATTAAGTTAAACAGGTACTGTTTTTGAATTTTATTTGAAAACTACTTTTAAAAGATAACTTTCTTTTTTTAGGTCTTGTATCAAACTTTTGTCTTTGGGTACATGTAGACCCCGCATTTGTAAATAAGGTTTCTGTGTATGGGGCTATGACTCATAGGACACAGAAAGATGACTGGTAATGTCTCCTAGACATCTAGAACAGGAGCCTGCAAACTAAAGCCCCACAATCTGTTTTTGTAAATAAATTTTTATTAGCATAGCCATACCCATTCATTTACATATTGTCTATGGGCTACTTTTGTACTACAACAACAAAGTTGAGTTACAGTGACAGAGACTGAATGGCCTACAAAGCCCAAAACATTTACTATCTGGCTACTGGTGCCATGACAAATTACCACTAAAATAGTGCCTTAAAGCAACACAAATTTATTGTTTCATAGTTCTGTAGGTCAGAGGTCTGACAGGGTCTCAGTTGGGCTAAAATCAAGGTATTGGTAGGGCTGATACTCTCTTCTGACAGCTCTAGGGAAAAATGTGTTGCCTTGCCTCTTCCAGCTCTTCCAGCTTCTAGAGGCTGCCTGTGTTCCTTGGCTTCTGGCCCCTTCCTCCATCTTCAAAGCCAGCAATGTTGCATCTCTGCATGCCTTTCTTCCATAGTCACATCTCCCTCTGACCACTGCTGGGGAAGCTTTTCTGATTTTAAGGACCCATGTAATTATATTGGGCCTATTCTGATAGTCTAGGACAACTACACACACACACACACACACACACACACACACACACACCCCTTGCCACCAGAGATCCTTAACTTAATCACATCTTCAAAGTCTCTTCTACCATGTAGGGTAACATATTCATAGGGTCTAAGAATTAGGATGTGGACATTTTTGTAGGCAATTATTCTGCCTAGCACCCTAGACCTTTACCGAAAGTTTGCTGTCTTCTGATAAAAAACAAAAGGTTGAGAAATTTCTAGTTGGAATTGAATATAATCTAATAGAAATATATCTTCTTAGTCAAGAATTTGGCATTTCTGTAATCCCTAGCTTCTTTCCCAATCCACCTAAAGTCACCCCAGCGAATGAGACAAGTGACAGGGCTACATTATTGACACTTGAGTACTGTGGAGGAATTAAAATATGGACAATCCCTTGATGTCTTTCTCTTGCAAAATTCTCTCTGTCATGTCTGACTTTCCCAATGGACTTAAGTATGCTTTTCAGCATCAAATTCAGTCATAATCTCTCCCAGCAGGCCAGCAAATCCTTATTCATCTTTTAGTATTCTGATAGGCATTAGCATTTTCCAACTCAGTCGAAAGTGACCTCAACTGGAATCACATTATAAAGCCCTATTAAACATGATTGGCCATAGGAAGCAATCAACAGCTACCTTTCCCACATTTACTGAACATGTGAATAGTCTGTCAGCCTGTCTCTATCTTTCCAGCACATTTCCTCAGGAAACAAAAAATTAGGAAGCACTGTTTGCCTGTTCATTTCACTCTTGCTTTTCAGCAATTCTATATGATAAACATCTTATTTATTCCCTTCTGAATTCCAAGATCATATATATGTCATTGTGTTGCTTCCTAACTATAATCTCCTCATTATCAGCTCTCAAAATGGTATTTTGTCCTGCTTCCTTTAAGCCTTTAGTACTTTAAGCTGAGAGTCATTCAAAACTCACTTTAAATATTTTCTTGAAGATCTTGTTGCTTCACTCATGTTTTTCAGTCAACATGTTTTAAATGACTTGTTGGATCATCCTTAATATAATTGCCTTGATTTTTTCCCCTTGAGGGGGAAAGCTGTACTTATAAAACATAAAGGAAAATAAAGTGATTCTAATGTTTTAGCCACTTGGTACTTGTATATTCAATGGGGATAGACAATACATTTTTTAAAATATTTTTTTAAGTAATTCTCTGTACCCAGTATGGGGCTTGAACTTAGAACCCTGAGATCAAAAGTCATAGGCTCTACTGACTGAGCCAGCCAGGTGCCCCTAGACAATAAATTTTAGCTTAAGTTTTGGGAAGACTGAAACATTAGGATTTCATGTTTTGTGTGTATTTTTTGTATGTTTTGAGTGAATCAATCAATCTATAAAAATAGATTCAAAATTCTTTCTATTATTATTTGCAATTAAATGAATGTATCTTGAATTTAACCTATTTAAATGTGTACAACATATTTTTAATAGAAATTCCATACTAGAGAGGGTAAATCCTTGTTACCCTATTAGCCCAAGACTGTTGATTCATCAAGAAATATCAACCCCCCAGAGAAGTCGCTAGTGTGTAGCCAAAGGGCTGGTCACTGGGGGCTCTCCTGCACCTGACTTGAGACTTGGAAATATCCCAGGTTCCCAAGGGTTGTAGGTTCAACCAACAGGTGTCAGCTGGGAGTCTGTGGTTACAGCTGCAAAATGATGGTTGGCATGGCCAGGGGCTTTCACTAGCAAATTGTCTATCAAAAACCCTGAGTAACAAGGGCTTTGCTGAAAATGTTCTTCAGGTAGGGTGGGTTTTGGCAAGGGGATTGCTGTGAAATCCAGTAGAAGATCCCAATGAAAGCAGGAAGGGTGGTAGAGCTGATACTGGGAGGCACCAACCAGGAGCTCATAGGGTAGATATGGCTAGGGAAGATTTGGTGATTAGTTGAATGAGAGTGTCAAGAGAATGCCTGATAATAGATCAGAAATCCCAAGGTGAGATCAAATCATGATTGCTGCCTAAAACAAAGGGTCAATGGGCTTGATTATATGAAAGCCCCTTTGGAAGTCCCTTTGCAGGGCAACCAGCCCTCCCAAGATCAGAGCCCTCAAGTGAAAGGATGTCCAGGATAAATGACAGCATTTAGATTCCAGTATGTTGGAACATTAAACTAAAATGTTTAATAGGAATCAGTATAAAATTCTGCTTTTAGGTTTAAAACAATCATTTGTAGAAATAACGAATGGGGAGACTTGGCTTGACAGTGGTCTTATAAAAATTCTGAGGAACTTTTGTTGATCAGGTCAAAATTAGTCATCAGAGATAAAAAGCTGCCCTCAAATTCAATCTTAACATTTCCAGAGTATCTTACAAAAGTTCCTTCAAAAAGGTTTTTGTGGTCAAATTAGTTTGGAAAATACTGCATATTCTCTTGGAGATTTGGGATGGTTAAAGGCTCAGAAGAGATCTGTGATAAAAAGTCTTGATTAACTTTAGTTAACCCTGTGTATCAATCAGGATAGGATAGTTATGCTGTAAGAACAGACATCCCTCAAATGTCAGTGGCATAAAATAACAAAAGTTTATTTCTTATTTATGCCATCAGTGGTCAGTTAAGGCTCTATTTCTTGTCATTACTGGACCGAAGCTGTTCAAATCTCATGCCATTCTTTCCTTCCTCGCTTGGTTCCAAGAGTGCCTAAAATATGCCAGGCTCTTTCTTCTTTAGGGCCTTTGCACTTCTTCTTCCCTTTGCCTGCAAGGCCCTTTCTTTACCTCTTGGGCAATTAGTTCCTTCCCATTCTTCTGGACTTAGCTTCATAGTCACCTTCATCTGGAGACCTTCCCTGACCATTCACTCTAAATGAATAACCACCACTCATCACTTATTTTCTCATGGCGCCCACATATTTTCATCTTAGCATTAATCATTTGGTGTCATCACTTTGTTTATCAGCTATATGACTACTTCATCCACATGTAAGTTCCCTGTGGGCAGAAAACTTGTCTATTGCATTTACCACAAAATCTCTAAATCACCTTGTGCATATTAGGTGCTCAGTACATGTGAGTGATAATGAGTGAATAAGTTCTTTCATTTTTCCAAGCATAGAGAGAGAATAGTACAATGAACTCTGATGTCCCCATCACCAAGCTTCAGCAATTTTCAACTCATGGCCTGTCTTGTCTCATCTCTGTCCCCAGCCACCCCCCTACTGAATTATTTTGAAGCAATCCAAGATATCACATCACCTCATCTACAAAGAATAAATGCTTCAGTATGTATCTCTAAGAGATGAGGATTCTTTTACGAAATAACCGCAATATGATTATCACACCTTAGAATCTTTCAACATGGACACCTAGAGGTGTCTGGGAATAGCACAAACTACTTCAGAAAATAGCAAGAGCCTTGTCGGTTGCCTAACTGGTTGATGAATGTTTACTGAGCCCCTACTACGTGCCAGCTGTGGATCTCGAACCATACAGTCAAGGTTCTGGGAGCTAGCGTTTTGGGGAAGGGGCAACAGTCAGAAAGGTGAGATGGGGCTCTCTCCTGACAGAGCTCCCAACACTGGCTGTGTGTAAGTCAGGCTGTGTGAACTGGGATGCAGAGATGCCATAGGGAAGAGTTCTGCTTTACAGGGACTTGGTCCAGCTTAAAGCTTATGGATCATTTTAATTCCACTTTGCCTTCATTTGAACCAATTCTTTATTTATATTTCAAAATATTTTATGAAAAGCATTTTTTTTTTGGTTTTCTTTTCAAGAGTAACCTGGATTTTGCTCACTTCTCTGACTTACCCTGATATTTACCAAACAAGCCACTAAGGGGTGGGTGGCCCAAACCACTCCTATCCTGTATGCTGCCTCCGTGAATTAGAAAAAGGCAGGGTGCATGGCTTGGTGTGCAGACCAGAGCTGGAGTTTAGACCCTTTGTGCCCCTTCCACCAAACACTCACCTCTGTGGTTAACAAGCCCTGCAGCAGTGCAGGGTAGGCCTCTGCGATTTATGTCGCCTGCCCCAAACACAAGTAATTCAGTAAAGCCAGTAAAACGCAAAGGTGAGAAATGGCATGTGATTTGTGACAGATATCTGCTATTCATTTGTCAGAATCCAACTGTGTGTGAGGAACGGTTAGTGGGCTGATAGTGTTATGAATATAAAGCATGGTATTTTACAAAGTTCCTGAGTCTACTGACAGCCAACTATGTGAATTATTTCATAAAAGTGTGGTCTGCCTGTCTTATTCGGATGCATTTCTCAAAAATGATACATAGATAATAAATCCAGGCTTTATAAATTCACTTCCTGTCAAGAAGTAGATGTCATTATAATGTCTGTTGTCATGGAAATAGTTGGGATTTTTCAGACATATGAAGGCCCCTAAGTAGGTTGAAAATATGTAGATGTGTTATATTCACTCTGTCCCCTAAATTTCTTTTCAAATTTTTCCTGTTGGAGGAAAAGTCCGTTGTAAGTACGAAAAACCCTAAAACATGTTGGAACAGCACACTTTCAATATGAGAAGGCTAGTTCCCTCCCTGCCACTTTTTAAATAAACAAAAGAAGATGGTAGTTCTGTGTACCAAAGATCTTGCTGAAGTTCTGCACTTGTGTTTACCTTGCTACAGACGTGTGCCAGGAGGCTGGCGGAGTGCTATGTGCTACCTTGCTCCACACAGCAGTGGTCAGTCGGTGGTGTCGTGTCCACTGCAGCAGCCATAGCTGGCTGTCGAGCACTTGAAATGTGACTAGTCCAGACTGAGAGATGCTGTGAGGAGCAAACATACACTGGACTTCGCAGACTTAGTGTGAAAACATAATATAAAATATCTCACTAATAACTCATTTGTATTGATTTCATGTTGAAATGGGCTTTTAGATATGTTGGCTTAAATAAGTTATGTTATTAAGATTATTTTTACCTGTTCCTTTTGACCTCTTCTAATGCAGTTAACTAGGGAATTCTAAGTTATCTATGTGGCTCGCATTGTAATTTTTTGGACTGATGTAAGTGTAAGCAATGCCAGCATGATGCCTAAATGTCTGGCCAACTGTGACAACCAGAAAGTAACCATTCTTGTGAATGTTTTATCTGCTTGGCGGCCAGTTAACCTGCTGGTCTGGTTTTCTCTGGAGAGACACAGGCACAGAAGAAGGCATAGTAGACATGGGGTGGGGCAGGGCACGCGCATTACAGGGCCGGTTTTGCAGTGGCATACTATCTAGGTGGCTTGAGGCAAAATGCAATTAAACCCCCTTGACTGCTTCTACCCAAACCTCCACTCATGGGGGCCTGATCATCCCCATGTGTTCTGTTAGTCTCTATAGGCCAGTCACATTACCTAAGACATTCAACTATTTGAGAAAATTGTGAGACCATTTTGCCATTACATGGGAACATCTGCAATATGAATATGGATATTTTTCTTTTGTGTGGAGATTTTGGACCCGAGTCAACTGAATTTGGAAAAGGTGGCAAACTTTTGGTAGAGTTGTGGTTGTTGTACTTTATTGCAAATGCATTTTTCTTTCCACACTATCTGAAAGAATCCAGATTTCTTTTATTAGGGCTTATAAGGTGTAAATCTCTTACTAAAAAAAAACAAAAACAAAAACAAAAAACCCTGCTACTGAAATTCCTGAATGACACCCATGTGTATTTGGATCCAATTACTGTGCCACATTTTTAGCAATTGCTGAATGTTTCCTGCAGGTACTTTATTACATAAACTCTATTTCTTGTCATATTTTTGCAAAGTAGGTATTTTCATCCCATTTTAGAAATGAAGAAACTGAGGCTCAAAGGCTTATTCAACTGCCCAAGGCCTCAAAGCTACTCAATAGTGAATGGCCTGGGGAGTTGAAAACAAGTCTGTCTAGCTCCAAAGTCTGAGTTATTTGCTCCAGACCTCATTGCCTCCTTTTAAAACATGGAGCAAGATTTGTTCCAGAGCTACAAAATCCTACATGTAAACTGAAAGTTTGGGTCTGCTCTAGGAGTTCACTTCTGTTCTAGATTCGGAGAGGTTCTTAGAGTGGGAGTTTTGGTTGCCAAGGATAAAGGACAAAGAACTCAATGAAGACTGGGAGAAAAGGAAGAGGGAGTGTAGGACTATAAGCCAAATGTTGAATTCTTTAGCATTGTCCTTGTGACCTGAGGCAGGTCATTTAATTTTTCTAGGTCCCACTGCCGTTACATGAAAAATCAAGATATGGTACTTATCCACTCTGCTTCCTTTATAGGGTTGTAATGGGGACCAAATTTAGATACCGTATGGAAAGTGCTTTGTAAACTCCAAAGTGCTCTGCAAATAAGATATTAAAATAAAACTATATTTTTCTATTTTCTTTGTTTTTAAAATGGATATTTGGTTCCTAAGTGGATAATTGTCAGTTGGATAAAGAAAAACTTATTTGTTTGTGTACATTTCAAAGAGACCTGACGTTCATCATCTAGGATGGTCATGAGAGGGAGTGAGTTTCAAACACTTATATCAGCAGTTGGAAACTAATGCTCTGTGGTCAGAAAGGTACTTAAGGTCACTCTGATCAATGCCTGGGATAATTCTTATTCATAAGTATAGAGGACTGATTTGAAATAATATACAGTTTTTACTGTGGGACATAAAATAAGGCCTGACTGAATTATAGAGACATACTATGTTCTTGGATGGCAAGACTTAATATTATAAAAATATTAGTTCTACCCAAATTAATTGATAAGTTTAATGCATTCCCAATCAAAATACCTATGGGACATTATAGGGGCACCTGGTTGGCCAGTTGGTTAAGCGTCTGGACTTCGGCTTGAGTCATGATCTCACGGTTCGTGGATTCGAGTCCACATCAGGCTCTGTGCTGACAGCTCAGAGCCTGGAGCCTGCTTGAGATTCTGTGTCTCCCTCTCTCTCTGTCCCTCCCCCCTCACGCTCTGTCTCTCTCTCTCAAAAATAAATAATAAACATTAAAAAAAATTTTTTAAATAAAAAAATTCATATGGAACATTATTGATAATTTAATATAATTATTTTAAATTTTATGTGAAATATAAATGAGTAAAAAAACAATGGTAATTCTGAAAAAGAAGACTATTAAGGAGAGGGCTGGCCTTTCACCTTCCCTTTGTATCTACATCTTGTGTCGTGTTGACTTTGCAGTTCTTCTAAAGGCCTCTTTGAGCTTAGCTGTGGGACTTGCTTTGGCCAGTGGAGTGTCAGCAGGAGTGGTATGAATCAGTTCTTTATTTTTTTAATTTTCTTCTTAGGTTTATTTATTTTGAGAGAGAGAGAGCACGTGCGTGTGCACATGCACGCAAACAGGAGAGGGGCAGAGAGAGAGGGAGAGAGGTAATCCCAAGCAGGCTCCATGCTGTCAGCACGGACCCCGATGCAGGGCTTGATCCCATGAACGGTGAGATCATGACCTTAGCCGAAATCAGGAGTCGGACACTTAACCGACTGAGCCGCCCAGGTGCCCCCCCCCCTTTTTTAAATTAAACTTCTTTATCATGAGACTCCTGCTGCCTTCTTTCCATGATAGGCACAATGTCCCCCTAGAAAACTAACCTCTTTAGATGCCACCTTCTCCCCCAAGAGGTCCTGAAGGTATTTTGAGAGCTGTGGACCTGCTAGGGAGGGATAATGTGCAATATCTCAAAAAATAATTCATGACCTATAAAAACAAAACTTTTTACTTTCAAGAGAGAAAATGGCTTCTGTGTTACCTTTCTATATAGACTGCAAGAATCTTTCAGGGAGTCCCCATTGTCAACTTCTCAACAACTGGTAATGACTCTTGGCTCCCACACTACACATTTCTGTGGCTATGCAGCAGTATTTCAGCCTCTTTCAGTATCTCATAAAAATCACAGCTAATAAACTCCAGTCGGCACCTGAATGAAGGGGTGTTTGCTTTTGACTGTAATATACTGGCCTCCACAGCACTTCAAAGGCCAGGCGGCCGCTTGTATCTACCTTGCCCTGGTTTCCATCCCTAGGTGAAGATTAACCATGTGTGCTCTGGGAAAATCTGTTCTGAGTTTGCCGAAGAGTGTTTCGTATCCCTTTAAATCAGCTGTTCAGTTTGACAGCCCACTAACGTAGAATCCTTTTTTTTAGTAGGAAGCGAGCACATTCTTGGTTTCCGTTTGATCCTTTCATTTCCTTGTGCCCGCTCTTACCCATCTCAGGCTTCTGAGTTCTTTCCAGAAGATGAAACATGTATGTCCATGAGAGAAACCTGATCATTTTAAAGTTTAATGGCAAAGAAAAATTAAAGTTGATATTTATTAGGTGCCTGGCTCCCAATACTTGAAAATAGCTTGTTCTTAGCCTATGGCTGGGGGTCAGACACACAGTGACAGAGTAAGTGACATGCATTTTTGTGGAATTTCAATGGAAAAAAATTTACCTTTGTGACCAGGGCCTTCCCCTCCGAACCTTTCATTGTTACTATAACCTTATATTGAGCTCTCCAAGCTTGAGTTCTTAGAAAATATTTTGTAAGAATGCACAGACTATTTTTTAAGAATACGCTATTTCTTCTTTCTCTATATCTCAGAGGTGTGGAGAGTGTTACTGAATCCTGGCAAAATGGGAGACTAATAATTATTGAGCAGGGTAAAATTAGACTGAAATACTGTGTCACATACAGTCGAGCTTGAACAACACAGGGGTAAAGGCACAGGAGCCCTCTCCACGGTTGAAAATCCACACAAAACTTTTAAATACCCAGAAACTTAAGTACTAATAACCTACTACTGACCAGAAATGTTGCCAATGACATAAAGTCGATCAACACATATTTTGTATGTGATATGTATTATAGACCGTATTCTCACAAGAAAGTAATAAGCACAAGAAAAAACGTCATTAAGAAAATCATAAGGAATCGGGGTGGTTGGGTGGCTCAGTTGGTTAAGCAACTGACTCTTGGTTTCAGCTCAGGTCTTGATCTCATGGTTCGTTAAGTTTGAGCCCCATATTGGGCTCCACAGCTGGCAGCACAGGGCCTGCTTGGGATTCTCTCTCTTCCTTTCTCCCCCGCTCACGTGCTTTCTGTCTCTCTCAAAATAAATAAATAAACTCTAAAAAAAAGTGAGAAAATACATTTACAGTACTGGTGCGTATTTATTGAAAAAAAAATCCACATAACACATGGACCCGAACATTTGAAACCTGTGTTGTTCAAGTCTCAACTGTGTATCACAGGCTGGGGGAATTACTTAGCGATTTAGGGGGAAACTGCTAACTTTTAACCATCTTTCTCATTCCACTCAAGAAAAAGCATGTTTCTCAAGCTTGTGTCCACATGTTTTCAACAAAGTCAAAACAAAATAAAAAACAACTTAGACCTTATGAGGGTACATCCAGTTATACCTACTTACTATTTATAAAAGGCAAACATAAAGACCTCTGATTCCTCTAATGAGAATTCGATAGCAAGCATATAGAGATTACATATTCCAGACCTACTGAACTCATCAATTCTAGCAGATACTTTCTTCACATTTTAGCATCTCTGAAATCCAGGCACATCTAGTCAATGTCTAGATTGCCTACCCATTCTTATCAGTCAAGCAATGTGCGCTGTCTGCCCGTATGCAAGCTTGGACTGAAAACTTTCTGTGCTTCCTCCAAGTAAATATCTAGAAAGCACACAAGCATCTGAACTTGTAGAATGGGCATCAGCAGCTTGGGAGAAAACCCCAGAGACGACAGTGGAGCACACTTTTATGACCAACTGTGTCAACAACTCTTTTCACGACACAGAGGATGATACTGTGTGGAAAGGCATGGGTATCTTTGATTTTGAGTTGACAATGGATTCAGAGGCTTCAGGCTCTGACCTTTTAATGTATGTTCTAGAGTAGCACATAAAAATAATTCCACATCAATTAAGTCAAAATGGGTCATTCAATAAACATAAAATACAAATTGTAAGTGCTCAGGAAGTATTGTGGCATAGTGTAGTTGGGAGTGTTTTTATTTCTTGATGGTACATGAAATAATGGTGTATTTTACAATCATTGGCATCTTAGATTTGCTGAGATGCAATATTCCTCTGATCAGGGGTGCCCAGCCAGGGAAATCTGGCACTTACACATGTGGGTTTGATGCCGAATCCAGCCTGTGGTTACTCCTGGCATAGTTCATTCTGTGGCTCAGTGGCCAATAGGACTTGCCTCCTGTGGGTTTGTCATTGCACTGTGGGTTCCTGAGCCATTGAATATGGGGTGCAGACCCCACCAGCTCTACATAAATTTATTCGACACTTTGTCAGGTATTTCCCTTTCTCTGGTCAAACTTTTTTACTTGGAATATGCCATTCAGGCCAAAAGTCTCTTCTGGGAGCAGAGAATGTTTAGGGTCACCTACTAGTGATCAGACATTTCACAGCCTCAGTTGTCTAGAACAGAACTCCAAACCTTGGAGTGTGCAAAGATGTCCCTCAAGTGGTAAAATGCTGTCATAGGGCTCTAGAAAAGGAGGACAGATTCTTGAGCCTTCTCTCCAGTAATTAGGTACAAGTAAATCGGAAGCTTTGTGGCAATAATATACATGAGTTAGCAAAAAGCAGGAGTCTAAGCTATGGAAAGGAAAAAAGAAATAGCTACCAAAGGTAATACAACTTTATCTAGAGCTATGTAGAACTCTAGTAGCCAGAGACTTGATGGACAAGTGTTTTCACTTCTCTAAGGCTCAGTTTACTTGTCTGTAAAATGGGATACACCTATGTCATGAGGTGACTGGAGGCATTAAAATGCTTTTAACATACTTATGTACAGTAAAATCTTACCATATTGAAATAATTATACATGCTAAGAACACCATATGACTCAGTAATCTCTAAATGTGCATGCCCCAGCAGATGTAAACAATGACCCTCAGTTGTGAAATAAGAATTAAATATGTTTTGAATAGTATGTTTAAGAAAGAGGGGAGGCATCTGGGTGGCTCAGTCAGTTGAGTGTCTCTTGATCGAGGCTCAGGTCATGATTACAGGGTTGTAGGATTGAGCCCCACATAGGGCTCCGTGCTGAGCATGGAGCCCACTTAAGATATATTCTCTCTCTCTCTCCCCCCCCCACCCCGCTTATGTGCACGCGTGCTCTCTCTCTCTCTCTCTAATTAAAAAAAAAGTGTGGAGGGGGTGCTGCAGGCCACATTTTAGAAAGACTTTCCTCAAAAATGCTTGCATATATTGGAATTTATTAGCACATTTCAGTTATTTGGATAATTCACATATATGGAAAACTTTATCTTCAACAATGCTTGATCAATGAGGCGTGGTGGTGAAAAGGTATTCTAAGATCACCAGGTCAGGCTTTGGGAGAATTTAGTGCTATGACTGATAAAAACCATTGTAAATTGTAAGTCATGTAGCCACAAAAGGACTTTGAAACTGGGTCTTTTGTTTTCTTGATATGCATATAAACAGAGTAAACCAGGACTGTTTCAGCTACCAGTTCTAGCAGATACTTAAAATGAAAATGTGAGAAGCGGAGTTCCATAATGGGCACTCCTCCTAAGGTGACTTACTAAATCCAAAAAAACAATGATTACTCCCTTCCATTACTGGCAAATAGGAAACTCGTGTGTAACTGTGCATTCCCAACAGTGGCCAAGAAAAAGTGGATAGATAGAATATGAAGAAACACTAAATAATTAAAAAGTAAAAGCCCTCTATGGTTCAGCTTTAGCGAATCTCTCTGCTTCTCTCATCCGTGTTATTCATTAAAATCACTGAAGCTGATACATATGCAGGTCATCCTGCCCTGGCATCATTCTCCATCGTGCGTTCTGCAAATAGTCTTGTTGGAGTGAGACCACCCCATACACGAGGTTCTCTAATGCTGAATGTATTTCTTAGCCTTGGAACTTAAGCATGTCTGTAATCTTCTAAAGTACACTGCTCTGTTTCAGACGGTATTTCCTATTTAAAGGCATATAATTAGACTTTCAGTGAGTAAAGAGTGAGTTTTGCAGTTTTCCTTGGGAGGCTTTCCAAGGCTTTACCCTAAGACAGCTGCAGGGAAGGCATTAGTTCTAGACCTGTGACACTAGCCACGGTAGCGTACTGAGCACTTGAAATGTGGCCAGTCTAAATGGAGATGTGCTGTAACTGTAAAATACATATCCAAACTTTGAAGACTTCATAAAAAATGGTAAATGATCTCATTAATATTTTAATATTAATTACATGTTGAAATTAAAATATTTTGGGTCTAATAAGGTGTATTGTTTTTTGTTTGTTTGCTTTTAAGCAATCTCTATGCCCAGCGTGGGTCTTGAACTTAAGATCCTGAGATCAAGAGTCGCATGCTGCACCAACTGAGCCAGCCAGATGCCCCGAATGAAGTATATTGTTATCATTAATTTCACCTAGTTATTTCCTGCCTTTTAAAAATGAGGCACCAGGAAATTTACCATTACACTTGTGGCTTGCGTAATCTTTCTATCAGACAGATGGATCTCGGACATAAGAAGGTTGGCTCATGCTGGTCTGGTTCCCTGTTTCAGGTCCTTTTAGGACTAAGGAGCTGCAAGTGAGAAATGGGAAACACTGGTCCAAATCCAGGCTCTGACCCTAACCATGTCATTCTCCCCTCGGAATCCGCGTTAATAGTTCAGGATGACATGACCCACTCTCCACACCTCACAGCTTGGCTGTCAAGATAAAATGAAATCATGTATGAGAAAGAAGCACTTGGCAAACTTCTTAGAGCTATTGGTATGATCTAAAATGATCTCAACACAAAATAGTCATTGGAAGTTTTTCTGAGGCTGCTTGTCTTTCTCTCCACTATTCCAGACCTCAGAGGGCATCATATTATATTACATATTACATGGGAACATCATCCTACATCTGTAGCTTGTTTTTACTGTGTCCTTCTGTATGGCAGGCATTGCACCAAGGACTTGATAAACATTAGTTCATTTATTCCACACAACCAACCAGCCTATAAGATTGGCACTATTATTAATGAGCACCAGAGCGGTGTGATGTTTAAGATCGGAGGCTCTGGAGCCAGACTATTTGGATGCATAACTGAGAGCCACCACTAAATAGCTGTGTGACACTGGGCAAGCAGCTTAACTTCTTTAAGCCGTAGGTTCCTCATCAGTACAATGGTGAAAACAATAAGAGTGCATTAGTTAAGGTAATGCTAGCTGTTGTAACGAGCAAAGTCATGTGGGCATTATAGCTCACATATAATAGAATACTTGCACATGTAAGTAAAAATTGGATATTCCAAGCGGGGGTTCAGGAATGCAAGCTTCTTTATGTCTCCTTAGAATGACTTTCAAAGTCACTGAGCTTGTCTACATCAGGCTGGAAGAGGAAAGATCATGGAAGATGATGTATGGAAGGAACCTGAGGCTCAGACAGACAAAGTGACATGCCTGTAGTCATGCAACTAGGCTCCAAGGTTCACACTCAGCTCTGTCTGGTTCTGGAGCCCATATTGTCTGTGCAGATTATAAGCTCAGTGTTAGGGACCTCAGTTCACTGTGCACAGTACTGAACTACCTCCAGAAATGGATACACAGTTGGCCACCTGCCTTGGACTCTGCATATCAGAAAACGGAGAAGCATCTGACAAGCAGCTATGCTGGCTTCACCCTACGGGGTGAACTGGAGAATGAGCGCCACACAAGAGAGTAGATATCAGATGCTATTGCTAGTCCTCCTGGGCATCACCACTTCTGCTGCCACCATCGCTACAGTCTCCTTTCCTCACTGCCTGCCTTCACTTCCTTTCGGAATTTAATAAACCCTTTGTGAGCTTGAAAGAACAGCTTCTAAGACAGATAAACAAAAACTGTTTACAAACACAAAGGTGGAAATGAGCTGAGAGCCAAGGGCCTTGGTTCTAATTCTCTCAGTCACTTGCTAACTGTAGATCTTCATAGTTCCGGTTCTTCACTCCTCCATGTATCCATGGTCCTCTGCCATGTGTCTTTATAGTTCTTCACTGGAAGCAGAGACTATATCCCTGCCCTGTCAGTGTTGGGCTTGGCCACGTGACTGGCTTTGGCTAGTGAGCTGTTAGCAGATATATTGTAAGCAGAGACTTGAAGTATGCTTACATCATTAGGTTTGTTCTCCTGTGTGCCTTACGTTGTCCATTAGAAGAACAAACTCTGGGAGCTCCTGGGTGGCTCAGTCGATGAAGTGCCCGACTCTTGATTTCAGCTCAGGTCACGATCTCATGGTTTGTGGGTTCTAGCCCTGCGTCGGGCTCTGCGCTGACAGCATGGAGCCTACTTGCGATTCTCTGTCTCCTTCTCTCTCTCTTCCCCTCCCCCATTCTCGCTCACTTGCTCGGTCTCAAAATAAATAAACTTAAAAAAAGAAGAAGAACAAACTCTGGCTAGCCCACTGGCCCAAGGGATGAGAGACAGATGGAAAAGACCTGAATTCAGCACGCAGCTTGGAGCCTGGCGCAGCCTCAATTAGTCAATCCCTAGCCAGAGAAGAGTGAATGTTTTAAGACACTGGGGTTTGGAGTAGTTGTTACATGTATTATTTTGGTACTAGCTGATTGATCTGTCAACGATTAGTACCTTCAACAAATCACTCCTCTCTGGAACTCCGTTTATTTCTCTCTGCAATGAAGGCACTGAACAAGATACTCTAAAGCCCCTTTCAGCTGTCCTGAAGACAGAGGCAAGCTATATTACCATGTTTTCTTCCCAAGGCTTTGGGTTCCTAGGGAAGGAATCCATAGGCAGGAGCAGAAGAGAGGCTTTTAAGTGGGCATTTTTTTTAATGTTTATTTATTTTTGAGAGAGAGGGAGAGAGTGAGCAGAGGAGGGGCAAGGGGGTGTGGGGGAGAGGATCTGAAGGGCTCTGTGCTGACAGCAAAGAGCCCGATGTGGGGCTTGAACTCATGAATCAGAAGATCATGACCTGAGCCAAGGTGAGACACTTAACCAACTGAGCCACCCAGGAGCCCCAAATGGGTATCTTTTAAATATAATTAGGCAACTATTTCACGATCATTTTGCACTACATGGTATTAATTCATTTCTATATTTTAATGAATAGAAGCAGATTTTATTAGCTCTCAAATACCAAAACCTTTCTTTACTAGTCCCTTCCATACAGCCAACAGGGTCTGGTCCTGTGGCCATCCTGGCAGCTCAGAAGGTAGGCCCAGGAGGCTGCTGAGGTGACAGCAGGTGACTTGCTTCCAGTTTCTTGCTTTGCGGAGCTGGAAGTCTAACGTCAGAGGTGGTAGAGACATCCAAGCAGTTGTGAAAAGAGCTTCTGTCTGTCCACCCCCTTTCCAAATGTGCTTATTATTGGAGTGAGGTCCAAGGAGATATATAGCTGTGGAATGTACCCCTGTGCCTAATACATACGGTTATTGGTCCCTTGGAACTGGCAGGGATTGTGGCAGCAGGTTTCTTGTATGCACCGCAGGTCAAGGTTCATAGGTTACTTTCCAAATGCCCTTTTCTGGTGTCTGAGAACCACTATAAAAATATACATTAAGGTATAGGATACTCTGAAGAATGTTAGTTTATTACTTGCTCTACTTGGAGCCCAAATGAAAACAAGATAAACATTCTCTCTGGGGTCTCCAGATCCTCATGTCTCCTGATAATGATTCTGGCACCAACTGCCAAGGGCCAGATGGGCTGGAACTCTATTCTGACTGGAGTGGATGCACCCGACATTGTCTACCCAGCATATTTCTTCGACACTTGCTTATGCAGCAAAATAAACTGAATCTAGTCATCCTCCCATTTGATTAAAAAGAATGGTCTCTTTTTGCACACGATTAAATGATTTTATTTACATGTGGAATCTAAGAAACACGACAAAACCCAGACTCACAAATAGAATAGACTGGTGGTTGCCAGAAGGAGGGTGAAATGGGTGATGGGGATTGAGAAGTGCAAACTTCCAGCTCTACAATACAGAAGTCATGGGAACAGCATGTACAGCATGGGGAATATAGTCAATAGTATTGTATTAGCTTTGTATGGTGACAGATGGTAACTAGACTTACTGTGGTGACCATTGCACAATGAATACAAATGTCGAGTCACGATGTTGTACACCTGAAACTAAGATATGCCAATTATACCTCAATAAATAAAAATAATAATTACACCAGTAAAAATAAAAAGAATGTTTTCTTCTTACATACATTCTTAAAAGTACACACAAAGAGAGACATTGTAACCTTATTTTCACAAGCAAAAGATTAGAAATGACTGGAATGTCCATCAGTGGAGGACTAGTTAAATAAAGTAGCCACTGAGGTGGTCTAGAATAGTGCTTAATATCAAAGTATCTGAGGCAAAAGACCTGAGTTCAGATCCCAGTAGTGTAGGTTACTCACTTGGGGGTACTGAGCAAGTCATACATGCCCAGTAACTTCTTTATAGTTTAGTTCTTTATCTGTAAAATGGGGATGGTATACCTCTATAAAAAATGTTTAGGGGCACCTGGCTGGTTCAGTTGGTAGAGCAGGAGACTCTTGATCTCAGGGTAGTGGGTTCGAGCTCCATGTTGGCTGCAGAAATTGCTTAAAAATAAAATCTTAAAAAATTTTTTTAAACTTATTTATTTTGAAACAGTGAGCAGAGGAGGGGCAGAGAGAGAGAGAGAGGGAGAGGAAGAATCCCAAGCAGGCTCCCTGCTGACAGTGCAGAGGCCGATGAGGGGCTCAAACCCACAAACCGTGAGATCATGACCTGAGCCGGAACTAAGAGTCAGATACTCAACAACTGAGCCACCCAGGTGCCCCCAAAGTAAAATCTTTTAAAAAATTATTTAGCTTTAATGGGAGTTAAAGGAGCCAGCATATGGAAGGGCCTTAGAGCAATGCTTGGCACATAAGTAAGCCTATGAATATGTTAGCTATATATTTATATATTTTATATAGCTATATAAATCTGCTTTATACATTTAGATTTATATACTCTACTGAAATGGAATCACCCCAAAACTTAGGGGCTTAAAACAACCACCATTCATTATTTCTCGTGGTTCTGAGAGTTGACTGGGCTCAGCTGAGCTATTCTTCTGCCCAGTGTAGTGTCAGCTGGGACTGGAACACCCAAAATGACTTGCTCACCTAGTTAGCTATTGCTACTGGTTGGGATTAGTGTCCAGAGCACGTCAGATAGCCTCTTTATATGGCTTGGGATTCTTAGAGCATGGTATCTGGGTTCTAAAGGGGAGTGTTCCAAGTGTGTTAAGGTAGAAGCTGCAAAGCTCATGAGATCCAGCTTTGGAAGTTACAGACTCACTTCTGCCACATTGTATTGGTCAAAACAAGCCACATGCAGGATCAGATTCAAAGGGAGAATCTGGACAAAACTGCAACTCTCAATGGGAAGAATGGGAAAGATCCACAAGCATCTTTAATCCATCACATATTGTTAAGTAGAAGGGAGAAATGTTCAGGGAGTGTGGATAGGTTTCCATCTATGTAACAAGGGAGCTTTTAAATATTTTTTAATGTTTATTTTTGAGAGAGTGTGAGCAGGGGAGGGGCAGAGAGAGAGAGGGAGACAGAGAATCTGAAGCAGGCTCCAAGCTGTCAGCACAAAGCCTGACATGGGCTCAAACTCACAAACTGAGATCATGACCTGAGCTGAAGTTGGACCCGCAACCGAATGAGTCACCCAGGTGCCCCAACAAGGGAGCTTTTACAGATATATGTGTACATGCATATATATAAAATAACATACGACATATGTCTAAAACATATACATATGTGTATATGAACATGCGTGTGTGTGTGTACTGAATGGAATAAATCTCTTTAAGACTAAGAAACTGGTAACAGAGGAACTGAGAGACAAAGCTGGGAGGTTGACTTAATTTTCACTGTATGTAAACTGCATAGTTTGAATGCTTTTCACCATGTCCATATTATCCAAAATGAATAAATTAAAATGTAAAGAATTAGTAATAATATTAAGGCTTCAGCAGGTGGTAGGACAAGGGGAAATTATTCCTGGAAAGAGCAACTCCATGAAACAAACCTTTCATTCCCCTGCCAGTTATCAATACTGATAGCTGTGGATAACTTTGAATTATCTTCCCTGACCAGAGTGAACACACTGAACACACACACACACACACACACACACACTAGTGTGGTATTTTTCAACCACCAAAGTAGTTCATGTGTCTGTCATGTTCTAAGAATCAGGTTACCGGATATTTGAAAAACATTTTTTCCATTGCAATTAAAAATCATCATTTATCTGTGACTAGCATAACATCTCATTTATGTCTGAAATAGAAGAGCAGAATGACTCCTCCAAATCGGGAATCTGTAAACACAGTATCATATTTTGATAGACTCATAGCTGTGGATTTCAGCATCATTGTTTGGTAGCTGTGGTTTTGTGCTGTTTCTCTGTGGTATTGGATGGTTGCAGGGAGGTTTCAATTCTTCTTTTAGAAAGAAGGAGCAAAACAGAAAGTAAAGGCACAAATTCCCACCTATCTCGTGCCCAGCACGAGCTTTTTATGGAAAGCCATAAAGTCATTCCAAGGTGGGGGATGGGAATGTTGTGTCTGCTCTTTGTGTGAGACACTTTCATCCTAAGGGCAGGCTAGTGGTACCACTGAGGTAGGAAAGAGATAATTCCAGGCTTTATAGCTTATATGTCGCTTGTTATTAAAATGTTTAGACTTTCATTCTGGGCACATGCTTGTCCGTAGCAGAATCTATCCCATTTCCTCTTTTAAAGTCTTATTCTAAACTTCACAGATTTGGCAGCAAGTGTTCCAGATTTGTCACTTTCATTCTTAATTTTTAAAATAGCCATTCGTACCTCCTTTCGTGACCTCATTTAGCATAATCTTTTGAATAAAGGCCAGCCAGACTGAGCACTAGTGAATTTCAAGCATGAATAAATCAAGCAAGGGCCAAAGTGCTATTCATAGAGGATTTTAGAGGTCAAGTTCACTTCTTAATTCCCCCTTGACTCTTAAAGGGAATTTGGGGGGACGGTATAAATAATCAGCTTCTCTATGATCACCAACATCATTATTCTGGGCTCACAGATTATGTGACACAGTTGTGCTTATGTATTCATAACATTTTGAAGTTGAAAGGGGCCTTAGAGATTATGATGAAGAATCACAAGTTCAGAGAGGTCAAATGACACGCATTCACACAGGCAGTTAGTAAAAAGTTCCAGTTAATAAAAAGTCTCAGATTTTGCAACTTCTAATCCACTCCTCCTTTGCTTATATGACAGTATTATAGCCATTATTGTAGGGTTTCATGTCACCTTTGCCTTCAGCATGTTCACAGTGTAGTGAAACACCCTGGGAACTGTCATCCTATTGGGCCATTGGACAGGGCTGGGGTGCATGTGAGGAGGGGATGGTTCTTGATTCCAGAGTCAACAAAAACCATGCTGCTTATGTCCTTAGTATTTGTTTGTGCTTCTGGCTAAGATTTTGTTGGAACAAAGGGTTCCTCAGCAAAAGCAGTTAGAAACCACATCAGTAGTTCAAATTTGATGCAGGGTATAGGTTTAAAAGACCATGTATAAAGCATGCATCCAAAGCTGACTAACATGCCGAAAGAAGACAAGTTTGTGACTGGGTACATTTGTGGATCAAGTCAGGATTCTGAATTAAGTGAGCAAGTCCTTTTGCATTGCTCTAAGTTCTGATGTCTTCTTTCTCTTCCATCTAGCTCACTGGTTCCCAACTGGGGATTTTGCCCCCCAGGGGACATTTGGTAATACCCGGGGACATTTTCAGTTGTGACAGCTAGAGAGGGGGTGGTGGCCGGGGCTGCTGCTGGATGGCCCCCACGACAAAGAAGTATCCACCCAACCTGTCACTTGTGCTGAGGTCAGAAACCCTCATCTAGTTAAACCCTACTTATCAGTCAGGACCAGCTCAAGGCCCACTGCTTCTCTCTCTGATGTTTTCCTGAACTCCAAGTCCTTTTGCTCTGAGGTTTAATGGTTTCTACTCCCCCAATTTAGCAGTTGAATAATTGTCTTATTTGATCATAATTTTTCAAGCCAAGCTAGTCTTAGCCACTCAACTAGATTATAAAAGAGAAGGTCTTTAATAAATACGCTTGTTCTGAGTGCCTCATAGGTACCTAACCTTGGCTAAACACATAGGAAATACTTTTCTGGGGAAGATGTGAAAGGGAAAAGTTTCAAAGAATGTCTCAGATGCCCAGACTTGCTGCTGAAACAAAAAACAAGGAATCACTAGTAAATACAGTTGGTGGATTTTGAAAAGTTTCAAAGAATGTCTCAGATGCCCAGAGTTGCTGCTGAAACAAAAAACAAGGAATCACAAGTAAATATAGTTGGTGGATTTTTTTTTTTTTTTTTTTTTTAGCTGGTGGGAGGGTGATGACAAAGATGGTGGTAAAAGGCAGGAAGACATGAGGTAGAGAGTGGAAGCAAAATGGAAGGGGATTTGGAAACCCACAGAGGAGTTGATGCTAGAACAGGTAGATCAAGGGAGCCTCTGAAGATTTCATTCATCATTCATCCATTCAACGAATACTTACGGAGCATCCACTAGGTATGGGTTCTGTTTTAGGTACGGTGAAGTGGCAGCGAACCAAACAGGGGATATGGGGGCTGACATTCTGGTGGAGAGAAGGATGGATCATTAATAAACTAATGATATAAGATAGTATATTATCTATGCATACTATCGTTCATGCATACAGCTTACAGACTGTAAAAACGCATACATAATGTAATAGCAGATAGTGAGAAGCAGTGCTGTGCTACGAGGGGGTTAACAGCTGGCTTTGGGGGTGGGGAGAGCCCAGATATATAGCACTTGCCACTTTCCATGGTGTAAACACTCAGACCACAGGTCCCAGCATGAGGTTGCTGAACACGGAGCTGCGAAGAGATCCGCGCAGTGCTGCGGAGAAAATGCAAAGCAGGTTTAGGAGACCGAGGACGGTGGGGATGCTGTTTTTGAGGCTTTGGTCAGAGAACTCTCTGAGGATGTGCCATTTGCATGGTGAGGTTTCCGTAGAAAGATGTGGCTTGATTTCTTCCAAATGTTTAGTGACTTCATGATCCCTCACCTAGCTCCCCTTCTCCCTGTACAGCTGTACATGCGGGGGGAATTGAGGTTCTGTTGGGTCTCTTTTCTCTCCCTCGGGAGGGGGGTGGCTGCTGAAGAGGCAGCTCAGAGGAGAAAGTTGAAGAGAGAGCAAACAAGCTCCCTTTCCCACGTCACAGCCCTGGAACCCTACACGAGGTTGGGAAGCCCCGTCAGAGTACAAACCATCACCGTACCTGTGGCAGTACCAGCGTCCTACCCGGAGCTGGCCAGAAATCTTGTGTTTCTTCCAGAAATAGATTGTCATGTCATGTCATGTCCGGGTAGGACGCTGGCCCACAGAACTCCACGATTACAAACTGGCGTTGGCCGAAAAGAGTAGTAGTTTGGTTGGGAAATGGGTTTCAGTTTGTCACTTCCAAGGGTTGATGATAAATTTCCAGGAGTAAAAAAGCTGGAAACATTAGGGAAGTGTTTTCAAACTCCCTTCAACCAAGGCACTGATTTAAATGAAAAACAAAAACAAAAACAAAAACAAAAACAAAAAAAATCCTCCTGAATGCCAAAAAAGCATACTTCAGATGTCCCCATCAACTGTGAGACAGTTGCTTTCCCATGAAGACCCGCCATATGGACAGTATGAGAAATCTCAAATTAAAATAAATTGTTATTCAGAGAGAGCCTTTCATTTGAGCCAAGACTCCCCACTTTACATTTTACAGCCTTGGCCACACAATTACGAGGTCCAGTTGGATTGTTTAAAATTTTTGTAGTATTTAATCCGCCAAGTGCAACAATCTTAGCTTTAATCTTTACACTGCAGTGGCCTTGTGGCCAGTGTGAGAGAAAACAGGAGCCCTGGGGGCCAACTTCTGCTGTCCTGGTTCCCCTTCCCCCACTCTGGCTTCTGGGCCTCCGATGCAAGGCTTGGCTGCTAAGCCCCAAAGGATCAAGTCCTCCCTTAAAATGCTGAGCTGGCTTACTCAGGGCCTGTGGGGAACAGAAGGAGAGACTGGCTGCGTGGAACCCTTGGTTCTGGTTGTGCAGTCAGTGTGATGTGCAGGGATGTTGCTTCAGTCACTGGGCAATTTTACCAGGAAGGCAGATTGGTCTTGTTTTGGCTAAATTTGAAATCAGGATGGTGGGCATTACGGTTTCCCCTCTCATGCTGCTCACGCTTTTATAGGTCAAGCTTGCTCTCTGGGATTCTTATCCTTAGGCTCTGCATCTCTGATGTTTGGGGGTCATTGGAAATGGAGGCAAGAGGCAAGTAAGCCAAGGAAAAGGTTAAAGCCAATTGTATTCACTGGCTTTGGGCTGCAGTCACAAAGTACTGCCAACTGGGTGGCTTGGAGGGTCTTTCCTCACCTCTTTCAGCTTCTGGTAGCCCCGTGTCTTCCTTGGCTTGTGGCAACAAAACTCCAGCTTCTGCCTCCAGCTTCATATGGCTGCCTTCCCTCTGCCTATGCCCAGATTTTGTCTCCTAGTAAGGGCGCCAGTCATACTGGATGAGAGTCCACCCTACTGTAGTGTGGCTTTGTTTTACCTTCCAATTATACCTGCAGTGACTCTTTCCAAATCAGGTCACATTCTGAGCTACTAAGGTTAGGACTTCAACATATCTTTCAGAGGGACACCATTCAACCTGTAACGCCACTGAAGAAAAGGAGGGTTTTTTTTTTTTTCCAATGAACATACTCCACTCTTAACACATGCTCACGGCCTCAGTGCAGATGGCGGCTAGGAAACAGGTGAGCTAGAGGAAATAGCCGGCCAGCCCAGGCCTAGACTACAATCACAAGCTGCACCTTTGTTGCAATTCTTGCCCTAGCCACAAGTGCAAGGGAGCTTAGGATAGCCTTCTAGTTCAGTAGCCTTAACTTAAAATTTCCTGACTCCTAGAGTTGTTTTTTTCATGTTCATTTATTTATCTTGAGAGAGAGAGGGAGATAATCCCAAGCAGGCTCTGTGCTGTCAGTTTACAGCCCGATGTGGGGCTCAATGTCACAATCCATGAGATCATGACCTGAGCCAAAACCAAGAGTCAGACGCTTAACGACTGAGCCACCAAGATGCCCCTTGACTCCTGGAGTTCTAACCAGACCTGTAACATTATTGTAACTGTGTCACTTGGGATTTAATGCAGTTTATATGTGGCATGGATGTCTGATCAGCAGGTTTAGGAGAGAGCTTTGGAACCTCCCTCATTTATATCTGTCTGTCCTTCTTCAACACAATTCCACTGGCCCGAAAGGCAGAAGAATTCTAGTGACCTTGCTGCCATTTCTCTACTTGTCGTCTCTCATCCTCCCTCTCCTGGCTGGCTACAGCAACCCCATAAATACTCTGAGCTCTCCTGTCTGCGGAGTTCACTTACCATGGGGAGATGAGAAGGTGGGAGCTCCCCACTGTGACCAGGGCTGCTGAAGAAGTCTCGGTCAGAATCCTCTTTCTTTCAGGAGCCCTGCCAGTCCTTCTCTGTTACTTACTCTGATGTCGAACCCACTTTTTGCCCTGAAGCCCTTCAACTAACTACCTGTCCCATTTGTTTTTGTTTTTATTTCTTTAAGTTTTTTTTGTTTACTGGGGCAGAGAGAGAGGGAGAGAGAGAGAATCCCAAACAGGCTCCTCACTGTCAGCTCAGAGCCCAACATGTGGCTCAAACTCACAAACTCTGAGATCATGACATGAACCAAAACCAAGAGCCGGACGCTTAACTGACCGAGCCACCCAGGCGCCCTCCCCCCCCCCCGCCCCCATCCCATTTGTAACTAAACAAGCTGACAGGATGTAGTTTGACACATAAAGAAAGAGAGAGGTTCCTTTTCTCTCTATGCTTAGAGGTAAAAGGGGGTTTCTTGGATAATGGTATAATTTACTTTTAAGTAAGCTGCAAAGTAAAATAGTCTCCTTCCTTCATTCTCTTTTGGGGGGTGGGGTGGGCAATATGCACAGTGTGACATTTCTCCCATATTAAGATAGCCATACAAGATAGAGACCTTACCCCCAGCACTCACACCCACCACACAGGTATTTACCCCCTTAGGTATGCTCAAAATGCAGATGCTTTTATGATATTAGCCTAAACAAACAAATGAAACAAAACAAAAGCCATACCTAAGAGCCTATACTCCTGGAAATCAATTTGAGGCCTCCCGAGATTTTGGACATTCCCCATAAGACTGACAAACGTTGCCCTATGTCAGGACTTTCTAACCTTGTTTTGGATATAGAACTCTTTGGCAGCCTGGGGAAGACTATACATCCCTTCTCAGGAAAGTATGTTAAAATGCATTAAACAGGGGCACCTGGGTGGCTAAGTCAGGTAAGCATCTGACTTTGACTCAGCTCGTGATCTCACAGTTCGTGAATTCAAGTCCCACGTCTGGCTGTCTGCTGTCAGCACAGAGCCTGCTTTGGATCCTCTGTCCCCATCTCTCTCAGCCCCTCCCCTGCTGGTTCTGTCTCTCAGAATAAATTAATAAAAATAAACTTAAAAAATAAAATGCATTAAACACAGTGCAAAAGTTTACAAAGGAAACCAATTACAGCAAAACCTTGGTTTGCAAGCATAATTTGTTCTTGAAACATGCTTGTAATCCAAAGCACTTGTATATCAAAGGAAATTTCCCCCTAAGAAATAATGGAAATGTGGATGATTCATTCCACAACCCAAAAAATATTCACATAAAAATGATTACAATATTGTAATATTATACAAAATAATAAAATACAAAATAGAAAAATTAACCCGCACTTACCTTTGAAAACCTTTGGGGCTGGTGTGAGGGAGACAAGAGAGAGGAGGGTTATTGTATAGGACGACTTTCACTACCACTAACGGAATCCCTGCCATATCTATTGGCTCCGTGGGATCTTTTGCTGCCTGGGGGCCATTGTATACGCTCGCATGGATGTTGACTACAGTACAGTATTAATCAACTCTTGTCATAAACTGTAGTTAATGCAACTGGCAATAAGGCAGCAGAGGCAGGCAGCCTGACCTAGAAGGAAGCAAAGCATTCCTAAGCTTACTCTTGTCTGGAAAAGCAAAGGACTGTCATAGGTGCTTTGAAGTGACAAAATATACACTGGTGCCAGTTGTGGGCGCCTTCCAGTGTTCTGAAAAATCGCTGATTTCTGCCGAACACTGTGGCCTGAAACCCAGCATCTGAGCTTGGGAGATGATCACCCACAATCTTGCAGTGAGAGAGAGAAAGAAAGAGAAGAACCTTTGGCTCAGTTGTGATCATGTGATGTTTGGTGTCACTTACTGCTCGTATTGTGAGACATCATTTGCTTATCAAGTTAAAATTTATTAGAAATATTAGGGCACCTGGGTGGCTCAGTCGGTTAAGCGTCCGACTTCAGCTCAGGTCATGATCTCACGGTTTGGGGGTTCGAGCCCCGCATCGGGCTCTGTGCCGACAGCTCAGAGCCTGGAGCCTGCTTCGGATTCTGTGTCTCCCTCTCTCTCTCTCTGCCCTCCCCCACTCTCATGCTCTGTCTCTGTCTCTTAAAAATAAATAAACATTAAAAAAAATTTTTTTAATTTATTAGAAATATTTGCTCATCTTGTGGAATATTCACAGAACAAGTTACTCGCAATCCAAGGTTTTACTGTATATTGAATACACTTAAAATGTTAAAAAAAAACCAAGTTTGTGATGTAATATTATCCATGCATCATTGTTAATGCTTCAAATAAGAAGATTTGGCAGCAATAACTACTATCGTTTCTAAATGGTGATGCGTATAAGAAACGATACTTTAGAATATCTGCAACAACTGTAATGTGATGTGAAAAAAGTCTGTGATTTCTATTAGTGACAAAGTCATAGGTGTCGTTAATACTACTGAGATGTGTGACCTATATTCCTAACTGAAGGAAACACTCAATTTTGTCTAGAGGTGAGTGAAGATAAAGTTGTGCTTTTTTCCCCATTCAAGTTTACAGACTCTTTAGGGATCTGTGGACCCAGATTAGAAACCCTCACCTCTGGGGCACCTGGGTGGATTAGTCGGTTAAGTGTCTGACTTTGGCTCAGGTCATGATCCAACAGTTCGTGAGTTCGAGCCCCACACCAGGCTCTGTGCCGACAGCTCAGAGCCTGGAGCCTGCTTTGGATTGTATGTCTCCTTCTCTCTCTGCCCCTCCTCCGCTTATGCTCTGTCTCTCAAAAATGAATAAACATTAAAAAATTAAAAAAAAGAAAGAAAGAAAGAAACCCTCACCTCTGGGGGCACCTCTGTGCCTCTTCCTCAGGCTTCTGCCATCCAGGCCTTCCTCAGTGGCCTGTGTAGATAACATTGTCCACACTTCTTGTGCTTCCGCATCAGAGGAAGGTGAGCCAAATTCTGAGCCCTGCCTGAACAGGGCAGAACTTAAAAGTTCACACAAGGCTTCTTGAGGCTAGGAGTTTGCCTCTTTAGAATACTCTGTCCACCTCTCCTAGAGGATTCTAGCTCGGGCTTCTCTCTCTGCAAATGTCCTTCCTCTCCCTTTCCCTCTCCCTTCCTCATGGTTATGGGCATGGTCCTTGGCAGCCCCATTCCTGCCATCGCTGGTCATTTGTGCCAGCCTGTCTGATGTCTGATGTGAAATGAGCTGCTTCCCCAAAGGTCGCACACCATCCACCAGGGTCCCTTTGCACCTCCCCCTTGCTCTCGTTGTCCCCCGATGCTCAGTGCCCAGCTTGGCCTGCTGCCCCACAGAGCATTCTTTCATCCTTGCCCCAAATCATACAGAATAGCAAGGCCTCTGTTCTTGGATCAAAGCATCAGTGAACTCCAGATCTTCTACCTGTTCCAGAATGTCCTTGGTCAATTTCTTTTTTTTTTTTTTAACCCCGAGTCTCTTTAGCACTCACCATATATTTAATAATTCCCACCCCCCCCCCCATCTTGGTGAAAAAATGGAAATAATAGAGTCCTCGTGTATGTTGAATCAAGATGACATTTCCTTATTTTAAAGAAATCTTAGGTAGCATTTATGATGTTCAGGAGCTGTTCTATTACACTTGAAAACACTCTTTCATTTAATCCTTGTAACAACCCTGTGAGGTAGGTATAGGTGAGGAGGCTAAGGAACAGAGTAGGGTCGCAAGATTGAGCAAGTAAAACTACAGGATGCCCAGTTAAATTTGAATTTCAGACAACAAATATTTTCATTTGTTTATTTAATATGTCCCATGCGACATTTAGAACATACTTATGCTAAAAAGGTATTGGTCATTTACCTGAAATTCAAATTTAACTGGGCATCCTGTGTTTAATCTGGCAGCCTACACAGGTGAAGCAACTCGCCCAAGATCACACAGCCAGCAAGTAACAGAGCCAGGATTCAAACCCAGGAAGTCTGGCTCTACAGTCCTTGCCCTTAGCCACCTTTCTCAGAAAGATGAAAGTTACATTCCTGCAACACAAGGGACATGTATTCCTTCCAGTGGTTCTGGGAGAAGTCTCTGTCCTGGAATCACAGCAGCTTGCTGTTTGAGATGACCGTTGAAGAGCTAGTTCCATGAACCCACTTCAAATGAGGTAATGGGGCTGTGATTGGGCCACATGATGACCAGTCACAACTGCCCTAAAAGATGCCTGGTCACAAGCAAGAACTTTCCACCTTGGCCCCATTAAAAGCCGGATGGTTTGGGGGCACCTGGGTGGCTGTCGGTTAAGCACCCAATTTCCCCTCCAGTCATGATCTCATGGTTTGTGGGTTTGAGCCCCGCATCAGGCTCTGTGCTGAGAGCTTGGAGCTTGGAGCCTGAATCCTGCTTCAGATTCGGTGTCTCCCTCTCTCTCTCTGCCCCACCCATGCTCATGCTCGCTCGCTCTCTCTCTCTCTCTCTCTCTCTCAAAAATAAACATTAAAAAAATTAAAAAAGAAAAGCTGGATGGTTTGGATCTGAATCTGAAAAAGTGGGCTTGACCTGTCCTCCAGCTGCTGGGAGAATCTTTTCAAGGGTCAGCTGTAGAGTCCCATAGAACCATCCAGTTTGCACACCTCTTCTTCTGCCTGGTTGGAAAGAAGACATTTTCTACCCACCCCCCCTGTCAGGCACCCCTGGTCTCTAGCTAGCACTCCCATTAAGATGTAAGTGGATAATCTGAGATCATCCAAATCTTACCTGCCCTTCACAGCAAGAATCTGAAAACAGAGTTCACTGAATTTCATCCCTGAGCAGAGGGCAGCATCTTGGATACTCTGAGTGTGTAGTTTTTGGTGCCAAACCCTCCCCCTCAGAAATAGGCCGTTTCATAGATGGTGGTAAAACTCTTACATCGGGCAACTTGATAAGATCTATCGAAATTAGAACGGGGACACCCTTTGAGCCAACAATTGCCCTTCTGCAGACATACTCTTCCACATTTGCGTGAAGTGGTGTGTGGACAGGGTTATTCACTGTAGCACTGTTGGTAGCAGCAAAATATTTGAAACAACTTAAAGGATCCTTCAGAGGGAATAGAAGTAAACTGTAGTACCTCTATATGGTGGAATTCTACACAGCCACGGAAAAGGGATTAATAAACTCACACATGAATAGGAAAAGCCCTCCAAGACATATTGTGAAGTGTAGAAAAAGAAAATTTAGAGTGGAATTTGTACAAGTTGGCAAAACACGTTCAGAGGGAACGTACATACACGTGTGTGTGTTTGCGCATGTGTGCATTTCCTTGTATCCAAAGAAAATCTCCCTGAAAGGACACATAAGGAATGGGAAATATTAATTGCCTACAGGGAAAGAAACTGTATGGCTGGGGACAGAAGTGGAAGGAAGGGTTCACTGGATAGCCTTATATACTTTAAAAAGTTTGGGTCATGTGCATTCATTATTAAAAAAAGAAATAATAAAAAGAAAAACTTCTCCCCACCACAGACTAAAAGGCTATCTAACCAGAGCCAGGGAGGGAGGCAGTGGGAATTGTGATCTATGATTCACTCAGTAAATTTAGAGATAAAAATGGGACCATGTTTGGGGCACCTGGGTGGCTCAGTCGGTTGAGCATCCGACTTCGGCTCAGGTCATGATCTCACGGTTTTTGAGTTCAAGCCCCTCGTTGGGCTCTGTGCTGACAGCGTGGAGCCTGGAGCCTGCTTCCAATTCGGTGTCTGACTCTTCTCTCTGCCCTTCCCCTGCTTGTGCTCTCTCTTTGTCTCAAAAATAAATAAACATTAAAAAAGAATGGGACCATGTTTGACTTCCTCAAAGTTTCCAAGCGGTGAGCGGCAAGTGTCTTCCTACTTTTTCACAACAAAGGAAAGAGGGTAAGATGCCTCCAGGCCAAACACACCCTTAACCATTCCAGTACCTTTGGGGAGGCAGCAATATATTTCTCCTCAGTGTTTTCTTTTCTGCCTTTCAGAAATTCTGCATGCTTCAGCTCACTGTCTCCCATGGGTTTTTCCTTGGAACAACTAACCCAGAACCAAAAACCCATCTGGGATAGGCGCCCCTTATCTAAGAAGGTCAAGGCCATTATTGGTCCCACAGTCTAGCAGAGAAAGAGACATAAGCCCCAGGTCCACTGGTTGCGAATTTCATTGTGGAGTAGAGTTTAGAGTTGGCTTCTGCACAGGCTGTCACTTGGTCTTTTCACAAAAAGCATCTGAGTTTTTGCACACACCTTGGGCACAGGAACCGCTGTGACAAGTACACTCTTGCTCATGTGGGGTTCAGCTCCCTGAAGCTGTGGTCTGAGAGCACCCTCTGAGTCCTTGGGGAAGGGGCAGAAGCTGATTTCAAAATTTAAGTAGTTGGTGAAAAACAGGTTCTGAGACACCATATAAACTTAGGTTTCTATTTATTTGCCTCACAAACTCCTATGTGGCACTTATTGTGAGACGGCACTGTTTTATGCACTTTATAAATATCAATTCATTTAATCTTCGTTACAACCCTATCAGGTAGTTGCTATTAATTTCCCCATTTTACAAATGAAGATAATGAGAAGCAGAGAGGTCAGTTCACTTGCTCAAAGTCACACAGCTTTGTAATTGGTGGAGTTGGAATTTAAATCCAGGGGTCTGGCTCCATAATGCATGTGTTTCTCAACATTAGAATAATGGAGTATTGGTGAGATTTCAAAACCTGACGCCTTGAGCACTCCCTGAAAAGACAGGTTAAGTCCATAATAATGATCAAGACCATTCTAAGGGTTCCAGACCTGTCCAGACAATGAACTGAATTGGCATTAAAATGGTCTGGACAGATCTGGAACCTGTAGAGTATTCTTGGTCGTTAATGTGGAATTACTCTGCCAGTTCAGGAAATTCTCAAGACATCTGACTTTGAAATCTCAACACATTCCCATCACTCTCATGGTTTAATTGTAAATATTTGGGAAGAAGATGTTCATCTCTTCTGTCAGCAAAGTAGATGCCAACATGGAAATGCTCTTATATGAACTGGCCTAGGTGTTTGGACCTATGAGAGAAAGATTGGGCAGTTTTTATTTTGATTTCCAGTATCCAAAATGCATGTGAGACCCAAGGAATGTCTGCTACCTGACCTGGAGCATGGCTTCAGCTAACTGATGTAGCAAATGAAGAGTTAATTTGGGTTTTTCCAAGTAGTCTTTCATATCTCTTCTTTTGTCTTCCTTCTAAATACTGAAAAATCCAGACAAAGGTAGCAATTTTCTTGTGCCTATCACCATCGTTTGCGTTCATCTCACATCCTCCCTCTTTCCTAAACAAGGGGGAACAGTGACGTCCTTTCCCCATCACCCTAGGATCGCACTGCACATCATGGCCACTGACTTCTGGCTTCCCCACTGTAAAGCAACTTCCAGAAGATACGCTGTGCGGGGCTGGGAGAATGCTGCCTGCAAGGGCTATTTTACTGGGCTGTGTTCTGTGACAGCGTGATCCATTGGCTGCTCTTTGGAAGACAATATAGTAAAAAGAATTGGCCCCTGCTGGTGCTTAAAAGGTGCTGGAAGGGGAGTGTTAATTTATTGCTAATATACACTGCATTAAAAATAGAAAAAAAATGTCCTTTTTCCCAACTTTGCCTTTTGGTGCTCAAAAACCAGGGCGGGGGGGGGGGCATTGTGGGTAGACCTAATGGCCATCATTAGAGGTCAGGGTTTGGTCACAACTTAAACCTGTACCGTTGGGCTGAGAGGCAGGGAAAGAAAAAAACCTTTGTTCCATGCACGTGTGGAGGCTTCCTGAAGGAAGCTGTCTTCTGCAGGGGCCAGGACACATCTGCCACGCTAATGTTGGGGGCCTTTATCTCCTGGATCTGGACGTGGGGAACCTGCATTTGCATCTCCCGCCGGTTCATCTGATGCAGGACTCATGGGCTCCAGAAACCTTTAGTGTATTAGGTCTGCTGGTGACAGGCTTGGGATCCCCGAGAGCTCACTTCAGGGCTCTGGAAACAGTCCAGGAGAGAAAAATAGCCCTTTGGAGAGGCACCCAGTAAATAGCCTTTGGATCAAACATTTGTGTAATTGAAGTGGTCAGACAGGAACAATATTTAAGAGAGATACAAGGAGGCTTTTTCGAGATTCAGAGTTGATTTTCTCCTGCACTTGGGTATTTTTAAAAGCTGCTTATGGGTGTTCAGGCCCTGAGAAACAAGTAGACCCAAAGGGGAAGATCGACGGAATGAGAAAGCTTTACCATGTCTTACTGCAAGACATGACTCTGCTGTGCACTTTGAGTCTCATGGGGCTCAGTCACCAATTGCTTCCTTCTGTACCTGGTAGGGCCAACCCCTAAACCGTCCCTCAATTTGAGGAAGCTAGTAGATCCTCTGGGAATCTGGCTTGGCTGTTGGTATAAGTTTCAGTGATTAAGTAATTTAATTAACATATTTGGAGTTTCTGCTGCCTTTAATAGAATATGCCTCTATAAAAACTCCTATGAATTAAGGCAAATATTTATGTGGAAATAGCCTAGAATTGCCTCCTTGGTCAACTTGGAAGAGGGAAATGATAGTAGCCTGGATCTAGCTTCCTGTACTGCTCTTTTGGGGGTTCCAAAATACATGATTCCTTTTCCTAGAGAAAAATTGACAATAGTCCCCCCCTTATCTGCAGAGCATATGTTCCAAGACCCCCAGTGGGTGCCTGAAACCATGGGTAGCACTGAACCATATGTATACTATGGTTTTTCCTATCCATACATACCCATGATGAGTTCAACTTATAAATTAGGCACAGTAAGAGATTAATAGTAATAGCTAATGAAATAGAGCAATTATGACAATTACTGAAACAAAAGTTGTGTGAATGTGTTCTCTCTCAGAATATCTGTACTCACCCTTCTCGTGATGGTGTGACATGATAAAATGCCTATGTGATGACATGAAGTAAGGTGAATGGTGTAGACACTGTGACACAGCGTTAGGCTACTGCTGACCTTCTGAGCATAGGTCAGAAGGAGGATTAGCTGCTTTCTGATTGCAGTTGACCGTGGGTAACTGAAACCCTGGGCAGTGAAACCATGGATAAGGGGGCACTGCTGTTAAGTGTATTTTTCTTCATCTGACTCCCTCACTGTTCTCTCCTCTCCCTCCTCTTCTCAGCCCTTCCAATTTATCTAAATCTGTTGTAAATAGACTAGCCTGAGCCCTAAATGAAAAAAGTGCAGGTGAATGGAGTGGTGGGTGAGAGAGGCAGTGGGGAGAAGAAGCTGTCTTCTACAGGGCCTGGAACCTTCAAGAAGACAGTTGATTTCTCAGCACTAAGTGTCCCTCCTCTGGCCTGCCCACCCGAGAGTGACCCACTTTCAGTTTAGTCATGTTGTGTGTTCTTTCTGCCTCAGGTGGAAAGGTCACACACCCAGCCTCCCCGAGACGTCTCCCTGTGAGCGGGCCCTTGGCTCTTGGTTTGAGGTGGGTTCCCCGGCTTCGCACTGGCCCTGTGTTTCATGACCCAAAGACATCACTGTTAGCCTGAGGCTGAGTTAAGAAAGCTGTGTGTTCTGGCCTTTGGGGGGGAAAAGGGCTAGGGGTGGGATGAGGCTTTAGGTCGAAAAGTGATACAATCAAAAAAATAAAAATGAATAGGGAATAAAGACTATCATTAGATTTGTTATTTTTATGTCCTACAATCAGCCAACCACAGCTAAAACTTTCCTCCTCTGGTAATAAAAATGTGATTGTCAATCACTACTGGGCAAAATACATTTTTTTGCGGCATTACATTTCACAAAAAGTCTGAGTGACCTTTGAATCTTAAATTGCAGCCAGGCTAATGTGGCCCCAGTTGTACAAGTCTGTTCTCCTTTTTGTCGTGTCCCCCCCTTCCTTCCCGCAGAAATAAAGTGGTCCAGATCTGCTGCCCGTTCATTTATGACATTAATCAAAATTTTACCCAGTAGAAATGAGAAAATCATTTCAGCAGCAGGCAAGTCTTAGAGCTGTGAGCCAGGACATACAAGTTTGCCTCTAAACTTACATGAAACCCACAAAAAAAAAAAAAAAACCCTTGTTTAATCAGAAACTAATACCAGACCCAGCCCAGTTCTCATGGGTGAATATATTCACTCGTGTTTGGCATCAGTGTCCCTCACCACCCCCTACCACCCCCACCCTAGAAAGAGCAATCTGTATTTAGAAAGTGTTTAGTTTGTACAGATTATATATAACTTCCATTTCATATATTTGCATTTGCGATTTCTGTGCCTCTTTTACTCATAATTGGGGACACACATGGCATTGGGAAAGGAGTTCATAGAGATTTATCACAGCAGAGGAAGAAGCACAAATAAAATGGTAAACAGCTTCCCACGAATATGATAAATTGGGTTGGTAGAAAAATCTTAGCTTTATTTTCCCATTTTTGCCCTATGATACACATGAGATGTGTAGCTAATTATAATCACTCCAAAGCTTATAGCAATGAAAGGACTAGAATGTTTGAAGCCCCTTGGTCCTAGCTGTCCTTAGCAAACACACTTAAAGGACTCCAGTGTGGAGCATTTAACAACTGTGACCAGGGCCAGCCCATGAAATGAGCTGGTGGGGTTTTTTTGTCATCAAAGTATTTCTGTGGGGGGAAATGCAATGCTGAGCCAAGACAACTGGTCAACTGCGGCTCTGTTTCTCTCTGGGATGCCGAGTAGGTCATGGTAACCTCGATACGACTTGGATTTCTCGTCTGTAAATGCAGCGGGATTCTATTTAAAAGTAACTAAGTTCCTTGCATTGGAATTATTCTAGGATTTTGGAGTAGAAAAACATTTTCATTGACCTAATTTTTCTTCTAGGGACATGTAAATAAAGTTAAATGTGACAATTTAGATGGCCTCTCTCTGGGCCACAGATAGGACGTCAGGGAGATCAACTAGTAAGTAGTTTGAACCTTTTGTGGATCATGGGTTCGTCTGAGAATCTGATGAAAACTCTCGATCCTCTCCTCAGTAAAATACACATATGCCCATTTATGCTCACGTTGCATGTGGCACCAAGGGTGGTGGGTTTCCAGATTCTAGTTAAGCGCTATCAGACAGGGGGTGCTTGGCTGGCTCATTCGGTTAAGGCTGTGACTCTTGAT
>CM053579.1:92822727-92949185 GCA_028646485.1 Cryptoprocta ferox
CCCCCCAGCTCTCTTCCTTAAAAAGAAAAAAAAAAAAAAAAAAGGAACTAGCAGACAGGAGAGATTTTAAAACCTTACTGAAGCGCTAGAGGTCTGTAGCTCCATTATACAGCTCTAGGCTGTGAAATCATTTTAGCATTTTCTAGTTCATTAGGCGCTTTAGCTTCCAAGATCTTTACAGGCCAGAGGTGAGGGAAGGCCCTTGAAACACACCTACTCACCCTCTCTCCAAGGTCTTTTCCACTTTACCTTCCTGCTGAGTTATACCCCAGTAACGTTACAAATACATATTAGCTGGACACATACGTTTTAAATACAATGTATCTAATACAAATAGTCTGTGCTGGACACATACATTTTAAAAACTAATGTATCTAATACTTACAAAAACCCCATGGCATAGATACTATTGTCATTTCTGTATTGCAAGTGAGAAAACCAAGGCCCAGAGAAGAATTAGTTAGTAGTGGATCTGGGTTTTGAAGTTATTGATCTGGCTCCAGAATCTGTGCTGTTACGCAGTATGCCTGTTTTGAAAGCATTTGGGTAATGAAGGTTTAAAAACAAAAAACATCCTGTGAAGATTCTTCAATACTTATAATTTATACATATTTCTATTTGTTATACTTCAAGTTTAAAAATTTACTTTAAAATATCTATACTGGTTGGTAATCATTTTGGCAGCAAAAAAAAAATCTCATAAATGGTGGCTTAAACCAAATGGGGTATTTATTATTTAACAAGGAGGTGGGTGGTCTCAGAGTTGATCTGGCAGTTCGGTGGCATTTCACTGACTGAGGCTCCTTCTACTCTCCCTCTTGCCCATTTTCAGTGCTCTGGCGAAGTCTCTCCTCCTCGTCACAAGATGGCTACTAAACCTCCAACTACCACATCTGCATAGGAAGGGGTGGACAGGAAAGGACGTCTCTTCACATACTTCTCTCCATTTTTAAAGCCTCCCAGCAGATTTCCCGTTAGTCTCACTGGTCAGACTGAAGTAAAATGGCCACCTTTGTATAAGGGAAACCGGAGAAGTGAGTCTCTGACTTTTCCAGGCTCTTTGGGCTATGATGGAGAAGGGAGAAGGGGTGCGAATGAACATTGGGTGTCTCTCAACAGTGTCTGCTGCGCAGTCCCACAGCAACACTTCTACAGTGAGAGAAGACGAGAGGAACGGAAGTGAAGGGAAAGCCTTCTCTGAGATCAAAGGTAACCAATTACTATTTTTCTCCAGATCATACACACAAAAGTCTCACACTGATCCCTTCAGAAGAAAGTGTAGAATATAGCTGATAGTGAACCCTGTTTGAAACAGCAGATTTGAAAGTCTCTCCCATCAAACTGGAGGGATGGCCCCTTAACCAATGGCTTAATTTGAATCTTTGAAAAATGACCATTTCATTCTCTTCCTTAATGGAGTATACATCAAATTCAGTGTGTCTCCCGAACACCAGGCTGGATTTAGCCAGATGGTGCAAGTTTTCTAATCTCCTACTATTTCTTGTGCAGTTTTAGCAGTTTAAGTGCCTAAAGGGAGTGCCATTCTAGCAGGAGGAGAAAAGCAGTTGGTTACGTAGTCTTGCCCTCAGCTTTGTGTCTGGGTGGCAGTGAGCCTTCCCCTGTTCACATTATCTACTAAATTCCTTAAAATTCATGTCTGGGGCAGGGGAACCATTTTTCTGCAGTTTTCAAGAAGCCTATCACCACAGTGTTTGGTTTGTGGGGTTTTGTCTTACTTTAAGTTCACCCAGCAAATGTTGAGACAAGGATTCTGGTACCAATAGTTTCTTTGGGTGATGAAGGAAACTCTTTAGGGAAGTGAGGAAGCGAGACAGGGAAGGGAAGGTAGTGAACCAAGGGTGTATTATCAAGTCAATCACCATGTTAGTTGAGTAGAACTTGATCTCGCTGGGAAATTCTAGGGAGATAATGTAAAACACACGCTTCAGGGTTTTTCCACCAAAAGATGAGAGAACTGGGGTATTTATACACCACTCCTCAGTATTTTTGGAGGATGGCTCCTTCCAAATGAGGTTCATTCCCTGTCACTTCTGCCCTGCCACATACGTGCCTAGACAAATCTGGCCTCAGTGGCTAGAGATAGCCCTCACACGAAATGTAGGTGTTGGCATTCAGAAGTGGGGAGGGTAAAAGGATGCAGGTTTCTTAAAATAGAAGGATAGACCTGAGGAAGACCTTAAATGTCATAAAATCCAGAGCCCTCTGTTCTTCCTCCCCTCCATTTCATAATCAAAGTAACTGTGGTCCAGACAGGTAAAGTCTTACACCTGTGCAGTGGCTGGGCTGCAGTGACAAACCAGTCCTCTCACCTTTTCATCTTAGAGTCTTTGATCCCTGCATGTTATTCACAAACCAGGGGGTACTTAAAATAATAAAAGGTTATCATCATGAAATTTAGAAAATAATTTTTGTGTGTGTTAGTAGTAGTGTGTGAATATTAAGAAAATATAATTGTTCAAATTAATAAATTGGTTATGGGACAAAGTAAAAATAATCATGGGGCACCTGGGTGGCTCAGTTAGTTAAGTGTTCGACTCTTGATTTTGGCTCAGGTCATGATCTCACTGTTCTAAGATCGAGCCCCTCGTCAGGCTCTGCATGGAGCCTGCTTAAGATTCTCTCCCCCTCCACCTCTCCTTCTCCCTCTCCCTATCCCTCTGCCCCTCTCCCCGACTTGCTCTCTCTCAAAAAAAAAAAAATCACAAACACTCTTTTCTCTGCACACATTTCTCCTGGGCATTAGATGGTCTTCCCGCAGCTGTGAACAGGCTGTTCTCAGTTCTGGGTTCTTCTGCTTTGCCCTTTGGATAATCTCTGAGGTCTTCTGTGTAAGTCTGTTTAATACAAGACACCATGTGATGTAGCCAGCCCCATCCTCTTGCACCACTCTTAGTGCTTCTTAATAATGCAATGAGGAAAGAATTTGCAAAGTCCCACAGGGAATTGGAGAAACCCTTCAGGTAAAGCTCTTAGTGATAGAGTGTTTAGGAAAACCTTAGGGAAAAAGAAGGCTCAGCTTCACAAGGAGTCCTGAAGTGAACCACTTGGCCAGTGTTGTTCTCCAGATGCTCTACTCTCTGACCCATGGAGGCTGCTCTTCACCACTTCTTGGGGGACTCCTAGACCCCTTCCCGATCTCTGCTCTCTTCTGATTTTCCTATCTCTTCTCTAATCTTCTTACCCAACTTACTCATTTCTCCTACTCTAGGAAGGACTTAATTCTGGGTCAGAGATCAAAAGAATTGGAGCAGAAGCAAGGTGAATGGCATAATTTTATAAAAGTGTTCGGATTCACCTCTCACTGTTATGTAGGTTTTGATATTTTTGTGCCCAGAGGTTCATGGCTGGATTTTCCAACTGAAACTCTTTAGAAAACTCTTCTGCAGCTTCTTCCTTCTGCTTAAATTGTAAAATAATATGCATCAGATAAAGTCTAAAACTTTCAGGCATATAGCACACTAAATTTTAACAAAGTGAGCACAGCCGTGTAACCAGCACCCAGAAGCCTACTTCATAGCTCCTCCCAGTCATTACCAACATTCCGAAAGTAAAGATGATCTGTTACCATAGATTAGTTCTGCATATATTTTTAACTTCATATAAATGGAACCACATAGCATGTACTGTTGTGTCTGCCTTCTTTTGCTCAAGTTAGGTCTGTGAGGCTTATCACTAGTGCGGTGAATAGCAGTAATGTATTTCCTTTTTTGTTGCTTTATAGTATTCAGTTGTATGAATCAACTACAAGTTATCTATCCATTTGGGTCCTTTGCAGCATCTTTAGTACTGAATTTTGGAAGGCCATTGGGATGGGATGGGATCATAATTATATTTAGATTATTTATGCCTCAAAACATACATCAACTGATTGTCAATCGTCAATCAAGCCTATTTATTTAGTTAACATGCATATGGAGCTTACCATGTGTAAGTACTTTATAATTATGAACTCATTTAACTTTCATACCAACATGTTGAGGTAGGTCACTAGTATTACTCCCATTAAACAGATGCAGGAGCTCAGGGGAGTTGCCTAAGGTCACATAGCTAATAGCCAGGAAAGAAGAAAGTTCTGGCCAATGGAACTAGCTTAGATCATGGTCTCTACTGAGACTCTTGTATATACTTCTATTACAGCACCCAGAAATTGTAGTATATGTCTTTATTTACCTGCCTTTCTGCTCCTCTAGACTGTGAACTTGAGCACAGCATCTGTGTCTTATCTTTGCCAGTGAATGAGCCAGGGGCTTTGCTGAAGTAAAGGCTTGCATGAGGAGTGAGTTAGTGTGGGGCAATGAGCTCATGGACACCCTTTCTTAAGGCGCCTGAGATTTCCTTATATTTTCCTGGTGAGAACTGGGAGAGTAGGATCTGCAAGGAGATAGGAAGGAGAGAAGAATAGAGAAAAAGAGATAAGGTGTATTGTCCATCGCTTGTACCTTAACCATACCAATTTGCTCAAAAACAGTTTTTATAACTTAAACCAGAGGAGAGAGAGAATAGAAAGAGCCTAAAGCTGTGCTGTCCGGTAGAAATACAGCATGAGCCCCAGGCATGATTTTTAAATTTTCAAGAAGCCACATTTCCAAAAGTGAAAAAGAAGTAGGTGAAATTAATTATAATTACACATTTTATTTAATCCAGTATATCCAAAACAGCATCATTTCAAAATGTGATCAATGTAAGAATTATTGATGACGTACTTTAGAATCTTTTTACTTGGTCTTTGGAATCTACATGTCTTAACTTGGATCACGCATATTTTTTATTAAAGATTTTATCTTTAAAAAAATTTTTTAATGTTTATTTTTGAGAGAGAGAGCGCGCGAGCACACGTGTACACACACACACACACACACACACACACACGTGCACGCGCGCTGGGGAGAGGCAGAGAGAGAAAGGGAGACACAGAATCCAAAGCAGGCTCCAGCTCTCAGCACAGAGCCTGATGCGGAGCTGGAACCCACAAACCATGAGATCATGACCTGAGCCAAAGTTGGCGCTTAACCGACTGAGCCACCCAGGCGCCCCAAAGATTTTATCTTAAGTAATTGCTACACCCAACACAAGGCTGGAACCCACAATCCTAAGATCAAGAGTCACATGTTTCATCAACTGAGTCAGCCAGGCACCCCGGATCAGGCATATTTAAGTGCTCAACAGCCACCCATGACCAGCAGCTACTGTACCTTGAGCCTTGCTACTCAAAGTGTGGTCCTTGGAACACAGCAACACTACCAGAAGTTTACTGGAAATCTGACTCTCAGGACCCATCCCAGCCCTGCTGAATCAAAGTCTGCCTTTTAAAGAGCTCCTGGGGTGATTTGTTTGCACATCAAAGTTTGAGAAGCCGACCTAGTGATCAACTGCATCAAGAGGGTATTTTCTAATGATTGGCAGATAATAGCTCCCTAACCCTGAATCACAACCCCGGGGTCTCTCATTAACACTTCATTTGTTTGCTTCCCTAGTTCTCTTTTCCCTCCCTCCCTTCCTCATTTCCTTCCTTCCTTTCTTGCTTCCTTCCCTCAACTGGTTCCCACATTAAAAAGAAGACTTTTTCCATCTGCTGCTTCTCTCAAATGACAGTGCCAAGCTATTAAATTCTGCCAGCTCATCCTTTGTGAATGAAGGGAAGTGGATTCAGCCGCAGCCCTATCTTTCTGCCATTACCCTGTATTAAATGTCCTTCAATTAGTATGTGTTGCGGGTCCCCTGCAAGACCCCCTGCTGGTTTATGTCACTTGCGCATTCACCTCATTGGTTACCAAACATCCCTATTATTAAGCCATTAAAAGACAGGCTTGTTCACCTGCCAGCCCTTTAGTTTCCTTTCCCCTCTCTTGAACGATTTTCCCAGATGGGATTTTAGTGATTCTCTTCACATCCCTCTTCTTTTTTTATCTTGCAGGAATTTATTTCCTCTGTAGCCCTCTCTACTTTCTCTCCCTTTCTCTTTTCCCTTCTTCCTCCCCTAACACAGTGTGCTGTCTTTCTGCAATTTTTTAATACCACTCTCTCTCCCCAGGAGAAGGTAATTACTTGGTTGAGAACAGGTTGGTTATAGCTGTGTGTGCATTCACCAAGCTGAAGCCTCGTCAGCAAGGCTGTTTCCAGCCCCCGCTGGCTCAAGCGACATTTGGCAAGTCATCGCTTTCCAGCCCCATCCAATTGTTTCTGCCAGTTTGATGAAATTGCTGAGCGGGTTGCAATATTGGCAATTTGAAAGTGGATATCGCATAGGGTTACAGAATCATATTTCAAAAACTTGTTTTTGTATATTTTGTCCACCTTACCTGTATGTTTTTAGAGAGCAAGCAGCAAGATGTAATTTTAGCAGTATGTGTGTAGTATTAAGCTTGAATTTTCAGAGACAAAATTGGGATAAAGACAGAAATGCTCAGGCTGTGGGAATGTGCTTTATTTTCAGATTGACATTTCACCAAGGGGGCGACGGAAGCTTCCCATTTTGCTCTCCCTGTTCTGGTATCTGCTGTTGCCGATAGCAGGAAACAGCCAGCCATTCTGGTGGGCCAAATCCACCAGCCTGCTGTTTCTGTATGGCCAGTAAAGCTGAGAATGGTTTTTACATTTTTAAGTGGTTGAAAAAAAGTCAAAAGCCAAATATTTCATGACACCTAAAAAGGCTATGAAATTCAAATTTCAGCCTCCATACATCAAGTTTTCTTGGCACACAGCCACACCATTCATTTATGTGTTGTCTGTGGCTACTTTGCCACTACAGTGGCAGAGTTGAGTGGTCACGACAGATGGTATGGCCTGCAAAGCCCCAAATGTTTACTCTCTGCCCCTTTATAGACAAAAATGACCCTTGATCATAGGGTACTGGTTCTCAACTTGGGCTGCATCTTGGGGAGCTTTAAAAATGACAGGTGCATGTGTCCCACCCCTAAAGATACTGATTTAATTTGGGGGGATGTATCCTAGAAATTGGTCATTTTTCAAACTCTAGGTGATTCTGCTTTTTAGCCAAGGTTTAGAACAACATGATCCAGTATTAGGAGATGTAAAACGTGAGTCACTCATGACAATTTGAGGACCTAAAAAAAAAATACTTGCTCCCTTACATAACATGGAAATACTAACTTCCTTTCCTTTCCTTGCTCTATCAAGCTGTTTCTGATTCTTGCTTGCTTGCCTAGTTATGATTTCATGTCTTTTCCCTATCTGAATGTCTTTTTAGCACACATGTTTCCAAACACCATTGAAGAAAAGTAAGGAAAGCAAGGTTAAATGTTGGTTGCTTCTAATTTTAGGACCACCTCCTTGGGGCTTCGATTGGGAATTCATGGCTCCTGTGGGTGGAGGAAGGCCACGGTGGCTGGTGAGTGCCTAGCCGAGAAAGTCCCTTCTTCCTTGACTACCTAGCAACATTCTACTTACCCCTCTTCCAACATGAAGCTTAAGAATTGACCTCTTATGAAACCCTTCCTGCCTGCCCCCCTCCTCACTCCAGACCTGGTAGAACTGCCCCCTTCAGGCTTTGTATCCCCCTCCAACTCCCACAGACTTTTCCTCTAGCAGCTGGCGCACCAACTGGCATGTACTGGTTTACATGACTGTCTCCCTCCACTAGAGCGTTGTTTGCCTGGGAGTAGGGCCATGTCTTATTAATCTCTGCGGCCCTTGCTCCCAGAAACATGCTTATTATCCAGCAGGTGCTCAAGAAATATTTTATAATGAAAGAAAGAAGGAAAAAAAATGAAGCTTTGTTTTTTTGGGACTTTGTGGTGTTTCCTGAAATGCCATCACTGATACTGTAAGGTGCAGGTTGGAGACATGATGTATTCTTAGAGATAGCATCTTAAGGAAGATCACTGAAAGATGAACCTCTGGCTTTGGCAGAAAGCTTTGGTGGAGAACACTAACGTGGCAAGGCAAGTTATAGGGATCTTTATTGGACGATATCAAATGGGATCAGTTACCACACCGAAGACAGTCAGGACTACTCCTGGGAAGGGCTCACCAGGGGTCCAGAGTGAGTTTCCCCATGGGAAAGTCTGTTTTGCTCAGGAGAAATTCTTAGCAATTACTTGTAAAAAACAAAACGAAACAAAACAAAAAACTCAGCTGGAGACTGGCCCATCCTTTGGTTTGAATCAGCCCTCTGGATTCCAGCTCAAATGGCCAACTTGCCCTCTCCCTCTCTCTGAATCTTCATCTCTCTTTACTTTATTCTCTCTCCTGTCCACTGTTCTAAAAACTAGATGACGGGAGAGATTATGTCTCTTAATTCACCCCTGCATACCTGCACATAGCATGGTGCCCAACGCATAATGGGGATATGATAAATAATTGTTGAATGAACGAATGAAAAATGAATCTGCAAAACCCAAAGCTCCAATTTCTTTCATGTGCTGAGGTGGGTCATGGTGTTCAGCTGTCCAACATCCAGACCACTTCAACTGATAAGCCTAAAGTTCAGGTGTTCTTAACCTTGGATCCACTGACACTTAATTGGTCCCTAGATAGAATTTAAGGAGTCTATGACTGCATGGAAAAAAACACCTCTTTATTTCCACTAACCTTTAACTGAAATGTAGTAGCTTTTCCTTCAATAATAAATGTAGGCAACAAACCACAGTAGTGTATTAGCAGGACCTATGATTTTGTTACCAGTTGAATCCTTTATACTTGTCAGCAATTCAGAATTATTGTAGTAATTATACCTGCCACTAGATTTTGCTATTTAATGTATTAATAAAGAAGCACACATACTACTATGTTGTAAATTTATTGAATGACCAAATTAATCTTAATTACCCTGAACGAATGCATTACAATTATAATAATGTCATTTCCAAGGAACTGGACTCCTTGGTAATCCTACACATGTTATTTTATCCATTTAAAAATATTCCTGGAAGGGGTCCTTAGGCTTCACCACACTGCCAAGGGAGCCCATGGTACAAACAAGGTTAAGAGCCCTTATCTACTTCTAGTTAGATAGAACACATATCTAGTTAGACATATGCACCCTCAACAACTCAATAATAATTGAGTTCGTAAAAAGACATACACATTTTTTAGGTATCTTAAACTTCAATAAAATGTTTTTATTTATTTTGAAAGAGAGAGCGAGAGAGAGCGAGAGCACGTGCACACATGAGCAGGGAAGGGGCAGAAAGAGAAGGAGAGAGAGAATCCCAAGCAGGCTCTGTGCTGCCAGTGCTGATCCCGACGTGGGGCTCAATCCCGCCAGTTGTGAGAGCATGAGCTGAGTCTGATGCTTAACCGACTGAGCCACCCAGGCGCCCCAATAAAATGCTTTTTAAATTGGCCTGAACCAATCATGGCAGTCCCATATCAGTAATTAATTTAAAGAAGGATATAGGGCCCAATTCGGGCCGATGAAACGTAAAAAGAAATTCTGCCAGGGGGACTGCAAAGGTGACATGGAGAGAGAAGCCCCTCTTGGTTTGCCCTTTGTTGTGTCTGCATGTTACACCTGGAGTTGCTCTGGCTGTCTCACAGAGGGGGACAGAGCCAAATCAAGCTGGAGACGCAACATCATGTGCTTGGAGTCTGTCCCGCCTCTGGACGCTTGTAATTGGACTAATATATTTTCTAATTTCTTAAAAATCAATTTGAGACCGATTTTCTGTTCTTGCACTCCAGTGCATCCTTACTGATACATAGGTATGAACACAGAAAGGGGAGTTACCTTCTTTAAGCCCCATTCTTTGATTTAGACCATGACCTCCAAAAGTATTTGGCTTCTTAATTGTGTCTGCTTGAAGCCTCAGGACATGATCACACTGTCATTGTGTGGTCTGAGCATGAATAGCTCATGACGCTCTTTTGGTAAATGCTTGGACAGCCGCTGGCTGGGAGGTGCACACGTGGACTGTTGCTGTGGGGTTTTTACTCCGGCCTTTGAGTCCTGGCAAGGGAAGTGAAAGAAAGTACAGCAGGCGTACTCGTCCCAGACACAGAGAACATAAGCACAAACTTGATTATTACTCGTGGAATTAGTAAGAGCGTTTTCCTCCGATGCTCGGTGTAAAACACGTCCCAAGCATGGATGAGGGAGGAATCTGCTCCAGACACCCTCACGGATTCTGCTTCTATCGTGAGGAGCCGATTCCCTGCTGCCTGCTGATCTCCTCTTCGCACCTCAGTGCACGGAGCTTAGCCGGCCACTCATGGACCGCACTCTGACTGACTACACACGTTAGCAGCTAACGTGCACCGATAGGCTAGTTTGGGCCCTATTCCGTATCCATTCGACTCCCTTTTGTGAGCTCAGCATTACTTAAACTTTGATGTTCTTCTCTGGCCCCTGGGCTTGGAATGCTGCACGACATCCTCTAGTGTATCAATTGTATTAATCTTTTCAAAGAACCAACTTTTGGCTTTGTCGATTATGCTCTATTATTTTCTATTCCCAGATTTCTGTCCTTGGCTTTAGTATTCCCTTCCTTCTACTTTCCCTGCATTTGATTTGTTGTTTTAATTTAACTCTTTGAAATGGAAAGATAGATCATTGATTTACATTGATTTACATCTTTTTTAATGCATGTATTTAAAGCTATAATATGCACTATAATATCCACTCTAGCCACTGCTGTAGCTACACCCATCAGTTTTGATATATGGTGTCTTTCTTTATCATTAGTTCAAATGTTTTATCATTTACCTTGTGATTTCTTCTTTGACTCATGGATTATTTAGAAGTGCATTGCTTAATACCCAGTGAGTTGTGAACTTTCTAATAATCTTTTTGTTACTGATGTCTGGCTTAAGATCACTGTGGTCACAGATCACACTTTAAATGATTTCCACCCTTTGAAATTTTTTGAGACTTAACGAGCCAGTATATGGCAAATTTTGGTAAATGTTCTTGTGCATTTGAAAAAGAATGCATGTTCTGTTATTGTTGGGACTGCCCCCTCTTTTGAACCTTTCTCCATATTTCATTATTGTGTCTTTCCTCTTTTCGGACTCTAGCAACCTATCCCGTAACATGACTTCCTGCTGAGTGCTCCCTGATATCCAACACCAAAGCCACTGAATGCCTCTTCACTCACATGCAGGTAAGTTGCATCGAATTTGGACGGCCACTGCCTTTTCTCTAGTTTTTAGGGGGCAATCAGAGGTGGTCGCTCTGTACTAGGGAGAATTGGCCTTAGCGTTCAGACCCAGAAATTCAGCAGTACCATGAGAAACCACTTCACTTCCACAGAGGGTGATCCGAATGAATATCCCCTTTCTTGATAAAAACACACTCATACACATAGATACAGTTTCTGTCTGGGAGCAGGTGGCAAGAGTCACAAAGGGCCGTGGAGAGGGTGGGCTTGGAGAACATGGGCACTAGCCCATGTATCACTGCCACATAGGCAAGATGAACTACTCGTGGCGGTGGCCACATGGTTGTTCCAAGTGCCTCTGGGTGGCTGTTACCTTGAAACCTAAAGATAAACTGGAGTAAAGGTGGATCCTAGCTGTGATATTGTGAACCTGTGAATAGTGTGAGAAAGGATATGTCCATTGAGGCTTTAAAAAGTGTGTATGACCCTCCTTAGTCCCTTGCTGTTCTGTATGAATCTATCTAAACAGTGATGCCTACTAAATACTTAGCTTTCCTGACTCTGAATGCTATATAGGCAGTTTTACCTTCATATATGTTTTCCACAATCAGAATAATTTAGGTTAAAATGTGCACAAACTGTGAGTCAACGTTGAAGAGAATCATTAGAAAATCAAGACAAGAGAGCTAGAGCAAACGGCAAAAGAGCAATGCTCTGCCTCTGGGTGATACTAAGGAGACTGAGGCAAAGCAAACTAGGAGGTCAAAACTTCATTTCTATGGGAGTAGGAGTGGAGATGGATGGAAGACAGGTTCTTGATGTGCTTGACCTTTAAGACCTCAGGTCAGAGTTAAATCTCTGTAATCCTGATTGAAGGGACTTGGGCAGGGTTTATGGAGAAATGGTTCTAAGTAGTCAAGGATTCTCCTTCCATGGTTGACACAAATTCACTTCTCCATACAGGTTCAGGGAGCAGTTAGTCAAGGGTTCCAGTGGGTCTTCATTCTTGAGGGAGAGCTTGAAATAGAGAGTTTAATGTGATGAACTACAGCCCCTGTTTCTGTAGTGGGACTTGGGGCTGCAAATCGTCCTTGTTATCTTCCTCTATCCTCTCTAAATTCCCTTCACCTGCAGCTCCCATCTCTGCTGGCTCAGCGGCTTGCCCAGTGATATGACCTAAACCCTTATTCCTGAGGAGTCTAAGCCCTGGTAACTATTCCCTTTGCGGACTGAGGTTGACGCACTCATCTATTCACAGTCTCCTTTGGACAAGGGAGTACCATGAGGTACCCAAGCTTATCACATGGGTTTCATGTATATTCTTCCCTAGCCCCCTGCCCCCACCCCCATGTGAGAGCAGCCTTACCTCCTCTTGCTGAGCAGGATCAATCCCCCCCTGTAAGATGGTGGTTACTCTATTTGCCTGCTGAACCCAAGACACAAGAAGCACAGATAGTCCAAGTGACATCTTGCTGTATCCTCTGAAGGGGGTTGGGATGGCAAGAGTGTGCCTGCTTTGGGACATCCTAATCAGGCAGAGCCCAAAGTTGAAGGGATGGAAAGCACAAAGTCCCCCAATGGGTCACTGGGAATAATGGCAGGTGGGATCATTCCTACCTCCACTCCTTGGTTCACAGACCCATGCACTCTTCCTGTGGGGAACACAGTACCACATAGAGGTCTCTGAATCATTTGTATACTGAATCCTAGATGACAGCATTGCATCCTTGCAGAGTCTTGCCTCTAAGCTGGCACTTCAGCTGTACCTTTAGCAGGCAATCTCATTGCTCTATGATGCCCAGTTGCATTCTGAATAGTTCAGTATGTAATATAACCAGTGGATCCCAGCCTTGTGGGCTCACTCACTTACCTCTGGTGCTGTGAAATGAAGCATCCTGGTCAGATGCTACATTATATGGGATTGCATCCTTGTGTATCATGCATTTTGTAAGCCCTTGGATAGCAGAGCTGGCTGAGGTTCTGCAGACAGAAAAGGGAAAACTGTATCTGTGGAATGAATATCTATTTCTGTGAGAATAAACCGCTGGATTTTCCAGGGTGGAAGTGACCCAAATGAAGTCAACTGTTGCCAAGTGGCCCATCAGTCTTCTCAAGGAAAGGTATCATATTGGAGGCTCAACATTGGTCTATGGTGCTAAGAGGTTAGACATCCTGAAGTGGCAGTAATACAGTCCTTTTGGGCCCATGTGTCACCTCCATCTTTGCCCCTGTGGTTACTCTGTTGTTTCCATTGTGCCAATTCTGTGGTGGCTGATGACAAAGTCTGGATGCCATCAACCAGCCAACTGATTGTGTCTATGTTGGTCACTGCCTCATCCATGGTGGATGCTTTCTGGTGGGTGTTAACATGAGAACCATGGATCTTGATTCTTTGTACCCGTTTCCATATATCAATCCACATGCCAGAATTAGTCACCAGGCTCACGGAAACAGAAGGGGGCCAAGAATTGTATTCCAACTTAATATGCTTAGAAAAGAGAGAGCAGGAAATATATGGAGAATAGCAGTAATGACTGCCACAGTCCCCACTTGTTATACTCTGTTAAAGAGGTCTCAACGCATGTCCTTTCTCTAACGTTGTACAGAGTTTTAGTGAAAGTAAATGTTTACTTATCGTTCTTATTCTTCCTAGAATCCAAGCGATGTTTCCATAGAGCTGGGTTAGAGACAGTGTAACTGTTGGGTTTTGCTCAGAACACTATTCCTTTATGCTTTGTTACTGGTAAAAACAGGTTATTCCTGGCATTTTCTGTCCTGTTTGGGAGGAGCTTTTAAATGCAGCTGTTAAGTACTCACGCAAAGAGTCTTCTGGTGAGCCCACCCAATCAGTCTGTTTGTCATGCCCATTCACATCCAAATCCCATTGAAATACAAGTCTGGCCTCCTACCACACTTACATTACTATTTATATATATTTTTCCCCTCGATTGATTCTCTCCCCAACTATAATATAAGCTTCTTGAATGCTGAGACTGTGTCTCCTTTCTCTTTATAGCTCCTGTTCCTAGGACAATATCCTAACCACATAAAACGCTTTATAATGTTTGTCACTAGTGATGAAGTGATTCTAGAAAGCAAACAAAACAGATTTTATGACAAAGGTAGCCACCCATGCAAATAATGCAAGGCAAACAGTTCTCAAAGGATAAACAGGACCCAGAATGTTTTTCCCCCTGGGGCACCCATTGATCTGATTTGTGTGCTCTGACCTCCAGCAAATGGAACTTCTGTGTGTTGAGCCCTGCAAGTTGGAGGGCCTGGTTGACATTTTATGTGGTGAATGTTCAGAGGATTGCAGCTCCTCAGGAAGGCTTTATTGGATCTGAATCCCAGAAAACAGGACAACCTTCGCCAAGTCTTTGCCAATTAAAAGAGTGTAGCCATTTTATTTTATGTGCAGGACCTTAAGCTGCTCAAGGCAACATGTTCAAGTTGAAGAAGTCCATCTCAGGGCCCTTGCTTCCTATTTCTATCCCTTTCCCTATTTGAACTTTCACCCCAACCCAGAAGCAAAAACAAAATGCCTTCTATTTGGGGGAAACCAAGAAATTGTTTTGGTACTTTGTTTTATGACCCAAACCTGTATCTTACTGGCTGCCACAGTGTTATTTCCCCCTGCACACTCATCATTCATAGCTATAGGGGTGAAAATAGTCCAAAATGGTATGTAATGTCTGTTACACATTTAGGTACATAAATTTGGTTGTCAAGGTGGTGATTTAATAGAAACTTATAGATTCATTGTAGACTATTTTTAATGCCTAGGATCTTTTAAAAAGTATGCGCGTGTGCATGTGTGTTGTTTTTATTTCTCTCTTCTTGGAAATGCTATTTCTTTGTAATATAGTCCTACTTTATTTATCATGGTCTGGACCTAACAAATTTTGGCAATAGACTTAGAGTAAATTAAGGAAGACACATTTATTCTCTTAAGAGTCAGGAAGTAAAGCATTTTTATTTCCTATCCATAATGTCAGCGATAAACCCAAAGTCTCAAGTCCAGTGACATTAGGCATGGAAGTTGACTATGGGATTTCTCATTTTAACATATTATTTCTTTGGGACTATAAATCATTGACATTGGATTAGCCCCCTGAGAATTCACGCTGTTGAAAAACAAAATTCATTGAAGTAAATTTTAAAGACCATATTGGGTTTATTCAATGATTCATGAATCAGGCAGTATCCATCTAGCAGATAGAAAGGGGTTTCAAGGAGCTGTACAAAATGAAATACTTTTATAGGCAGAAGGGAGCAGGAACAAGCAAGTTATGCTAGGCAAAAAGGAGATTGGTTGTGGCCAAGTCACTTTACTTCAGGGGACAGCAAGGGTCTTGCAGGCAGATTACCTACCTAGTGCTCATCAGCACTAGGTAGTGATTCCTGATTCACTGGTTGGAACAGGTTAAAACTGTAATCAAGTTAAGTCTCGGTCTGGTGATATGAGGCTTAGCATAAGTGACTCCATTTTGGGCCTGTTGTCTTTTTTTTTTTTCTTAAGCTTATTTATTTATTTTGAGAGGGGGGTTGGGGGTGCAGAAAGAGAAGGAGAGACAGAGAGCATCCCAAGCAGGCTCCACACCAGCATCACAAACCCCGACGCAGGGCTCAAACTGACGAACTGTGAGATCATGACCTGAGCTAAAACCAAGAGTTGGACCCTTAACTGACTGAGCCACCTAGCACTACCCCCACTCCCGTTGTCTTGTTTTTATCAAGGTTTGTGCCAGTCTAAATTATGCTGAGTGTATTTTTAGTTTAATTTGCAATTTTTATTGGATGCTTTTTACAATGTAGTTTCTTTCTCTCTTATTCATGAGCTCTTGTCCTCCTTGTGTTCCTTCTCTTGTTAATTAGTTTGATGTTACTGATCCCCTCCACTAATTTCCTCACTGATTTTGGAAGGAAATTTTTAGCATTTGGTATGCTTTCAAGCTCCCTGAATCAGAGTTCAAATTTTTCATTCTCACATAAGTGGTCTAGAATGAAAGTGAGGCTATAAACTGTAAGATATTTTTCAAATAATTTGAATAATACTTTACTGGGAATTGAAGTTGTAAATGCCTTCACTACATTCTTTTGAAAGTAGGGTCAAGAATGAGTTATAGTAACGAAAAGCTGCCATTTATGTGCAATGAAAGAGACAATTGTGATTTTTCTACACTGTGTGTAGTAATTCACCTTCAGGGACTTTCAGGGCTGTTCTTACCATCTAAAGCTAGGGAGAAGAAGAGAAATCAGCCAAAAATGCCACTAGAAATTGGGCTGTTCATATCTAATCCTATTGACTGTCATCCCTGATACCACCAATGCAAGATAAGCAGAATATTATAGAGCAGTGCTGTCGAAAGGAAGTATAATGTGAGCTATGTGAGTAATTAAAAAAAATTTCCAGTAGACACATCAAAAAAAAAAAAACAGGTGAATGTAATTGTGATAACATATTTGTTTTTTTTTAATTTTTTAATGTTTTTTATTTATTTTTGATACAGAGAGAGACAGAGCATGAGAGGGGGAGGGGCAGAGAGAGGGGGAGACCCAGAATCTGAAGCAGGCTCCAGGCTCTGAGCTTATCAGCACAGAGCCCGATGCGGGGCTCGAACCCACGAATGTGAGATCATGACCTGAGGCGAAGTCAGAGGCTTAACTGACTGAGCCACCCAGGCGCCCCCGTAATAACATATTTAATTTAACATGATATATCCAAGATATTCACCTTTCAATGTGTGACCAGTATAGAAGTATTAATGAGATATTTGATATTCTTTTTGGCATAAGTCTTCAAAATGTGGTATATATTGTATACATCCAGCATATCTCAATTTGGACTTGCCATATTTCAAGCTTTCAGGAGCCACACCCAGTGAGTGACTACCAGAGTGGACAAAGAAGGCATGGGGAAGAGCTCATCCAATATGCTCTCTCTCTGACAGATAAGGACTTTAGAACCAGAGAGGATACACTACTTGCCACACTCACACTGCTGCATCAGAAAGCAAGACTGAAAGACAGATCTTCTAATTACCTCTGAAGGCCACTTTCTATATTGTAAGAGGTTATTTTGCTCTGAAATCTTATTGACTACCTCCCCCAAATCTGAATTTTATTTTGCCTCTGTAGTTTTCATCAGGGAAAAGAATCTTACAACAGGAACAAGAGGAAAAGATAGATTCCTCTGTGGGACTTCAGCGATGGTGTCATAGGGGATCCTCACTTGGTTAAGAAGGGAGCGAAGGTGCACCTGGAACTAATACACTACTGTATGTCAACTACACGTCAATTAAAAGAAAAAAAAGGAAGTGTTCTTAAACACTTCACTACACACATGGAAAAAAAGAAGGAAGTGAAGAGATATTAAATAATATTTTAAAAGCCCCTATTTGTTTGAGATGAGTTAAAAATCTCCAAGCCTGGGCAAATTATGTCTGTGGTCATTGAAAGAACATGCAGAATGAGATTAGGGAATTGCTATTGGTTACCAGGAAAGTGACCAGAAAGGAAGAAATGCTAGAAGATTGGCACATATCCAGATTTTCCAACTGGAAGACGCAAATGATACTGGTAGCTAACGTGTATATAGTACCTAGTAGGTGCCAGGTTCTGTTTCTGAGTGCTTTAGATAGGTTGATTCATCGATTCCTTACAACAACCTTATGAGATAAGCATTAATAGTATCTTCACTTTTCCAATGATGAAACTGAGACACAGAGAAGTTAAGTAATCTGCCCAAGATACATTGCTAGTAGATGGCAGAGCCAGGATTTGAGCCAGGGAATCTGACTCTGGAGTCTATTTTTTTTTTTTTGAATTGGTATTACACTATACTTCTCACAGATGAAAGAGTTCAGTATTGGTCTAGTTCCCTGCCCTTTCGTCCGCCCTCTCCCCATGGGTGGGAATCACCTGATATCTGTTTGAAAGTTCAGCCCAAGCCAGGCTCTTGGGCAAGAGGTGACTTCTATAAGAGAGGTCCTAGTTCAATGCTTGGTAGTACACCATCATATTTTATGGACTACCATCCCCGCCACCCTAACTTTGTGCCTCAGTTCTTCCTTGCAATATCCATCACTAATTTAGGTATTGGAGTCTGTTCTTGGACCTGTTTGCAACTTGTGGATAGAAGATCCTGATACCCTAGTCTCCTCAGATCACTGTACAGAGCCTTCTCCTTGGCATTACTTACCTGCCAATTCTATTCCCTTACCTTCTGAGAGACTACCATGACACCAATTGCTTTTGTCAAAGCATTGTGAGGGATTATGCTCCCCGCCCACCATGTTCCACCTATTGGTCAGAACTTCCTCCCATCACTCAAATTGCCCCCAATTGCCTGTCCATCCCAGCAACTGAGTCTAATTGCAGGATCAAGCCCCTCCCCTCCTAGTTTGCTTGGTTTTCTGCGTTGGTGAAACCTTCCAGTTATGAGTGAAATACCATAGTGTTAACTCATTGAGCTGGACATTGGTCCTTGGAGAAATTATAAGTGTATTATTAAACAGTCGATTTAGAAGCACTTCAAATGAAAAGCGATGGTTGTTAAGAAATCCTTCCAAACCCAAGCTCAGTCATCCTTTCCCCTTTTTGGATAGTGTTACTAAAATTGCCAACAAGAAGAGTGCCTTAGATATAGTCTATCTGGATCTCAGCAAGCTACTTAACAGGGCTGTCATGGTATTTTGTGGATGAGAAACAGAGTACAGTCTGATTGACTGTACATATCAATAGATATGTAAATTCCTGTCTGGTCTTGAATGTAAATTTTGAGCTGGATCTCTGATACTGTTGTAAGGGTCTTCCTCTTGGTGAGGAAGAAAATTTTTTTCTCTGTCCTTCAAGATTCCTCCAGCTTATCTAAGAATTAAGTTGACGTGAGGCAGATTGACAGGAATCAATTAAATAAAATTTAATTACGTACTTGCAAACATGTGAGTTCAGGCACACAGAGTTGTATATGTCATCCTGAACTAAGGAGGAGGGGTAGGGGTCTGGGACCTCAAAGGGAAGGAAAGTAATTCAGAGGAAGCTGAAAAAGAGTAAATGTTTGGTAAACAAATGTTTGCTGAGCCATTCAGGTACAACAGGGCATAAGGATGAATTTTTAACAAACTTTGCTAAACTCCTCCCTGTCTACCACCCCTAATTTATATTATAATGTAGTTATAATGGTGATAGCTCTCTTCCTAGAGCAGATCCTTTATCTAAATTCTTTTAGGCAATTAGGGGGAAGGTCAAAGTTTCTTCCTGAATCTTTGGGCCTTGGTTGTTTTCAGCTCACAGTAATCTGCCTGCCAAAGTGTCACATTTTGAGGCTTCTCTCCCTTGGCCCCTACACTCTTAACCCTGGTCTTTTCTACTTTTTATTAAACACTCTAATAAACACTTATGAGAAAAGCCCAGCAAGTGTGTAGAAAATGCAGAATAGAGACAAATAGACCCCATGGTCAATGGCATACTCAGAGGGTTCTCTATAAGCTAGAATGAAGGGTTAAAATGAACAAGATTAAATGCAATAAAAATACATGTAAATGCATGTGCTTCTGTTTAAAAATTAAACTATACAAAAACCGTATCAACGGGAGAGGGGCTAACATTAGTATAGTGGGGGGAGCAGACTCTTAGAACCTTTAATTTACTATAAACTCCTCATGAGCAAAAAGTGTACATGGCTGCCACATACTGAATGTGATCTTGGACTACATTAATTATAGTATAATGGAAAGGCTAATTCCATTGTACTTGGTACCTGCCAGATTCTGTCTGTATGACTGTACTCAGATCATGGCAGGCTGACAAATTACCATGGATATAAGACAGGCAGTAAGGGTGGAAAAGGGTCTAGAACTAATGGTATACTGGAGCCAGCTGGTACTCATTTCTAGAAATTGCTAAATATTCAGGAATTTTTGAGCTGGCGATTAAACCCTTAGTAGCTTGAAATGGACCATGGTGGGAGTATTTACACCATGGTAATTGGAAAATGCTAGAAATCAGCACTTTTTATTTTCTAGACAGTGGGTTTGTCAGGACATGACTGTCAGTAACCCTATGATCTGAGGAATGGTTAAAGACAGGTTGTTACATTCATTCAAAAAGAAAAAAACTCAAGGGGGCAGAAGATGAGGATTTCTGAGCCATCTTTAAAGATTTCAAGAGTTTAGATTTTTCTTTTTCAGTAAATCAGAGCCCTGCTTCTCAAATAAGTCTTGTTTTACTTTAAGGACAGGACCGCTGCCACAGCCTCCCTACCCAGTCAGAGGTATAGCCCCAAACTGCCAGTCATTGGTGAGAAATATCTCTCAAGTTTCTCATATTGTCTTTAAAAGTTATGCAAATTTTTAATTTTACTTCATAAATTATCTGTGACTTCTGAATATAGCAATAGTAGATTAAAGAGGCACTTCTCAAACATTTCTGTGTAAGAATTACCTGGGAACCTTGTTAACATGCAAATTTCCAAACTGAGTAGTTCTGGGGGAGGGACTGAAATTCTGAATTTCTAATAAGCCCTCAGGTGATGCCAAAGCTGCTAGTTTATACTTTGGGTAGCAAGGGTTTAAATGCCTTTGCTTATAGATTTTGGATACTAGCCCTTTATCCGATATGTCATTTGCAACTATCTTTTCCCATTCCGTCAGTTGCCTATTAGTTTTGTTGATTGTTTCCTTTGCCGTGCAGAAGCGTTTTATCTTGATGAGGTCCCAATAGGTCATTTTTGCTCTCCATTCCCTTGCCTTTGGGGACGTGTCAAGCAAGAAATTGCTGCAGCTGAGGTCAAGGAGGTTGTTTCCTACTTTCTCCTCTAGGGTTTCGACGGTTTCCTGTCTCACATTCAGGTCCTTCATCCATTTTGAGTTTATTTTTGTGTATGGTGTAAGAAAGTGGTCTAGTTTCATTCTTCTGCATGTTGCAGTCCAGTTCTCCCAGTACCATCTGTTAAGGAGGCTGTCTTTTTTCCCTTGGATACTCTTTCCTGTTTTGTCAAAGATTAATTGGCCATACATTTGTGGGTCCAATTCTGGGCTCGCTATTCTATTCCATTGGTCTATGTGTCTGTTTTTGTGCCAATACCATACTGTCTTGATGATGACAGCTTTGCAGTAGAGGCTAAAGTCTGGGAATGTGATGCCTCCCGTTTTGGTTTTCTTCTTCAATATTACTTTGGCTATTCGGGGCCTTTGTGGTTCCCTACAAATTTTAGGATTATTTGTTCCAGCTCTGAGAAGAATGCTGGTACAATTTTGACTGGGATTGCACTGAATGTATAGATTGCTTTGGGTGATAGGCATGGAGGAGGGCACTTGCTGGGATGAGCACTGGGTGTTCTATGGAAACCAACTAGACAATAAACTGTATTTAAAAAAATAGATAAATGCCTTTACTTGCCTTTTCTTCCCCCAACTCCATCTTCTAGTAAATTAGCCCATGGTGATAGGGCTTGCTTAATTTGTGTTTAATATCTGTCTCTCACAGAGATGCAAGCCTTCAGGAGTATATAAATGTACCTCTAAAAAGCTTGGAGTTGAAACTTTTTAAATTTTTAAAAAATTTTTAAATTTATTTTTGAGAGAGAGAGGGCAGGTGGGGGAGGGGCAGAGAGCGAGGGAGACACAGAATCCGAAGGTAGGCTCCAGGCTCTGAGCTGTCAGCACAGAGCCCAAAGCGGGGCTCGAACCCACAAAAGGCAAGATCATGACCTGAGCCGAAGTTGGCCGCTAAATCAACTGAGCCACCCAGGCGCCCCTCCAGTTGAAAGTCTTTAGACTTACTTGCATTGCCTCATTTGCCCTCTGGTAGAATTACTTTTTATCGTACAGTGCTGTGGCCTTATCCTCTCTGCCCATACTGAGTATCATTACAGAAGACAGTGGAGGAAATTTCTTTGACCCATTGCAGGGACATTGTCAAGGACGTCATCCACTATGCTACATTCTCTTCTCTATTTGAGGGCTCAGGGGAACTTTCTCTTAAGTTTTATTTCCAGGAGTTGCGACTTCTGAACACTTCATTCTTTTTGACCTTACCAACACTCTGAATCTCCTAGTTGAAGGCACTTTCCTCTTTCACTCAACATTCATTCGACACAGAACCACAGAATGATTGAGCACCTGCTACGCTCCAAGCACCAGCAGGGGTGGGGCAGAGCAGGGAACAAAACTGACACATATCCCTGCTCTCCTGGAACCTATATCCCAGTTGCTCTTCCCTGTGATAGTTAGGAAGTACAGAGCCACTTTGGAGGCTGCCTCCAACAACCCTAAAAGGCCCGATAAAAGTCAGCTCTGGTTTGAATCTGGCTCCTGGTTGTATGATTTTCCAACTCTCATCTTCTCTTTACCAGATTCTTTTAACTCTTTATTTTTCTTTTGTATACCATGTGCATTTTATTTGTCATAAGCTGCCTCAAATCCTCTATGGAATGAAGCAGTATATAGATAGCTCATTAAATATGTGGAGCTGGAGAAATCAGAACTAAAGCCAATGCAGTAAAATTACAGGGAATTAAACTTTAGCCTCCTATACAAATAGTCTAATGTCCTGAAATGAAATGGCTCACCTTATAATATAGGGACTTTTATGACACTGTTATTGGCAGTTCACTGTGGGGAATTTTGACGTGGTGCTTCATGACACGAAGGGCATTTATACTAGATAATACCTTAGTGCCTTTCAGTACTTGGATTGTAGAAAATTTCCATGATTTTAATTCTATAGACAACAGTGGCTCCTCCTTTCCCCACCAGCCCCAATATCTACTGGAGAAGATGAATTCTTTAGGGAAGATGGTGGCCCTGGGGGATCCCACATGTTGAGGGTAGGGGGTGGAGTTTGGGAGAGGGAGAGCGGCTTCTGCCAGAAAAGCAGCCCAAAGCTCAAATCCTCCACCTGGGATGTGTTTTGTGACACTCACTAAAATCTAAACTCCTGATTTTTCTTCTAACTTGTCTTGATCCAATTCATGGTTTTCTTCAGATGAATAAAATACTCCTGTATTTATAGTGGGTGCTGTAAACCAGCCAGCCGTGGTATTTTTTATATCATAAGCAGCTGCTCTCTGAGCCGGCACAGAGTGAAAGAGGCCGATTTGTATTTTTATGGCCAGATATGAAACCAGCTTTCAGTAATTTGGGAAGCACGTGCTGCCACTTGTGATCCTCAGGGTGCTAATTTTGAAATGAGCCCTGAAGATTGCAGATACTATGATTAACATAACCCTGAAAGATAGCCCCGTTTTAGCCACTTCCTCAAAACCAGGGAATTTTAATGAATTAATTGATTTTAGCTTCAGTATGAAATATTAGCACTTGTGATGCTACTACTCTGTGACTACACAGAGGCAGCATTTATGACCTTTGTAACTACATTCCATTCACTGAAACATGACAACTATGCTAAAGAAATACTTTCCTCCTTGCTGCCGCCTCTCCCAACGAGAGCTTTTAGCAAAGGGCATAGAAAGTCCTGCCAATAAATAACAAAAATTTACTGTCCTCACCATCATTTTACAGTCTTGCTCTCCCCATAAGAGGAACACAGAGAGCAGAATGGATAAAATCAACCTGCTTTGCTCAGCACCAAGGACATGTTATTACTCAGATGGGGTATTACTCAGACTAAGGGGGAGATGAGGAGAAATATACAGACTGACAGTGGTGTTGCCCCAGGCATGTTTCTTGGTCATTATCATTGTTGTCCTCACTATTCCAGTTTCCCACCCCTAATGGCTGTCTGCCCTAACTCTTTCCAATGCCATAGAAATCAGCATCGTTTTCACCTTCTGAAGACACTGAAAGACAGAAATCCCTTGAGTCAAAAGCCATCTAGAAGGAATCCTTTCTGTATTCCTTTTGAGGGACTGAACGTTCCTCTCCTGTGTGAGGGACTAGGATGCTTTAGAAAGTGCATCTTCAGACTCCTTGAATTGAAGAAGGAAAAGAGAGCCAGGAAGAGCTTAACTGGAATGAAAAGCATTTTCCTGGACACTGCTCTCCTGAATTAATCAGGTCCAGCATAGGCAGCTGAAGGAGGTTGTTGGGGAAAAATTCCTTTCTCGTATGACTGAGTATTTCTAGCCAGGCTGCATACAGAGGAATGCTTTCTCGCCCTTGGTCCGGGGCCATTGCAACCAGAATCAAAACAACTGTTTGCCATCCCTACAAGGAACTTTAATGACCTGAAAGGAAATAGCAGGATGTACAAAAAGACCCGAATTTCTCTCCATTAGTGGTTTAAGGGCTCTCAGTATAGTGATTCTTGAAATGACAATTACAGTTCGTGAAGTTTCTCTGACAAAGCCCAGCTATGAGATTTGGTTTGAGGAAAGGAGCCCTGAGGGCTCCAGCCTTTATTTCGGAGAACCTCAGCTTTACGTCCCCCCTCCCTTGTCATAGTCCCGGAGAAAAATAGCTTGCGTCGGGGGGTGGAAAAAAATGTATTTTTTCCTCCTTAGTAAGCATGTCTTTTTAAAAATTTAGTCCAAATTCTCTCTCTTTTCCCATCATTTGAGGCTTAATTCCCATATGCAGACTATTATTGTCATAGCCAATCCCTTGCTACTCTAAATCTTTTATTTTGCCACAGATTTAAATTGCTCCTTAGTCCTCTGTTGTAGTTATAACCAAGGGTCTACCCCAACTCTCCCCATGCAAGACATTCACAGGAGCAGGGGCGAGGCACCAAGGATTAGTTGAGTGTCTACAATGGATTCGGCACTGGGCTAGACATTTTCACCGGTATGATTTAAGCCTCCACCCATATGCTAAGGCTAGTATAATCCTCTCCACTTTATGGATAAAGAAACCGAGGCTCCATTTTCAAGGAGATTCAGCCATTCTCCCACGTTTCAGCAGTTTGAACCCAGGGCGTCTGACCTCAGAACCTGTGTCCTTTCTGATATGCCAAACTGCCTCTTGTTCAGGACCGATGGTGCAATCTCCATTTGACAGATGGCAATGTAAAGGCTAAGGAGGTTTTTAACTTTCTCAAACTCCCATAGTAATCCTTGCCGGGCTGATGTTCCTGGAAACCTGTTTACTGTACCAAGCCACTCAGTATAGTGAATCAAGGCAGATAATCAGGCTGAATCAGATGTTGCCTGGGCAGTGGATGGGCTATTTAAGAGAAGCTCCAACTTGATTATAAAACCTGTTGACAGTCACCTTATACTAAATGCAAAGAATAGCTTCAGGTTAGAGCTTTACGTGGGGATAGTAGGATCCTCCTCACTATGACATTAACCAACTTGGTCATGCTATACTGTCTCATTGGTGGCCTACAACCAGTTTCCCTCTTGAGCCATGTAGGCATGCCACTCAATGAGAATAACGGAATCTGCATCAAGAGCTGTGTTTTTACACAATTCCTGGGACCACAGCACAGAGAGACTTTTTCCTATTACATATTCTTGCCTCCTTTGTTGAAGGTTAATTGACCATATAATTGTAGATTTATTTGTGGGCTCTCTATTCTGTTCTATTGATCTATGTGTCTGTTTTTGTGTCGGTACCATACTGTTTTGATTACTCTTGCTCTGTAGTATATCTTGAATCTAGAATTGTGATACCTCCAATTTTGTTCTTCTTTTTCAAGATTGCTTTGGCTATTTGGGTTTTTTGGTTTTTTTGTTTTGTTTTGTTTTGTGATTCCATATAAATTTTAGGATTATTGGGTCTAGTTCTGTGAAAAATGCTGTTGGTATTTGCATTAAATCTGTAGATTGTTTTGAGTAGTAGACATTTTAACATTTGTTCTTCCAATATATGAATATGAACCGCGTTTTTGTATGGCAGCATTTTTGCATATCAGGAATTTTTAAAAAGATACCAATTAAAATGGTAACAAGAGTACACAAGTTAGGAATACATCTAACAAAATTGTACAAGAATTCCATGGAATAAATTTTAAAATTTTATTGAAAGATGTTAAAATCCAAAGGCAAGTCTATGAACATACTGTTTTCAAAGATAGGAGGATTCAGCACTATAAATAGTTCACTCTCCCCAAATTGATACATAAATTCAATATAATCCCAACAAGTTTTATCTTGGTATGCTGTTTCTAAAATATATATGAAGATGGGTGCCTGTGTGGCTCAGTCAGTTAAGTGTCCGACTGTTGATTTTGGCTCAGGTTGTGATCTCATGGCTGTGGGTTCAAGCCCTGCCTAGGGCTCTGTGCTGAGCGTGGAGCCTGCTTGGGATTCTTTCTCTCACCCTCTCTCTCTCTCCTGCCCCCACTCGTGTTTTCTCTCTCTCTCTCCCTCTCCCTTTCAAAATAAAAAAACATTTAAAATAAAAAATATATATATGAAGAATATATACCAAGGGTAGCCAAGATGCTCCTAAGGAAGAGAAAGCAGGTGATGGAATTTGACTCCTCAAATATTATATAACTATAGTAAAGAGAGGGCACTCCTTTTTTTTTTTTTTAACTTTTAAAGGTTTATTTATTTGCAGGGGGGGCAGAGAGAGAGGGAGAGAGAGAATCCCAAGCAGGCTCCATGCTGTCAGCACAGAGCCCAACGCAGGGCTGGAGCTCATGAACTGTGAGATCATGACCTGAGCCAAAATCAAGAGTTGGTCGCTTAACCAGCTGAGCCACTTAGGCACCCCAAGACAGTGTACTCCTGATAAGGTTTAGACAATGGAACAGTAAAGACACCCCAGACACAGATGCATTCATATATGAAAACTTGATGTATGACAATTATGACTACAACTAGGAAGGAAAAAACAAACTACTCAATATATAGTACTGGGAAAATTGGCTATCCCTAAGGGAAATGAACGAAAATGAATCCCTACATCACCATATGCCATACAAAATGAACTGCTTTCTTATTATACACATATATCCAGTCCAGATGGGTTAAGAACTTAAATGTGAAAGATAAAATCTAAAAACTTTTCAAGGAAAACATAAGGAAATATTCATATAACAGCTTTGGGGGTATGTAATGATTTCTTAAATAGGACAGAAAACGTTTAAACTTTAAAGAGAAAGATTGATATATATGATTATATTAAATGTCAAGACTTCTTTACATAAAAGGTCACCATTAAGAGAGTGAAAAACATAGCCACAATTTGAGTGAGGATATTTGCAATACAGGTAACTAACAAATAATTCTTAACCAGAATGTATAATAGATATGTTTTACTATTTTATATATACACACACACACACACACACACACACACACACCTGTGTGTATGTTCTATTACTGTGTAACAAATTACCCCAATACTTAGAAATTTACAACAACACACATTTATGATCTCACAGTTTCTGTAGGTCAGGAATCTGGGCGTGGCTTAGCAGGACCTTCTGCTTCAGGGTCTCACAGGCTCCAGTCATCTCAAGGCCCCACCTGGGAAGGACCTTCTTCTGAGCTCATACTCATGTGGTTGTTGGCAGGATTCACTTTCTCATGAGTTGTTGGCAGGAGGCCTCCCTCGGTTCCTTGCCACATGGGCCTCTCCACATTGCATCTCACACATGGCAGCTGGCCTCATTGTGGGGAGCAAGCAGGAGGGCAGAAGAAGGTGCCAGAAAGAGAACCTGCTAGCAAGACACACATCACGATGTTTTGTAACCTAATCTTGGAGGTGATAATCTCATGACTTTTGCCATATTCCATTTGTTAGAAGCACATTACTAGGTCCAGTCCACATTCCAGGGGAGCGGATTATACAAGACTATGAATACCAGGAAGTAGGGATCATTGTTGGTCATGTTAGGAGTCTATTACAATATTTATCAACCAAATAGAAAATTATGCAAAAGATATTAACAGATATTTCACAGCCAGGGAAACACAAATGACCCATAAACAATTCAAACGCTTTGCATGTGCGCCAGGACAAGTGCACAGCACTGTACATAGCATCCTAATTTATAATAGGCAAAAACTGAAAAAGCCAATGTCCAGCACGAGTAAAATGGATAAATTGTGATACAGCCATACAGTGAAATACTGTATAGCAGTGAAACTGCTTAAATTATCGCACACATGCACACGGAGCAACCACTCAAAAGCATGATACTGAGTGAAATAGCAGTTCATGGAAATACATGTACAGTATGACTCCCATTATATAAAGTTCAAGGACAGGGGAAGCCAAATAATTTATGTATTTATATATTTATGCCTCTATAAAGGAAATGATGAACAAAACTAGGATAATGGTTTTCTGAGGTGAGAGAGAGAACGCTATCAGGGAAGAGACACACAGGGGTTTCAAAGGTGTTGGGCAAAGTGTGTTTAAGTAGTTTCCTTTATTATTATTTCAGCAGTGAACACCCAATACATTGTTCTGTATACATGGTTTTTTTCATGCTAGAAAATGTAGGGAATAATAAAATAGCTAATGTTTGTTGAGCGTTCCTCCATGCCAGCCACTTTGCAGGTGCTCTCTTTGAAGGAATGAGTCCTGTGCTTTTATTTTTAATGCTTCGCCTCTCGTTTTTCTGTTTATTGTTTTTTTTACTTTCAGGAGTGTTTACCTGAAATAAGATAGAGCATATTGTGTTTAAAACAAGGGATAAATCATGTGATAATAAAAACAGTGAAGAAAATACTAACACTCAATTCAGGGAGGATTTTGTTTTTATACTGAATACCGAACCTAAAACCATTTAATCTACTCACAGAACCCTCTGAACCAAATGTAGCGACATGGACAGTCAGGCTAGATCAGAGTTTCTCCTCCTCGGCACTGTTGCCATTTTGTGCTGGATCATTCTTTATTGCTGGGTCTGTCCTAGGCACTGTAGGATGTTGAGCAGCATCTCTGGCGTCCATCCACTAGATGCCAGTAGCCCCCCCTTCCCAAGTTGTGGCCAGTGAAATTGTCTCTAGATACTGCCAAATGTCCCCTGGAGGCAAAATCAGCCCTGCTTGAGATCCACTGAACTAGGTGTTTTTGGCATATTCAACAGAAGTATACATCAGTGAACCTATCACGTGTCTATTTCACATTCCCTTCCTTCCTTCATTTATTTCCTTGACATTAATTGAGGTACCTTCTCTAAGAACTAAATGTTAAGTAGCGTTACTAGTTATATCATCCCTCTGGGTTTCTTGAACATTACTCACTTACCAGCAGAGATACTAGTGCAGAAAGATCCCAACAGTTTACAGTCACGATTCTGTACTTCTTTATTTGATGTTTTTAAATTTTTTTTGTTTATTTGTGAGGGGGGGTGGAGAGAGAGAGAGAGAGAGAGAGAGAGAGACAGCATGAGTGAGGAAGGGGAAGAGAGAGAGAGAGAGACACGAGACACACACACACAGGATCTGAAGCAGGCTCCAGGCTCCGAGCTGTTAGCTCAGAGCCCTTTGTGGGGCTTGAACTCATGGATGGCGAGATCATGACCTGAGCCGAAGTCGGACGCTTAACCAACTGAGCTGCCCAGGCGCCTCTGTACTTCTTTATTTTCAAGTTCTCTTAAAAATAAACAGAAAGGTGTACCTCAAGAGGATTCAGGGATACATTAGTGACCGCTTGTAGGTTTTAACTGACCTTAAAGGGGCCACTTAGGCCCTCCACAACTCAGGGCTAATGCAGTTTTTTTTTTTTGAAGTTTTGTTGGGTTTAGCACATGAGGAGCCTCCACTTGTGTAAGTCGAGTGGCTGCTTTAATTGATTAAATCATAACCTGAGCTAAGTGGATATGCTGAAAGCAACATTGACCTATATTAAAAATTTAGGGAAAGAACATTTAAAAAAGTTAATGCACGCACTTATATGCATGCATAGTTATTTTTTCTACTCACACACATGAAAGATTTTCCATCTCTATGCATAGTAAGTGTAGGCTGCAGACTTCATCATGCCCTTTGGATGTTCATTTTCTTCACTTAGTCATTTTAAAGACTTTCTTCTAGCTGTGCATGATTTGGTCTTTTTCTGTCCTTGCTTGTATTTTTAAATTGTGCATTTCCAAGGAATAAAAAGAAACTCCTAACTTGCAGTGTAATTGTGCACAAGGAGTGGTATTTTGGTCCCTGCCGCTGTGTCAGCCTCAGAGCAGGGATGCTGTTGCCATGGAGACAGAGATGTTGAACGGGCTTCATCACCTTTGCCCTGCTATTTAAAATCATACTCATAGCAAAGCCCTGGCAGACACAGGGCTTTCTCTGGTAGGTCAACCACCTCCTCCCGTTTTCTCTTTTAAAAACAACAACTTGGCAGATTAATGCCATTTTTATTTATGACTGTTATAAAATGTAATGTAAATACCCTCTTGCACAGAATGAATGGGTAGCTCTTTGTGTTGTCTTTTTCCAGCATGAAACTGAAATTCCTTGAGAGTTTGCCAAAACCAGTTTCTTTAATGGGTTCTGCTCAGGGTTCTGTCCTCTCTCTTGGCTTTCTGAAAGTACCACAGCAGTGGGTAGAGAACAGCGGGAGGCCGAGGACATTAGAGGAGAAGACAAAAAGCAATAGAAAGGAAGTTAATTGCAAGCTTTTAAGATGTTTACACAAACACCACTGTGTTTGAGGGGTGGGCTACTCTCGTACATTCCTGGCAGGGCCAGTATTACCTTTCTGGAGGCAATTCCGTAATACATATGAAAAGCCTTAAAAATACCCTTGCCCCATCAATGACAATTCTAGCAAATTTGTCTAAGAGGACATACATGCAAGGAAACCAAGATTTGCCTGCAGGATTATTTACCACACTTTTATTTATGACAGTGGAAAACTGGAATCAACCAGTTTCAGAAACATGTCCATAGAATGGCATTGGTTAAATTAATTCTAGTACATCACTCAATGGAATACTAGGCAACTGTATTAAATAATAGTGTTGAAGCATATTTCTTAACCTGAAAAGCTGTTGAAGCAATGCTATTTAATGAAAAAAAAGGCAAGTTACAAATCACTACATGCATTAGTATTCCATTTAAAAAAATAATTGTAGGGGCGCCTGGGTGGCTCAGTCGGTTAAGCATCCGACTTCGGCTCAGGTCACGATCTCACCGTTCGTGGGTTCGAGCCCCGCATCGGGCTCTGTGCTGATAGCTCAGAGCCTGGAGCCTGTTTCAGATTCTGTGTCTCCTTCTCTCTCTGCCCCTCCCCTGCTCATGCTCTGTCTCTCTCTGTGTGTCTCGCAAAAATAAATAAAATGTTAAAAAAAAAATAATTGTGGAAACATATACATATGGGAAAACTGGAAAGTTATCTGGCAAATTTTGGTTTGAGTATTCTTTTAATTTCTTTTTTTCCTCTATTCTATAAGATCTACAGTGACTATTGTATAATTTTAAAAGGCAATTAATTAAAAAATTCATGTTTATATATTTTTAATTTAAAACGTCCTAGGAGCTTTCCTTAAGAAAGGGACTTTTTACTCGACATCCTGAGAATTCCAGAATTAAGTTACTACCTTTTGCTCTCATACTGATTCTTTAAAATATTTTTTGGGTTGGGGCACCTGGGTGGCTCAGTCAGTTAAGCATCCAACTTCGGCTCAGGTCATGATCTCACAGTTCGTGGGTTTGCGCCCCATGTCAAGCTCTGTGCTGACTGCTTGGAACCTGGAGCCTGCTTTGGATTCTGTGTATGTCTCTCTCTCTGCCTCTCCCCTGCTCGTGCTCTGTCTCTGTCTCTGTCTCTCTCTCTCTCTCTCTCTCTCTCTCTCTCTCTCTAAAACAAATAAACATTAAAAATTTTTTTTAAATTTTTTTGGGCAATTTATTCTTTTGGACCTCACAAAACACAGCCAGTTAACTCATGTTAAAAGCATTGAACCTCTTGAATTTTCGAGCTACTCTCAACCAGTGTCCAGAATAGCCCCCAAGAAAGCAGGGCCGACAGCGTCCATCACCTTGGCCAGAACTCCTGTCTCCTCAAGTAATGACATCCACCATCCACTGGGGCCAGCTCTGCGGAGGGGAGGCACCAGCTGCTGCTGAGAGCGGAGATGAGCTGTAGATGAGGGGATTTAATAGTCCCATCTCTGCCCTCCCAGCACCATCTCACTGGGGATACAGGGATGGGGGTGGGGAATAAACCTTGAGCACACCATAAATAAACTTGTGGCTAGGATGGGATGTGATTGTAACTCTCCATGCTCGCTTGCTCTCTCTCTCCCCCCCCCCCACCTCTCTCTCTCTCTCTCTCTCATGTGCAGATTTGTCATTACCAATGGCAGCTTTTTCCAATATGATGGGGTGGGAAGGGGGGTGGTGGATGAGGGAGTATTTCTTTGTCACCTGTATTTATTTCCTTTTCTAATGAAGACATTTTTGTAAGTCCAAAGTAATGTGCAGAAGCATATGATGTGAACAATTGAGACATGACCTCAGTGCTCATTACTTTGGTGTCTCCTCCACCCCCCAATTTCCTCAACACCATCACAGCAAACAAGATAGCTACTTGGGGCACTACAAAGCATACAACAGCTTAAACGGTATTTCCATGACTCACTGTAAAGCATGGACACCGTATTAACTGTGGAGATCTTGAAACTGCCTTGTGAGAGGAGCAACCTGGTCTGTTACCCCTTTGCTGCTCTGGGATCCTGGAGGGGTGTGGCCTTCATTATCTGACAGGCAGGGAGGCTGAGGTCCCCTCAGGTTTTCACTGGCTGACTGCCCTACAGGAATCCAGAGGCAGCGCTGTCACTGGACAGGTGAGGCAAATCAAAGGCAAAATGCCCCATCAGGTTTCCATTAGCCAGAGCATTGCCAATGGTAGCCCTTAATTCCAGGAGCAGCATCTGCATGGGCTTTGAAGTTTCAAAAGTAAGATTGGCCAAAAGGTACAAGATGGAAAGGCCTAGAACAAAACTCTAAAACACAGCGGAGAAAAGATCTGTCCATACTAAGTACAGGGCAAACTGCTGCTTTATAATTTCCCCAATATTGCTTTATATATGGTACTTTTTTAAAAGGGTCAGAATGCATCTGTATTTCAGATTAGTTCAACAAAATTTTACTTAACCTCTCTGTACCTCACTATTGCCTTCTATACAATGTAATAGAAATAGAAACTACTCCATCAGGACGTTCTGAGAGTGAAATGAATTAGTGTGTGTAAACCCTCTAAAAGTGTCTGGCAGGTGGTGAATGCTCAATAATTATTATCATCACTACCATCATTGTTATTGTTACTGAGTATCCCTTACTTACCAGGTACTCTGCTGAGAGTTCTGTGTGCAATTGTTAAATCTTTTCTATTGCTCTCACCATTCTATTATATGAACACTATTATTTATCTGTTCTCCTGTTGATGGACATCTGAGTTCTTTAGGGGTTTTTTTTTTTTTGGCTATTTTTAATAAAGCTGCTATGAAGCCTTTTGTACTCATTCTTTGCAGGTTATATGCATCCATTTCTTTTGGATACACACCTTGGAGTGAAATTAGTAGATCAATGTTCAGCATCAGTAGGTATTGCCAAACAGATTCCAAAGTATTGCCAGTGCTTATTTATTAAGCATCTATTTTGTGCTAAGCACAGAACCTATGAGTTCTGGAGCTAGAGGCCAAACAGGACACAGTCCCTACCCCACCGAGTTAGAAATGTTACTCCCACTGGATAGCACTGGAAACATCTTGGCTTTCACGCTCCCCTTTTACCTTCCAGTGGAAGAGTGCGAGTGCCACATAACCGATTGAAGAGCTGAGGGGCCGAAAGTATAAGCAATGAGCTCATAATTTCCAGGATCACAAAGCAAGTTAGCAGCACAAGTAGAATAAGTAGAGGAACAACAGATAAAAATTAAGACGACAACAAAAACAGCAACAACGTTCCACTCCTCCCTCTCTACAACTGAGACATAAGCCTTCGAAGGGAAGGCATCCTCAGGTTTATGTAGTAGCAAGCAGTTCACGCCCCCGCCTGCCTTTATGAGACCAGCGCACAGTATATTAGGGCGTATCTGAGACCCCAGGGAGCTTCTGAAGCCCTTCTCTGTGCTCTTGAAAGCCCCCAGAATTGAGCTACCTGAGCAAATCCCTAGTTTGTCTCTGGGAGAAGGCGAACAAGCGGAACCTCAGTAGCTACCTTATGCTCCACATAAGGAAACTGAATGGCTTTTAAAAAAGGAGAAGAATGAAATGTTCTCGTAACCACAGTTAAATGTCCTATTTGCCACAGATCGATACATTCTAAATTCAACATGGGGCCGAATTGACATGAACAGTCGCGGGTGGAGGGAATAGAGCAGGCTTTCTCAGCCTCGGCACTGTTGACATTTTGGGTTGGCTCACTCTCGGTTCGGCAACTTCCCTGGCTCCTACCCGTTGAAGTCAATAGCACCACCTACCTCCCATTTGTGACGGCCCAAATTGTCTCCGTACATTGCCAAGTGTCCCTTGAGGGACAAAATTGTCCCTGGTTGAACCACTGGGATATACTTAAATTAAGAATGTGGGACAGTTGAATTTTTTATTTTCCCTTATTTTAAATCCTGGAGATGGGTCCTATTATAAAGCAAAAAAGCAAAAACATTTCATATCAAGGAACTTTGATAATCTCTAGACAAGTGTCAGGAACACTTAGTCTTTTGCTTCTTTAACAGAAATATACTAGAATACTAATATGGAGTAATAAACAGAAAGTCCCCTTTCAATTCTTGAAATGTCTGAATTACTCGATTTTTCAATATGATTTTATTTCAAATTCAGCAGTCACCTCTGCTGAATAATGGTTTGCACTTGTGTATTCGTTGTGTATTGATAGATATTTTCAAGAGGTTTTAAGGTCTCTGAAAATAATTTCTTCTCATAAATGCTTTGTTCTTGTTGATAACATGGACATGTGTGACTTTCCCTGTCTCCGAAGGAAGGCTTTGGTAAACAGATGCTCAAATTTTGTTCAGACCTTGTCTAATTATGTCCAGCTGGGTCAGAGGGATTATTATTTTCAAAGAAGGAACGACTTTTCCATAATGGTGTAGGTTTAACAATGTGTATCTCTCTTATTAATTCATTCGGTTTAAAAAAGTAATTATTGAGTGTCTCCTTGGTGCTCTGCCCTGGGGATGTAGCGTTGCATGGGTGGTGTTAGGTGGAAAGGGCACTATGGAGCAATCAGTAGTGGCAAGTTCGTAGTTCTGGCTTTGTCAGTGATTAGCTCTGAGAGCTTTACAGGGTCACTTCATCTTTCTAGAGCCATCTATTAAATGAGATAGATGGAATAACTGAAATGGCAAATAGGTTTCGCCTCTAGTGGCAACTCACATCAACTGCTATTGGCTGCTCAGAGTACTTGATTATGAGGTTCTATCTTCACTCAGTGGCATAAGACAGCAATAATTGATTACTGATGTCTGGCATGGGTGCATTATAGGAAACTGATGGCACCCTAAATGCGTGTGCCGTCCCTGGATTTCTAAGGCTTCAGATTCTATGATTTGCAAGAAATCTCCCATCTCAGTATAGTTTGGCGTTAGAGAGTAAGGTTATTGAAGTTTCTTTATCTTAGGAACAGTCTATATTATCTCCCTGTCTTCCACTTCTAATTCTCTTGGTCCTAGCAAAGAATTGCAAAGTATTCCACAATATCATTCCCCCAGAGGTTAGTTTGCAAGATTTTCTGACATCCTGCTCCATCTTTGAAAAGATCAAATAAGGCAAAAGTTGACCTCCCTTCATTCAGGGCCTTTTTGGGTAAATGATTTTCCAGTGCAATGAGAGATGGCTGTTTTCTTAATTTTGAATAGATGAAAATAGACACCAATCAACAAACCTTTGGCTAAGGGGAAAAATCTCTTTAACTCACATTTTGCTTCAATTACGTTGAGGACAAAGGAGCACATTGCACCCTGTGCATGAAAAGATGCTTCATTATTCAAAACAAGCATCAAAGAGCATTCCTTCCCCTATAGAAAATATGCAATCACTGTTTAATTCAATGGTAGGATGCAAATTTAAATTCCCAGAAGGGGAAGACTGTTAATGCCATTTAAATTGGTTGTAAATTACAGATAATACGCTTGAGACCCCCGAATACAGATTAGTGGAGTATTGCTTTAGGAATTCAATTCGACTTTGAACTTATTGTGTATTTATCTATGAAAAATAAAGCCATGAAGGCTTGTTTACAGCTACATTTTATTGCCTATCTTTTTTTTTTTTTTTGAAGCAAATATTTCACTTTTAAATGCCACGGAGATGGTGCAGCATAATATACGGAAATGTAATGATGTTAAAGACAGATTAGCACTCTCAGAGGCAGCTCTTCATTAAAAAACAAACAAAGCAAAACAAACCTAAGAAATGAATTGAATCAAGATATCACACTAGCTGACTTTTCTTTTGACTTCATTTCTATTAGTGTTACCACATCTTAAAAATCCCACAGTCACGAGACAATTGCAAGTTTCAGAAATTAGAGGCTGCAATTATCTCTTGCTGCTAAAGTATATTAGCCGCTTCAGCCACTTAGAGGTTGTTTCTCATTTTCACAGAGTAACTAATCATGAGTGGGATGCCTGATGGGCGAGCCTTTGTTGGAAGAATTATTCCTTAAAAACAAGGGCTTTTCAGAAGGAGAAAGTGATAGATAAAAATGGACACTTTTCAGCAAAGGTTTTTGAGCTCCCAGCTTGAAGAGGAGCAATTTTCCTCCCAGATCATAGAAGTGAAAACGTTGCCCCCCAACTTGATGTGGTTTCACATCTCAGGTAGGAAATAGGTTACTCGGGGTGATAGAAATAAATCAGCTTCAAGGCTTGTGTTCTCTCTTCTGGCAGCTTATAGGGCATGTTTTTATTTTGTGTGTGTGTGTGTGTGTGTGTGTGTGTGTGTGTGTGTGAGAGAGAGAGAGAGAGAGAGAGAGAGAGAGAAACTGAAAGGTATTTTTAAAAAGTTACCATTGATATATACACACAGAACACAGCCAAGCTGCAGAACAATGGAGGAATGCCTAATTCATTATGCCAGAAAATGGATTGTTACCATCAATACCACATGGAGTTAATCATTTCCAAAGAACTATAATGCCAAGTTATCCATAACACTGCACCTAAATGGAGTAATGTTTTATTTTTCCTTTGATCTGTCAAAGGTACTTTAAGCTTTGCCAGGACCTTAGTGACACTATCAACATTTCATTGTGTAGTTGTTATGAATTACGTGGACCTGGTGATATCTCAAAGGTTAATTGAATTTTTAAAATCTCTGGTTTTATTTCGTTTACTTGTCATTTGTTTATGCTTTGTAAAATAACACAGAACCTGACCCCCCCTCCCTTTCTTTTTCTGGCTATTTGCATTTAGGTTAAACAGGAGTTTTTCCCTCTATACCTAAGGATAAGGATGAAAACAGCCATTTGCAACCCAAGGCTTAAAGAAAAAGTGGATAGTGGATAAGATTTGGGTAATCTGCTCAGGGGACTCTGATAAAATGTGTGTGTGGTCCGGGGGCAGGTTTGTGATTTAGGGTCTTTCTGCCTTTTCCTTGATAGCATTTGGATCAGAGCAATCTTGATGCACATAAAAAGTGAATGAGGAGTCTCTAGATTTCGTTAAGTCCCCGGTGCTCTGTGCATCTGTGCATCTTTAAGTCTTCTCAGGTGAGGGTGGAGGCTGAGCTCCTGCCCAAGCTGTGCCCACCTGCACTGGCAGTGAGTGATTAGCACAGCGATGGCCATTTATCTTTTCTCAGTCTCTTCTGGGGGTGACTTTGGGACAAGCACACTCTTTTCTGGGAGAAGCCACTGACCAGCATTCCATTGTGGTGGGTGGGCCTGCTCCAGGTCCCCATAATCTGGTCCCCAACCCTCCAAGCCAAGGAGAACAGTGAGGCAGGGTGGAATAAGTGCCAGACTGGCGGCACGAAACCTGGGTTCTTGCCTGGCCTCTGTCATCTTTTCTATCAGATCTCTGGGCATCAGTTGAAAATGATGTTTTCTCATCTTGAAAGTGAGAAGGGTCATTCATCTGAACTAACATTTGGTGAGCACTTAGCACCTACTGGACTCTGCCCTGGATCCTGGACATTCCTTTCCTTAGGGGGTTCAAGGCGAAGGGGTGTAGGGAGGGGGTGTAGACAATGGAGAGGTGTAGCCAAACTTGTAGACAGATAATGATAATAAAATGCCGTAAGTTGTTAACTCTGGTATGAACAGAATACTGTCAAAGCCTAGAGAGACAACCAGCTAGAGTTAAGGTCACTTCTGCACACCCATTAAGAGCATTGGCTTTGAAGCCAGACCACTTGGTTTCAAGACCTGGCTTCACCATTACTAGCTGTGTGACCTTGAGCAAATTACTTAATCTCTCTGTGCCTTAGTTTCTCATCTTTCAAATGGAGATGATAATAGTACCTGCCTGTTCGAATTATTTAAGCAATTGGGACAGTGCCTGGCATGTAATGAACCCTACATATGTTCATGTATTATAATGTTCTAGAATTCCCAAAAGTCCGTGGGGCTGTAAAGGAAATAGTGTATGAAAGCGAATCCTTAACTTTAAAAAAAAATCTAAGTGCATTTCAGAGAGAATGAAGATGAACATATATCCTGTACTTATTAGGTGGTCAGATGGTTCAGGGACCAGGGTCCCTGCATCCCTTGGATGCCCATAAGTCAGGGCCCAGGCTGCCAACAGGAGCGCTTGGCATGGTTAGTGCTCGGCATGGTTAAGGGTGTTCTGCATTAAGACTAGGGAAGGACCGTTCTCATTCTTTGATCTGCACCCGGCTCCCAGAGAACACACACAGAGAAGCTAACCATCTTCTTGCCCACCCGGCTGGGTCGGACCGTGGGAGAGAAGTCTGGAGCAGGAACATTTTCGGGCCTCACCGACTCCCATGTCTGAGAAGGAAAACAGGAGGGTGGGTGGGTCTTTACACTTAGAAGTTGCAAAAACGAAGCCAGAACTTGGCCCTGATGGGAATGAGGGCCATGGGGCTGGCTGGATGTCAGTGGACTGAGGCCAAGCGCGGGCAGCTGTGGGCTGCTTTGGAAGGCCCTTCTGGGAGGTGGGGCACAAAGAGAGGGAGTTAGAGGCTCAGGATACCGGGGTGGGTTCTCGATGGGGAATTTGAGAGAAAGGAGACCAGGTTAGGCCTTGGGGACACAACACTGAGAAGTGCAGGAAAACAAGCCACAGGAAGCACACCCCTGAGATGAGCATGGAGCAGAGAGGGTCAGACCCATGGGAGCAGGGCCCTGCTGGTAAGTATCTGCCCCCCGGCCCTTTTGGGAGGGAGGATGGGGAGGGTGCTCCTTCATAGAATTTGCTGATCCTAGTGTGACTACAACTGCTACCGATGTGGTATCACCCAATGCGGAGTTGGGGAGAGCTGCTCAGTGCCACTGATCACACGTTATTTCCTCCCGTACGCGTACAACAGAGATTCAGATCATCTCCAGCGCCTGGATAAGAATAAAATGTAGCAAAAGAATTAGGAAGTAGTGAGTTTCGAGTATTTATTACCTTTGTTTGAATATAATTTAATTAATTGTACATTTCTAGACTTTGATTTTAAATAAAGACCATTGTTTATGACTGGCATGCAAAATTCTTGAAAATTTAACAATTGGCCCTTGGAAGCTGACTCCAAAGAAAGCAGCATCAAAATACTCATTTTCCTTCTAATATCTAGATCACAGGGCTCTTGTGAGGGTCAGAATGTACGTGGAGGCATTTCAAGACCTGTAAGCAGCATGTAAATATTATATACAAACAAAAATTATTCTTGTGGGAACAGGGTAACCTAGCCCTCAAGAAGGCAGTATCTGGAGCCAGCCTGCCCAAGTCTGAATCCCAGCTTTACTGTTTTTTTAGCGGTGTGACCGTGGGCAGATCCTTGCCATCTCTAAGCCTGTTTCCTCATCTATAGTTTCTGCGATGCTTCAATTAGTTAATATTATAAAGTACCCAGGACAGCGTCTAGTGCACGGTAAGCACCTTTTTTTTTTTAAAAGTTTATTTATTTTGACGGAGACAGCACAGGTGGGGGAGGGGCAGCAAGAGAAGAGAGAGAGAATCCCAAGCAGGCTCCAAGCTGTGCCTGTAGAGCCTGATATGGGGCTGGAACTCAGGAACCGTGAGATCATGACCTGAGCTGAAATCAAGAGTCGGACACTTCACCGACTGAGCCACCCGGGCGCCCCAACAGTAAGCGCCTTTTAAGTACTGACTAAAATTATTTATCAGCACGAACAGCAGTAAGCCAGCAATTCTTCCAGAGCCAGAAGGCCTTTCAACTGGGAAGCCCAGGATCTTAGCCTCTACCCCCAACTTGGCTTTAAAGACCCAGCTCCTCTCTATGGTAACAGATTTGCTACTGTGCTAACAGCCAGTGCTTTTTAGATAATGAACCCTGAGGCCTAGTGAGGAGATAAAGATGCTGCTAGAATCAGATTCCATGGCTACTCACCGTAGTAGCAGTGGGGAAGAGAGCGATCTTATTACATGCCTGGCTGGCTCACTTACTTCAGTCCTGACCTAGGCAGATGCTGTAGCCGGCCCCAGGCAAAGCCCCATGGTTGCAAGGGCCATTAGCTGCCCCCACAGAACCTGGTCATTTACTGTCTCAGGACAGGAAACGGAAGCAAAGCCTGCTCACCACAGGCCCCAGGTCTGGGAAGACTAAGAAAGCAGACAGACAGGACGAGAGAGATGGAGGAGGACAGCATGAGGCAGGGGACAGGCGCCATGGCTGCCACAGCAGCCACAGCAGCCACAGACTGCTTCAAGGACTTTAGCGTCCACGGCGGAAGGTTCTCAGGCAAAGGGTCAGAGTCAGGGACAGATTTGGGTGGGCAGGGAGGAAGGTGCTTAGGAAGGTAGTCAGAGTCTCCTCACCAGCAACAAAGAAGTCAGGTCCCATGACAGATAAAAATAGAAAGGCAGAAACAAAGGCTTAGTCCCCAAGACAGAAAAATCAAGGCAGGCTGCGAAGGCCAGGTTATTCCAACTAAGGCATCGCAACCAGTACAGAATCCTGAATTCCGCAGAGTGGGTCAGAACCAACATTTCCTTTTTGTTAACAAACTGGAATAGAATGGTGTGCTGTAGACTGCCTGGGTGCTCACCAATCCCATTTCCCCTTCCTGGGCTCTCAGACTGTTTCCCTGTGGCCCTTACAGTTGGGTGGGAGCCGCGTGACTTGCTTCTGGCCACGGAGTGTAGGCAAAAGAGATACAAGCCGTTTATGAGCCTAACCGTAAAATCTTCTCGTTGACTCCCCCCCCCCCACCTCCTTTCTGCCATGATCCTATGTTGAGGGTGGTGGCATCATAATATGGAAAGAGTCTGGATCTCCGGAGGGGATGACAAATCCACTAAGTAGAGCTGCCTGATCTGTTCTGGGCTGGAATGTGAACAAGAAATAAACTTGTATTTTGTTAAGCTGCTGAGATTTAAGGGCTGTTTGTTTCAGCACCTAGTAAGCATTGATGTAATAAAAATAGCAGAATAAAATGGAATGAAGTGGAAAGGAAGGAATATAATGGAATATATTAAAATATGATAGAGTAGAGTACAATCAAATAGAAACTATCAGGGTGCATTGCAGGTAATAAAAAGTAAATTTGTTTGGTGAAGTATTTGTTTCAGGTCGTACATATACTACTTCTCAATATAAATTTTATTTTTTGCTGGAGGAATAGGTGAAAGGTTTTGAAAGTCACTGCCTTAGAGGTGGGAAGGGGTTTTGGGTGAGGGAGGTGTGATACAAGAAGAAGCTTTAGGTCAGATAAGGATTGCATATCCAGTGCCTTTTTAAATATAGACTTGCTAGGCACGTACTCATGGCTGGCTGTAGTGGATGTGTGTTCGTTGTGCCTGCCCACTCTACTTTCTCTTCCATGGGAATAGCGTCCCAATATTAGTCTTTTTTTTTTTTTTTAAGTACACCCAATGTCGGGCTTGAACACATGACCCTGAGGTCATGAGTTATGTGTTCTCCCAACTGAGCCAGCGGGGCGTCCCTCAGTTGTTTGATAGCTTGTGTGGTGCTGGCTCTACCCCTTGAAAATCAAGGTGAAGGACACATGTAGGAAGCCTGGACAATCAAAGTGTTCCATTCTGGAGAGTCTCAGAGATTGGTTCAAGGATGAACACATGAGCCGAATTGGTCCGCTCAGAGCTCAAACTGGGACTCTGGCTGGAATGATCGTAAAAAGAGGTGTTTTGTTTCTCCTGGTTTTGGAGATTTGGGGATATAAATATTTGGGGATATAAACTGCTAGTGGCCATCTTACCATCACAGAGGAGAGCTTGCCTGGGAATAGGGCCATCACTGAGGAAGGCAGAGCTAGACATTGAACAAGACAGAGTCCCGATGACTTTGTTTGAACCCCTGGATCTAGCCATGCCTGAAGTCATCCCTATGGTTTTTAAATGAATATATAAATTCAGCAATTGGCTTCTTCTAGATTGGGTTGGGGTTTTGATAGTTGTAATTAAAAGAGTCCTGAGGCTGTGGTCTTCCACATCTTTAAGATGTCCCTTCCATGGTAAAATGGGCCTCAGAAAAGGATTAAAGTGGAAAACAGCTGCTTTAACAAGGCAAATCACTGAAGACTCGGCCCTTTGACTTATGGAAAAAGCATAAGGTAAAATCAAGGGGAAAACTAATTTTTTCTTGTTTTCTGTTTTGAGAGGATGAAGCACAGATGAGAACCATTAGAACGACTAATATCTTTCTCTTCATGTATTCAACAGATATTTATTGAACACCTTCCATGTGCTAAGGATTACGTCAGGTTCTGGTGATACAGCGCTGAGTAATAACAGAGCAAATTCTTCTGAAGAGCTTACTATGTGTCAGACATAGTTCTAAGAACTTTATGCTTATTAATCTTATTTGTTCTTCATATCCATCCTATCAGGCAGATAACTATCTCCCATTTTACAGATGACAAAACTGAGGCACAAAGAAGTTAAGAAGAAGCAGAGGTAGTGTTGAACCTTAGGATACTGGCTTCAAATCTGAGTCTTTAAATCATTAAACCTACTGCCATGTCCTTGCTCACTCTGTGCTCGTAACTGTTCCTACCAAGGACCATCCTTGGGGCGCCTGGGTGGCTCAGTCGGTTAAGCGGCCGACTTCGGCTCAGGTCATGATCTCACAGTCTGTGGGTTCGAGCCCCGCGTCGGGCTCTGTGCTGACAGCTCAGAGTCTGGAGCCTGCTTCGGATTCTGTGTCTCCCTCTCTCTCTGCCCCTCCCCTGCTCACGCACTGTCTCTCTCTGCCCCAAAAACAAATAAACATTAAAAAAAATTTTTTTTAAAGAACATCACTTTTGTACTCATCTTAGATACTGGGTTCTAATCTCTACGCTGCCATTTTCTGGCTGCATGACCTTGCAGAAGTTAGCCTCTCTGAGCTTCTGTCTCTTCATCTTAGAGATGGGGTTAATGATTCTAATCCATCTGGGTTGTTGCACAACTGGAATAAAGTAATAAAGCGCCTGGGGCAGAGTCAGTACCCAGTAAATGCTGGTTGTTAGAGCTTTTTCTTTTTTTTTTTCTTTTTCTTTCTTTCTTTCTTTCTTTTTCTTTTTTTTTTTTTTTTTTTTTTTTGGCTCTCAGCTCCTTGTTTGTAAAATGAGATGCTGGGCAAGATGCTCTCTGAGGTCTCTACTGGCTTATGTTTGTGTGACTAGTATTTTCCAAATGCTAATTTGGGAATGGCACATTCCCACTGTCATGGGTTTTCTTCTTAAAGAATTATTTTCTGTTGTGTCTCCATAGGATTGGGCTTTTTGTGCTAGTTTGCAGCCAAAGGAGCTTTAAGCCTCTCACATGACATCATAAGTTGGTGCCCATAAAAATGATGAAATGCTATATACCAAGCCAGTCAGAAAGAATTCCAAGGGCCAATGGTTCTAATCCAAATCTAGGCCTTCTCCCTCTGGTGGGGGTGGGTGGCTTGGCTTCCCAGGTCCTTGACTTCTTTGACAGAGACACTCTCATCCCCAAGTTCGAGGTGGTGGCACTGGGGGATGGACAGAGGGTGAGAAAGCAGGGGAGGGGCCAAGAAAGACTGGAGGAGGAGAGGAAGGGAGGGAGGGAGCAATGAAAGAAGGAGGGCTGCAGGAGAGTCAGCGTGGGCTGTGGGGGAAGAGGAGAAAGTAGAGGAGGGGAGAAACCGGAGACGAGGTGGGGAGGAAAAACGGAAGGAAAGGCTAGGACTGAACTAGAGCGCGGGCAAGGAAGAAAGGAGCAGGCCAACTGGGGAAGTCAGCTCAGACCTCGCCATGAAATATTCAATCTGTTATGGTAAAAGGTGATTTTGAAACCATCCTGTTGAAAACTATGGAACAAATTCAAAACTAGAAGACCCATATTGGGTTGAGGAAAAATTAATGACCATAGAATGCTCCTCAAAAGCCAAACTGTCATAATTCCACTGACCTTTTTTCCACTCTGCAGGGTCACTCACAAACCATGACTTATTTACTGTTGAAATGCATAACCAAATGCAATGCAAACAAAAAATATGTGAAAAAGAGTAGAGTAAATGTCTATACGTCTCAGAAGGACACTCTCCAGTGGGGTGAATTTCCTTCCTTCATTCACTTATCCATTGCTTTATCTGCCAGTCATTCATCAGGCACCTGTTTCCTACCATGCCCATGGTAAATGGTAGGGATTCAGAGATAACTAAGACACATTTCCTGCCCTGTGGAAGAATGAAAATACAATGCCAGCTTAGACACTTCTCCCATCCAGATGTGGGGGACCAGATCCCTTACCCTTGAATCTCATCTGGCCTTAATGACTCACCTGTAACCTATAGAATGAAGTGGAAGTCATGTATAAGGTTAGGTTATAAAAGGTGGTACAGCTTCTGCTTTGCTTTCTGGAACACTCACACTTAGAGCCTTGAACTTCCATGAAAGAAATATGACTGCCTGAGGCCACCGTGGTGTGAGGAATCTCAAGTAGCTACACGAAGAGGCCATGTGTGTATGTTCTGATTAGCAGACCCAGCTGATGTCCCAGCCAACAGCCAGGATCAACTTTCAGATGTGAGCAAAGATCCTCCAGGTCATTCCAGCAGGCTCCTTCAGCCACGGAGTCTTCCTAATTTAGGTCCCACACAACATGGAGCAGAGGCAAGTCATTCTTGCTATTGCTCTGTTTGAATTACACACAGAATCCATCCATGGACGTCATAAAAGTGTTGATTTATGTCATTAAGCTTTAGGATGATTTGTTGTTACATAGTAGTAGTAGTAACAAACAAAGTAGAACACTTTCTAGTGATCATTAAAATCCCAAATAACTCTGAAAACACAGTTATTAAATTACCACCATGATCATCATCCGTAGAGGTGTTCTTCATTCACCCATTCATGATACTCACAATTTAAAGAGTCACTGCCCTCAGGAAGTTCATAGTCTGAGATGGGAAGATCCAACCCAACGGGCTTAACACTTAAGAACCAGAGTCTGGCAAAGGGGCCAAAAATCTAGTCCTTCAAGAAGCTTTATTCATGCAACAGCCTAAAAATAGCAACTACAACCCTTCCTTATGCCATGATTCAGGAATATGCCAACTGCTTAAACTCCGTTTCATTTCCCACCAGTCTGTCTTTTCTTAGAGCACAGAAAACAACCCATGATAGTCATGCCTTGAGGAAAATATGATTCTACCATAGACTCATACAATGCGAAGTCTAAAGGAGGTTTACAGACCATCTGGTCCATTTCACACACACCTGCCCGTGGAAGAAACTATTGAGGTCCAGAAAATTGGGTGCCTTATCCAGAGCCATACAGCCAGGTGGTGGCCATGTGCCAGCACACAGGGCCCCTGCCTCACTTCCATACAGCCTCTTTCCCTTGAACATCGGGAAAGCGTTGTACTGAAGGTGGCATCATGTAGAAATTCCAAGCACATATCATGGGGTCCAATAGAAGTGGGAAGAATCTCCGTTCTGCTACTTACTAGCTGTGTGAATGTGGCCCAGTTACTTGATTTCACTGAGCCTCTGATTTACCATCTCTAAAACAAGGGGTAATTATTACACTTCACCAACCAGCGTTTCTTAACAGCATTTAATTGAGATGATGCACAGAAACACATAGCTTCATGCCTGGTGTGGTCTGTAGTAAACACTTACAAAGCCCAGATCACTCTAGAATGAGAACTTTGGGCTGTACCTTGAAGAAGCGTACTTTGGGCTGAGTGAGAAAGTTTGGTTCATTTTTTTTTTCTAGTCTGAAGGTGATGGTGGTGCAGGCCAGCGCTGCTGCCAGCTTCTGGGAGAAGAAGTGGCTGCCGGCGTCAGCTGAGTGCTTGTGAAGCTGCTGCCTCGTCACCTCAGTTCTCTGGATGCTGGCAGAGAACTCTCTGGCTTGTCCCTTCTGCGACATTGCCCTCCACCTGTGAATGACATTTCAACTCTTCTAGACCCTGATACACCTTGATCCAATTCCTTCCCCCGCCTTAATCCTCCTTGTGGTCCCTCACACTTGAGGGCTCCCTGAGGGTGTCTGGAAGGGGCTGCAGTGTGAGTAGCTTCCTGCCTTCTCATGCCCGGGGGAGCCCCAGAGGGGTTGGCACAATGCACTCTTGGGGAAATAAAAGTCCAACTGTTCCGCTCTGGCTCCTCGCACGGCAGAGCACCCTGGTGACCTCAAATCCTGGGGCAAGCTCCACAGCTCAGCTAAGCAGGGGAGAGAACTGCTGAGGGCCCAAAACAGAAGCAAGTTGCGCAGAAGCCCATGCTAACATTGACAATGACAATGACAGCCCAAGCTAACGTTCCCATCCAGGTGTGTGGATTGGCTCTCAGGCCAGGAATGGTGCCAGTCACCAGAGAGAAGGGGCTAAGTCTCCTTAAGTTCTCACGCCCATGTGGTCGTTCCTGGAAATTTCCTCCAAATGTACAGTGTTCCAGGCATTATCTTTAGCCCACACGTAGGGCACAGAGATGAACAAAATGGTGATGGATCTGCTTTCTATAAGCTCATAGTCTTCAGGGAGAAGCCAGACTCAGAATCAACACAGCACAGTGTGATCAAGGTTAAACTTGCCACATGTGTGACAATAACAGGGGACATAGAAGATGTGGCTGTTGGTGCTATCAGAGGTAGAGGGAGGGGTTAGGAAGTCTTTACAGAAGGAGTGGCATTCATTCTGGGCACATGGCGATGAGTATGGCTTGGCTAAAGCAGTAAGTGGGATCCAGGCCTAGGGGACCAGCATGTGCAGAAGAGGACAGCAGTCTGAAAGAACATGGAGTGTTTGGGGGAGCACAGAGCACCTGGTGGGAAATGAAGTTAGTAAAATGACTGGGGGCCAGATTTGAGAGCCCTTGGCTGCATATATCATCTAGAAGTTGTACTTTGTTCCATGAGCAAAGTGGAGCTTCTGAAGGTTATTGAGTAGGGGACTGACATGCAGTTTTTTATTTCGCAATGATAACACTGCTGCCAGGGTGGAGGGTGAAGCAGATGGGTCTGAATATAAATGCAGGGAGACCATTCAGCAGGCTCTGGCTTCATCCAGGCAGGAGGGGATGGGGTCTTCCATGTGGCAGGGACCTGCAGGACAGAGCCTGGTGGAGTTCCATCTACCGACAGCCTGATCACATTGAACTGATGCACACTCCTTCTGTATCCCCCAGACCCTGACTAACGGTAAGTGCCCCATAAACATTTCTTGAAGGAATGAACAAATGTGGAATGTTCTACCTTCCAAGGACTCCTGTGATGTGAATCTGAGACTTTGCAAGACCCCAATTGTCCTTGGATCTTGACCTCCTGATGTAGAACGCGGAGGCTTCGGGCTGCAACAGGGCAAACCAGGGCCGTTGCTCTGCCCTGGTCATTCTAAGTGGCAAAGGCTCGTTATTTAGGAGGAGCAGTGGAATCAGGCCATGAAGTTTCCCCGGCATCCACAGATTTTTTATGGAGGTCATAATCACGGGAGAAAAAATCAGTCAGATGTGACAACAAGGCCATAATGCTAAGGACCTACGTGTTGCTGCTCCTCTTCCACTCCTGTCTCTTATAGTTCCAGGGCCCATTGTGAGCTGTTAGCTCACTTTTGTGTCTGTTAAGTCCTGGGTTGGCAGGGGGTGCCTTGGTTTGAGTGCTCCTAGGAGCAGATCCAGAGACAGAGAGTCAAATGCAAGTCATTTATTTGGAAGACAGTCCCAGGAAATCCTGGCTGGAAAGTGGAGGCATGAGAAGGGAAGAGAAGGAAGCCACAACTGCATGTGATGATAGGCAAGCTACCATGTGAGCTCCTGGAGATCCATCCCACTCTCTCGGGGAGGGACCTCTCAAGGGTAGTGTTGGAGACATTCCAGACTTATCCCACTAGTGGGATGAGAAAGCTAGGGTATTTCTCCACCAACTCCCATCTGCCATTGTTTGAGGGCTGTTTCCAGGGGCATTCACTCTCCAGCACTTTCATCTTGCCCTGAGCATCTGCTCGGGGTGTTCTCCCAGAGATGTTTGTAATAAGCAGCCTTGGGTGTGTAGAGGGAGGAGCATATGTACAGGATGACAACAGGATCTGTTACAGGCATTCATAAGCATAGGGAGGGCATGCAAGTCCACCCCAGGGAGAGTCTTCAGTCCCGAGTTCAGGGAGGAAAGTGGATATGACAAACACTGAGGTTTAATAGAAATGCATTGCCATTTTCATATGGGGTATTGGGGTGCATGTGTTAGGAGCCTGGATTTTAAAAAATTAGCTTTGTGTCTCAAAGCACAAATCAGATGATCACTTGGGGTTTGGCATCTTTTTCAGCCTGTACATGGGTAGACTGGAAGATAGTACCATTATGTGGCCTGGCCAGGCTAGGGGCACGCTTTAGTATCCCCATAATTTTTATCAGCCTTTCTCCAGAGCCACTTTGAAGAAACACCGAGACCACAAGGAAGCCAGGTGACTGTCATCAAGTGCAGCCAAACAAGTCACCTGGCCCACCCCAGACCCTGTGCAAGACCTAAGACATTCCAGAGCTATCGCTCCTCACAGACCTAGGACCAGTGGTATGAGACTTAGAATCCCCTGGGGCATGTGTCTAAAAGATTACTGGGCTGCGCTTCTGAGACGCCAATTCAGGAGGCCTGGAATGGGAGCTGGGAATCTACATTTTAGACCAGGTTCCCAAATGATTCAAAATAGGTGTTGAGAAGTGCAGTCTTAGAAGCTACTGGGCACAGACAGAGGAAGAGAAGAGGAGGTGGGAGAAGGGGCAGAGAGTGAAGAGATAAGTTCACGGGGATGAAAGGAGGAAGAGACGTGTAAAAACTTCCAGTGGGGTGGGTAGCTAGGAGTGTGAGGCAGCCAGGGCCTTCTGTCTCAAATAATTGCTTTAAAGTCCTGAACGTTAAGAAGCAGACTTCCTTCTAATAAACTCTGAGGGCAAACATGAGTTTTCGAAGCTACGTGATCTAAGGGAGTAGATTTAAGTAAGAGAGAGTAGCAGGAGATCTTTGGGCTAGGAAGAAGTCTCCTCTGCAGGGCTGGATCAGGATGAGACTGGTCTCACATGCCCGGCAGGACTTCCCAGCCCTTACAACAAAGAGGGAGCCACCAACGGAGAAACACCTGGGGAACAAGGAGCCCTGAAGTGTCTGACCGGACTGAATGCATTTCATGGCCATAAAAGCATCAGTTTTTCAAAAGATAAATTTCTTTCTGCTGTACGGTTCTTAGGAGAGCTAAAAACACAGCCTTATCTTGGTGACAGCAGAAACAAAAGCAAAAATCAATGAAAAAAACAAATGAAACTGAAGTGCCTTCATAGCTGCTCACACCACTTCGGTCTGGGAGGAAAATTAAGGGGGACCTACTAAGAGACTGCATGTATCAAGTTTAGGCAGTGAAGGACAGACTTCTGGTAGAGATTGGTCCAGTGGTTCTCAGACAGAGTGACCAGGAGGCTTAAAGCACACTTGAGTGTCTGATTTAGTAGGTCTGGGGTAGGGCTCAAGGATTTGCTGCTGCTGCTGCTGCTGCTCTGGGGGGTCCTACTTTGAGAACCAGTGAGTTAGACCACGATCTCAGGTTTAGACCAAGGTCGGGAATGTCAAGGAACAGAGCATATGAAGCTTTGTCTAAAAACTGGGCAAGACGAGAAGGTATCAGCAGCCCTTAGTCAAAAACATGGTGGAGAGATCCTAAAACATTAACATCCCTTTACCTTAGATGGACATTTATGCCTCCTACCTGCATACTTCCTTCTTGGGGAAAGAGGACTTCATGTGGTAGCTCCCTTGCCCTCCACACTCCTTCAAGATGAAGATGATATACCCTTATCTGCTCTAGCAAAAGACACCAAGCAAAATGGGAAGTTCTTTGTCAAAACCTGGTTCAGAAATCAGGTCATTCCTGGCCTCTGAAGAGGAGACTAGACACGTCGACCCTTAGTTCCATCCAGTAATTTTCAATGCTTGGGACAGACATGATCTACCATCTCATATTTCCAGCCTCTTTGCAGAAGCCCACAGGTCAAACTTTTTTTTTTTTTTAACTGCCCTGGCATTAACACAGTTTTGCTGGGTGTAAACTTCTCAGGAAATAAGAGTTGAGCCAGGGAAGAATTACTTCTCAGAATATACAGAAGCCAACCTCCTCAGTTCTAGGCTCTAACTTCGGCTGTTGGAGAGGAACATGGCAACTCTTTGAGGTCACCAAGATATGCTTTGCGGCTGGACTTTAGCATCAGGAGAAAGGCAGCTACTTAATAAATCCCAAAGGAGGCTTTCATTCAGCTTCCTTGGCCCACCTACTGTGGGTAGTCTGTTCCGACTATACTGCGCTTCCATATTTGCATTCACAATCTGACTTGAGCTCTTTACTTTGACTTTTACCTTAATTTGCATCTACGGATTACTCACAGATATTCAGATCTCTAAAGCATAGGCTGAATTAAGGTCATGGATTAAATTAGGAATAAGATGTTGAAGACGAATCTCTTAGAGCAGTTCTTCCTAACAATTTGAGGGGCTCCCAGACCCCTATGAGAAGCCCACAAAAGCAGTAGGCCATCTTCTCAGGAAAATGCGCCGATGGACAGCATTCTGCATACGATCATGTAGACACCTCAGCTTAAGAACCCACAGTTCATACCAAAGAAGAGTAATCCCAATGGAAAAGAAGAGGCTAGAGTGGGAAGAGGAGGGGCAGAATAGTGAAGAAAGGCAAGTCTCAGGGTGAGCGGCCCCTATATTAGTTAGAGCGACATCACACTAGCTGCTATAGCAGACTCTCCAAACTCAAAGCGTGTTGACACATAACAGTCCTTTGTGGGTGGTCCTAGTCAGCAAATGAGTGACTTTCCCATGGCAAGTGAGTGGTTCAGGAACTTCCACTTTGTGGCTCTGCTGTGCCCCAGAGTCTCGGGGTCCTGTGCAGACAGACAGCCAAAGGAGAAAGACCACAGGTGAAGTTCATGTACTTCTTCAAAACCCCAGCCTAGAAGTGCTACATATCACTTCCAGTCATATTTCATTGATAAGAACTGGTTTCAGGGCCACATCTGCATGTGGGGCTGGAGAATGTACTCACTGTCTGGGTAACCATTCCTGAGCGACAACTCCAAAGGGGAGTATGAACGTTTGGTGGCCAGAAAGCTGTATCTTTCCCTATCCATTGAATACATGTAAAATCCGGTTAAAATAAAAGGCAAGCATTGCCTTGAGAGGGAAAAGAAGCCACCAAATGATATTATGAAGCCCCAAGCATGTGTAGAGTAGACCTTCTGTGGCTCTACCTTGCTGGTAGGATGTAACTGAGGTTATAGACAAATCTTCCAGTCTCAGAATTTTCTAGAACCAGATGGTCAAGTTCCCCCTTTTCTCTAGCTTTATACTTCCTCCTCCTACCTCTTTTTTTTTTTTTAAGTTTATTTATTTTGAGAGAGAGTGAGAGTGCGCACGCATGAGAGAGAGAGCAGGGGAGAGGCAGAGAGAGAGGGAGACAGAGAATCCCAAGCTAGCTCCACACTGTCAGCACAGAGCCTGTTGTGGGGCTCAAACCCAAGACCCATGATATCATGACCTGAGCTGAAATCAAGAGTCACATGCTTAATCGACTGAGCCACCCAGGCGCCCCTCTTCCTACTTCTAAACAAAAGTGCTATTTCCAGGAGCAATTTCCCATTTACAATGGATGCTTTCATACCCATCCATCTGAACGAGAATTTGGTTGGTTAATTGAAAAAAATAAAACCAGGATACATTTTAGAACTATAAAATTTTATTTAACCTAAAACATGTAAGCATTCATTCACTAAACTTTTGGTGTACAGCCAAGTCGTTTTCTTTGAATAAAAATCAGCTGATGGGAGTTGCAGGCTTTCCTTCTTGCATGATCTGTATCTAAAATGCACTGTCTATGATTTCCAGTGTTGGAAGTGGAGCAAGAATTTAAGACACTTGTGAGGTGAGCTCAGTGCATAATCCTCCTAATTTCTAAATGATTTTTTAATATCTTACAGTTGTTTGGCAGACACATAATTAAACAGCATTTTTAGCTACCTGCTACTATTACAACTTCCAAAATTTCAACTTTGTTCCCATAAAAGCAACTATTTTTACATTCATATTTCATAATTGACATGTATAAATTACTTAATTTTAATAACAAGTACAGCTGGAACAATTGTCATAAACAGGCTTGGAAGCAAACACAATCAACTCTTAGTAAATGTAAACAATGGGAGCAGAAGTGTGCACGGTATTAGAGTGTGGCTTTGAGCATTCAGTGGGCCCTTGACCTCAATTGGCATGTTTTGCAGAGGGAATAGTGAGCCTTGGCTTATTTGGTGTGGAGCCAGCCTCCAAGATGGCCCACAGTGAGTCTTGCCTTTCGGTATTCACACCTTTCTGTAGTTTCCTCTCACAGTGAATCCCTGGTTGGTCTGTGTGACCGAGAGAATATGGCAGAAGTGTCTGTTGTGTGGTTTCTGAGGGTAAATCTAAAGAGTGTTGGGACTTCTGCCTTGGTGTCTAAGATCATTCGCTTTGGGAGAAGTGGTCATCATGCCATGAGGACATTCAAGCAGCCTGGTGGAGAGAAACCCACATGGGAAGAATCTGAATTCTGCCACCACCAGCACCAATCTGCCCCCTTGGAAGCAGACTGGCCAGCCCCAGGCAAGCCATGCTGATAACTGTAGCCTCAGCCAACGTGACTGTACTCTTGTGAGAGATCCCAAGCCAGAACCACCTGGCCAAACTGCTCTTCAATTTCCGATCCATAGAAGTTTTGGAAGATAATGAGTGTTTATTGTTTCAAGCCACCAACGTTCAAGGTAATTTGTTACACAGCAATAGACAACGAATACATTTGGCAAAATGGTTATGTGTCTGTCATTTAGAGAAGCACCTGTAGTAATGGGCTGTCTGTTGTGCAGGAAACTTCCCTACCTGCATTTGCTTTTTGGAGTGGTGGCCACAGACCATGTGTGAGGTAGTTGAACAGGGATAAAGATGTGATCGTGAAGGAGAATGGCCCACGTGAGACTAAATCTAGAAATCTTGACCCTCTTAGCACGAGACTCAACCAAGCTAACAGGTTTAAGCTTGATTTAGAGTATGGTCAGATAATCAGAGCTGCTTTATTCCAAGCGTAGTCTGTGCAACAGCAGGCTTGGCATCACCTTGAAGCTTGCTAGAAGTTGAGCATCTCATGCCCCACCTCAGACATACTGAATCAGAATCTGCATTTTGACGGGATCCCCAGGGGATTCATATGCGCTTTAAAGTCTGGGGAGCATTTAACTAAAGGATGATTTGTGTACTGACTTGGGAATTGAAGGGAACACATTCTGAAAGGATTGCTTCTAGATAGGGTTTTCTTTTTCTGGAAATAAAATCCCTAACAAGAACGCTGTGGAATCGGTTCCCAAATTAGGAGAGGTTGGATTTCATGTCCCTCAAGATGAACTCTACTTTTCAACATTCTGTAGGTCTGTTCTGTGATCCTCGGCTCCAGTTTCATTCTGTCTTAGAAGGCTACGGTCCCTGTCCCCGGAGTCCAGATCCTGAGTTTCATAGTCTTCTTTCTTCCTACCCCTTTCGTCCTCTTGTTTGCTTTAACAAGGCAAATTCATCAAAACCCAGTGATGTTTTCACACTACTTGAGGGTCTACATTTGGCTCCAGGGAGAAAAACCCCACATTTTTCTGATTGTGGTATACCTAGGACACATGACTGAGAAGGCAGGCTGCTTGCTTCTGCTATTTACCTCCTGAGACTCTTCATGAGCCACTGTGAGCTGGAAGGCAAGATTTTTAAGGAGGCTGGAGGAGTCATTAATTATGTTATCACAAAAAAAATATTTGGTGCTTTTTTTTAAACATTACAGCTGCCATTGCTGCTGGTAATGCCCTTTTATTTGTCCAGGGGGGTTTGCTCCCATTAGATTAGATTAAGTGTCTCATCTGAGGCACAATAACAGATTTGGCCCAGGCTTTCGCTGCTGGCTGTGGTTGACTGATACCCAAGCTTTTGACTCCCTGCTGCGTATCTAAGTGGTACAAGCTGCAGTCAATGCATTTAATCTACATAAAAAGAACACAAATTGCACGTTAGCCTTTTTGAGTCCAGTAATCAGGTCCCCCCCCCCCACATACACACACACACCTCTCCTGTGCCCTCCCCACCCCTGCTCTACCGGACAATTTGAGGCACCCTTGTGTTGCAAAAAAAATTTTTTTCTGAGTCAGGTAGAAAGAAAAGTCTTTTGCATTTTAATTGCACTTGATCTGCACATTGAATGACCTCTGTAATTTATATATTGTTCATAGTTAGTGCTTTCCGCAGTCCTGCTGTGCAGCTGATAACATAATTCACAGGCGCACACCTTGGGCTCTGTGGGTAGGGCTTGGGTTTTCTGTTCTTTCTGAGTTTGCAAAATTCTATCGCTCTTTCAGATTCAAGCTGCTGCAGGCCGATGTCAGTCACTATCTGCTTATGCAGATGTAGCAAAAAGGCCACTCAATGAGCCCCAGCCTGCTCCTTTGTTTACATGTAAAGATTGCCCTTTCCTTTTCAGCAGCCCGCTCTGTTTGCAGACTCGCTGGCTGTTTCTGAGCAGTTTCCTCCACACCCTCCCCGGATCCTGCAGTGAATAAACTAGAGCTGTAGAAAGGGCAGCCAACCCAGGTATCACACTAGCAGGCTAACTACAGAGCCAGTAAGATGTGAGACAGTCAATAAATACGAAGGGCATAATCATTAGAGAATGGGAAGATGACTTTTTTTTTTTTTACATTAGATGGTTAGCTCTTTAGACCTACAGCCATGTCATTTTTGCGATTTGAAAACTATTCTAAGCACTTAAGACAAGTCTATGGGAAATCAAAGTTCAGTTTTTAGGAAATGTTTAGGTGTTTAATCATTTTTACTTGCTTTGTATTCCCCCTGAAACTGTATTCCTCACATCCTCCAGGAGGGTAAATTATGGGATTGAGGATTGGTGCATCTCAGATTTTGCTTTAGTGGTTTGCCTCTCAAAACCTTTCAGAGGTAAGAGATTAGACCCTTGCCACTCCAAGTGTGGTCCAGGTTACATCAGCGTGCTCCTTACCTGCGAGCTTGTTAGAAGCGCAGAATCTCAGAATCTGCATTATAACGAGATCCCCAGGTGGCTTGAAAATCAGTCTGAGAAGCACTGACTTGGGTCTCAGCCTTGGCTGCACATTCAAATCATCTGAAAACCTAAAACAACAACAACAACATTAATGCCTGGACCCTAAGCCCAGAGATTGTGATCTAATCGCCGTAGCATGGAACCAGGCATTGAGAATTTTTACCACCTGCTCACGTGATCTGACATGCAGCTAAGGGTGAGAATCACGGGATTACACAAAATCTTAGAGAAGGATTCAAAACAAACAGTTCTAAGCCTAAATCATTGCCCCACAGACGTCTCCAAAATCCTTTCACCCAGGCTCTCTGGAAACCACCAGGATTTTCAGGACACCTTAACGTGACAAGTATTTCTTCACTGCCTCTTATGGGTCCATCTCACCACACTCCACAGGTCCACTGAGACAGGCCAAGAAGGCAAAATCGCCTTGTGGACGAGAGTGAATTCTTTGTAGAATTCTCTGCGCCATGATACGGAGAGGTCACCCTGTGTGTCTGCTGATGGCTCCATGGGGCTCTGAGAATGTGGGTGCTCACACAGATCTTGAAACACACCCTTTTGTAGAAGTTGTAGGACACACCAATCTGGCTTCCTAAGAACTAGTTTCAGAGAATCCTGGTTTTACGGGGATGCATGATTTCGTATTTTGACATCTTTTCTAGCATATGTTTAGCAAACTTTCTGATTTTTTTATTTTTACTTAGGCAGGTGGCCTTTGGGAAAGATTTTGGAATGGAAATCAGAAGACGTGGGTTTGAGTTCTTATTCACTGCGAAGTGGTTTGTTACAACACGTGAAATTTACTTTAAAATTCCTCACCAATTATAGAGTGATCTTACATGCTGCAAATTTAGGTTAAGCGATAACCCAGATGCCGATCGATCATGCACATCCCAGGGCTGGTCTGTGGGCATTCAAAGCAGAGGGGCCACCCTCCAGAGGCCGCTACTATATCCATGTCTGCTATCTGGATTACCTAGGTTGTGCTAATGAGCATAGCAAATGTCAGAACAAGGTTTTATTATTGGAATAAATAACTTGTTAATTAGCAAGATGAATGTTGAAATGAGTTCTCATTGATGAAATCACATGAATTCAAGATAAGTGGATCTGCCCAAATATTTTAGCAATACTTCCTTCTCTTGCATGAGCCAGGCATAAGAACCTAGTGACATCCATAGCTTGTACCCTTAGGGATGGGACCCAGGAATTGAACCCCATGTGGGCCCTTGCCCAACCATTGGTTTAGGAGGGTTTCTTATTGCTGGCTGTAATGATAGCATATTCCAGGCATGCGATATTGTTGTTGTGTCTGTTTTCCATTGAACCTTTCATGCAAGGTGATAGAATACGGTTTGAGGATTGCTTTCCTCATAACCTTGTCCTGAGGCTGCCGTGGAGTAGCCAGCTAACCCTTGTTAGTTCAAACCTTTTCAGCAGCCACCATTAGCTACCAAAAACATTCTGACAGCTGAGTATGAACAACCAGGCATGAGTCAGCCACAACCCAGTTAGTTTTGTGACTTTGAGTCTCACATCTAGATGCTATACCTCTCTAGGCCTCAGGCATTTTGTTAAAAGAAACTATTGGGACACCTGAGTGGCTCAGTCAGTTAAGCATCCACCTTTGGCTTAGGTCATGATCTCATGGCTTGTGAGTTCAAGCCCCATGCTGGGCTCTCTGCTGTCAGCACAGAACCTGCTTTGGATCCTCTGTCTCCCTCTCTCTCTGTCCCTCCTCTGCTCATTCTCTCTCTCTCTCTCTCTCTCTCTCTCTCTCTCTCTCTCTCTCTCTCAAATAAACTAAAAAAAAAGAAACCAAGAGGGTTGTCAATGTTAAAGATTTTTTTTCCGACTTAATATTCTATATTTTTAAAAATTCTAACATGAAGAAAAGTCAAACAGACCAAAATACTCTAGGCTGTAGTAGATCTTGCTTTTGAGTCCCCTGCGTCCCCCTGCTGGGCCCCCTCAATCCCAACCCATATTGTGAGACTCTTTTCAATAATCCAAACCCCTGGGAAACTTAGCCCATGCTTGCCATTCTCTCTGTATGGTCCCAATTAAGTCTGTAGACTGTAATATGGAATCCTGACAAGGCTCTGAATGTTGCTAAGTTAATAGAATATTCTGGCAAAAAGAGTGGAGGAGATGATACTTTACAATTGTCTCACTTAGCATGCTCTCTTTATTCTGAGAAACTCTGGCAATGGGGTTGGTTTCAATTTAACAGTTTCCTTCAAGGGAACCTAGCAGTGGTACTCATCTCCCAGTGTGGCTTAGATGAAGCATCAAGTCCGATGACCCCGAGGCAAGCCCCAGCAACTCCTGCTTGGTGCTTTGTGGGGTCAATGAAGCTATTGCAAGAAGCAGACCCCAAACGGTGAGGCTCAGTCACTTGCATGTTCCAGCAAAGGAGGAAGAGCATGTTTAATTGACCCACTGGTAGATAGTTGGTCTTATTTCATCCTTCTAAACTGCCTTGGTATCTTTCTATTGTGGCTTCCCAAGGATTCCTGGCATGAGCCTTTTATAGTCCCTAACGAAGCCATTGTACTATTTTCAGTCAAGATCTGTGGCATGAAACAAAGAAGGCACTTGACAGAGCTGTTTCCAGCACAGTTATTGAAAATAATTCCAACCTATTGGGGCCAAAAATAACCAAGATCAAGACAAAGATCAAACTGTTGTTGCAATCTTGTGTAATAGCAGCTCCAATGAAAAAATGCTGGGCAGCAAACCAGCAGAGACAGTTCATCTCAAAGACTTTTCCTTAGAAAAATTCTTCAAGACATCTGGCCCCCAGCTCTGAAGTTTTCCTGTTTTGTGTTATCTAAATGTTTGTTGAGTTTCAGCTTTGCTATGTGTTTTTGGTTTTCTGAAAGAATTCACCTTTATCTTAAAAGACAGCATAAAACAAATGATCCCTTAAGGGCTTCAAGCAGGTTATAATTGCATATTTTTGTACCTGACTGCATTTTAAATAATGGGAACATGAAAAATATGAGCATCAGAAATCTTGGTTAAAATGTCCGTGAAAGATAAAGCAGGAGGGCTTGACAGGTATTTCTTTAAGGTGATTTGGAGTGTTCAAGTCTACTAACTGGCTACTAAAGAAGTTCGTTTGTCCACCATTATGTAAACCTGAAAAAACCCACTTAGGCCATTTGTTGAAGGAATCTGAATATAAAACTCCAGTGATTCCAATGTTTTCCCAGAATCAAATGCGATGTGCCTTGAACTCAGGCAAGATATTTTGCTTAGATAAACATTTAATAAATATCCACTATATGCCAGTTGCTATGGTGGGAGATTAGGAGTATAACCTCAAAAAACCCAAAACCATAAGGAGGTAGGGATACACATTTGAGAACTATCAGCTACCACCCTGATTTCGAAATCCGTGGTCAAGATTCGAGTCACGGGAAGTGCTAATGACAGCCATCCAAAGCCAAGAGGCCAGTAGAAATGAGATATACATGTGGTGCCCTAGAGGTTGGAAGGAGGAGGGCTTGGAAGGCCCTGGGGGTTCAACTTCTTAATTCACCCCATTCTCCTCTCCTTACCCTTGTTCAGTCTCTGAGGACATCAGTCTCTAAGGAGGAATGAGTGATTAAATCAGTCACTGTATTTAGTGTCTCAGCCATGGCTCTCCTTCAGAATCATCTCTAAAACTTAAAAAAAAAAAACCCTTTTGCTCTAATTCAGAATCAGAATTCCTAAGATGGAGCTAAGGACTCCATATTTTTATAGCATTCCCCTCATAATTCTGATGCTCATCTAGGATTAAGACTTACTGGACACAGAACCAATATGTTCAGAGCACTTTGTGCTAAAGGGCCAGGGGACTGTGAAAGAAATAGAGAACTAGGTCCCTTCCTACAAATGATTTATTGCAACCAGAAGAGAACTTTAGGGAGAGAACAAGAAAATAATAGAGAAAGTGAGAGGAAAACAACCCAGAAAGAAGGCCGTGGAACCGTGCTGTTACACTTACTGTTTGAGAGGTAGGAAGTAGGAAGTAGTATTTAAGCTTTTGTACAAGTAGGCTCACCCCTAATATTTGTAAGACCTGGAACCAAAGTACAAATGGAAGGAAGGTATCTGGAAGCTGGCTTTGGTCATTTATCAGGGAATTCCAAGGTTCTTGTCATCTAAACCATGGTCTAGAAGGTTTTGGCCTTGCTGGTTCCTCATCCTGTCAGAAGGGGCCCCGCCAGAGTGGGGTTCTCTAATGGTCAAGGCCAAGGATAGGGCCCCTCTTGATGGAATTAAAGAATAGCACTGTGTACAGGCAAGATGATGGATGAGTCCTACAAACTATAGGCTCAGCCTATGGGAACATGAAAATCATTTGTGGAGAATGGTCCTAGAGAAGAATAAGTTTATCTCATTCCCCAGCCTTTTCATCCCAGGTGTGGGGTCAAATTTATATCCACCAGCCACACCTGACTCAGGGTTTTTAATCACTAAGTATTAGGTCGAGCTGAAAAGTAGTTAGTAGGATTGTGTTCAGCTTAAAAAGAAAAAAAAAAAAACCACTCTGGTGTAAACAAGGTAGAAGTTTTTCTTTCACATAAATGTAAGCAATCAAATCTGTTGTAGTCACAGGTTCCTTCTGTTTTGATGCTCTGCCATCCCTCAAGATTTGGTTTCTCCTTCATGGTCCAAAAATGGCTGCTTGAGCTCTACCCATCACATCCGTATTCCAGCCAGCTGGAAGGAGAAAGAGAAGAGTATTCTATTTTTAAAGACACTCTCTAGAATTTGTGTACCCCATTTCTGCCTCTGTGTCATTGACCAGAACTTAGTTATGTAGCCACAACCAGCTGAAACTTGCACCCAGATAAAAATGGAAATTTTGTCCCTGAGGAAAATGAGGAATCGGGTGACAACTAGCAGTGTCTGCTGATGGAGTTTTGATTTCAAATAATAGAAACTAACTTTGGAAAATTTAGGCAAAAGGGGAATTTACTGGATGGCTATTGGGTGATTCAGGTATTCGATATGCTGAGTAGAGGGTCAAGCTCTGAAAGTGAGCAAGCAAGCTATCCAGAACACTACCATCAACCTAACCCTGAGAGGTGCCAACACTACCAGACTCTAAATGCTGCCACAGATGCTCTGTGGAATTTATCAAATGTCCCTGCAACTTGGCATCACTCTTTCTAGAATTGTGCTGTTCAGTACGGTAACCAGTACATGTGTTTAGCGGTACCATATTGTACAGTGCAGCTGTAGAGCATTTCCATCACTGCAGAAAATTTCATTGGACTGTGCTAGTCTAGACTCAAAACTCTGGACCAAGGCATCCAATTTGCCAAGCACTAGCCATAAACTATTATGTGTCTACCTCTTGGCCACCAGGAGCACTCCCCTCCCCCACCACACACACATCAAGATGCAATAGAACTCACTCAAAATAAGGAGGCATTTGGATGCCCGGCAGCTAAAAAAGCAGGAAATGTTTTCTATGCACTTACTGACAGTGTGATTCTGAGCTGAGTACTTCTCTAGCTTCCATTTTTTTTTTTTTTTGCATTCGAACAATGGAAATAATGATAACTGCCTCTTAGGATTGTTATTGAGATAAAAAGATAAGATATGAAAATTACCAGGACCCTCTGGGTTAATGGAGTGTTAGATATAATAATAACCAAATGCAGTGCAGGGTCCACAATTGGACCCTGCTTTGAATGACCAGCTGCAAAAGACATTTGGGAGACAATTGGGGGAAATTTTAATATAGAATGAGTGTTAGATAATATTAGGAAATTATTGTTAATTTTCTTAGGTGTGATAATGGCATTGTGATTATATAGGACATGATAAAGTTTTTAAGGGTAAAATATTATTATGTCTATAATTCTAAATATAAAAAAACGGATGAAAGAAATATGACAAAATGTTCATACCCATTTACCTATCATCTAGATTTAAATCATCTATCTAGATGATAGGTAAATGGGTGTTATTCTCCTTAGTCTCTCTTATTTTTGACATTTTTAAATAATTTATGAAGAAAGAAAAGTACCATGTCCATGACAGGAATTCAATGAATGTGAATTTCTCTTCTTCCCTCATGGTCTTAAAGACCTTATAGCCTTTTCAAAATGGCTGGAATGCTTCCCATACTTTTCCCAGCCACCTGCCCCACTTTTCCCAAGACTACTTGCTTAAAAGTCTTCCTGCCCTTTCTGTGACAGCACACTCTCTGTATCTTTAGGGGACCTTTGAATACAAGGAATAGTTTTCCCATTGATGGAAGGAGCCTTGCAAAGAGACACTTGTCTACAGCACTAATACAGGATGCAAAGCCTTTCCCCTTGCACCAGAGCAGGGGTTCAAAGAAAGAAAAATCAGTATCCCAGTGTTCATTTTCATATTTGTCAGATCAACCCCCTTTTCCTGATGCCTACTTTAGAAAGAAATGGTGTAGGGAAAGACAAGGATATGGCAGCCAGTTTTTCGTTTTAGTTCATCCACTCACTCAGTAAATGTAGAGGACCAAGGTATGGAGGTTTGGAGGGTTTGATGCATCTCACAAAGATCAGTAGTGGGAGAGACATACAGATGAACATAGAATGATCACCTGATTTTCTCTCTGAGTGGTTGTGAGAAATGACTTACCAAAACTGTGCGTTGTGAATCCTGTGGCAAATCACTAACAAGCTACACAGGCACAATAATGTCTTTCTGTAGTGTTGAAGGAGCAGCAATTTCCATGTGTTTGTGAGATCAAGGCAAGTGGCCAACACATCAGTGCCCACTTCTAAAGGCAAACTAACTTATGGTATGGGACCTATCTTTAGGTCCCATATGCCAAAATATCAGCTTTGTATGCAAGAAGCAAGCATCTTGAGGCCCATAGCTATTCTGAAGATTAGGGAATGATAAAATAGTGACGAAATAAGAAAGCTAGTTTTATATTTGGTGTAGTAAGTGAAACAGTACGTAATGGCATTTTTGTCATCCAAATTTCCACCTAAAAAGTATGTTTATGTTTCAAAGTTTAATGGTGTGTGTGTTTGTGTGCGTGTGTGTGTGTGTGTGTTGGGGGGCGGAAGCAATGCTCTGAGCGACTCTCCCACTGCACAGCAGCTATATCCTGGATATAAAATATAAACACTCTTCAAGGCATTTCTGATCAAGTGGTTGGAGAGATTTCCAAAGGCTTCCACAACAGCAGCTCCTAAAATAAAACATAATCCAAGCCTAGACCAGACAGGAAGCCTTAAACTGCAAACAGTAGGTATGTGGTGGGGCTGGGGGGATGCTCTGATAGTAGATACCAATAGCAGTACGTAGCACTACTGAAACGTGGGCCAGCATTGAGGTGGGAATGCTGATCCTAGGGGCCATTTACTAAGTCAAGATCTTCACAGTAGCCGAAGTACTCTTAGATCAGAGGTGTCTCTGATTTTCTGTTGAAGTAAATCCTATTCAGAAAAAAGCTTCTCTGATTTAGACCTATAGGATTCCCACAGATTAAAATCAGGCAATAAGCAGGGCACCCAGCTGGCTCAGTCAGGGGAGGGTGCAGCCCTTGATCTTGGGGCCATGAGTTGAGCCCCATGTTGGGTATAGAGATTACTTACATAAAAATAAACTTAAAAAAATCAAGCAGTAAGCTTGCAATGTATTAAGGCAAGCCACCATGAGCCAGAGGCAGCATAAATAACATATAATAGATTCAGATCTCCACAATGATTGGAGATAGAGGAATTTTCAATTACAGAATACAGAACAAGTATGTATGAAATGTTTGAAGACATACAAGATGCAATTGCACAGACGAGCAGGCACCAATAAGCTAGCAGAAATAATGAGGAAGATTTTTTAATAGAAATTCTATAAATAAAAATACAGTTATTGAAACACAAAACCCAACTGGACTGGTTAAACAGTAGATTAAATCCAGCTGAATAGAGGATTAGAAATTACCCGAAATACAGCACAAAGAGGGAAGGAGATAAGAAACTATGAACAAGGGATTAAATGATTGGAGGCTAGAATGAGAAGGTCAAACATAACTCTAACTGAAGTTTCAGAATAAGAGGAGAAAGAGAGATTTGAAGAGATAGTGGCATGACTCATCCAAGACTGCTGAAAAACATAATAATACATACCCAGGAATCACAACATATCCCAAAAAGGATATTTTCAAAAAAGGAAATTCATGCCTAAACACATCATACTTCAACTGCAGAACACCAACTGCCGTGAGATCTTTAAAGGGGCCAGAGAGAAGGATGGATCATCATCAAAGGAATGACAATTAGACTAACAGGTGCCTTCAACAACAGTGATAATCAGAAGACTGTGGAATGATATTTTTCAATTGTTGAGAGAAAATAACTTAGAATTACTCAAAAAATCATATTTCAGTAAGGAGGGTAAAATTAGTATGTTTATAAATACACAAAAACAGAGGGATTTACTACCAAAAGATCTTCACTAAAGGAACATCTTCTAAAAGATGTACTTTAGGAAGAAGGAAACTGATGTTGAAGGATGATCTGAGATGCAAAAAGAAATGGTGAGCAAAAAAACATATGTACAGGGGCACCTGTCTGACTCAGTTGAAGAAGCGTTTGACTCTTGATCTTGGGGTTGTCAATTCAAGCCCCATGTTGGGTGTAGAGATTACTAAAGAAATACACTTTAAAAAAACATATACACATATAAGCAAATATGTCAAAATGTAAAATTATACATATATGAGCAAATAATATTTTGGGGGAAAAAGGAATACTAATGTCAAATTATAAAGTTAAAAAATGATAAAAATAAAATATTGGACAAGAATCACATGCAAATCAGGAAAGGGGGGATTGGAGTTAAAATCTAAGATCCTTAAGCGTCTAGAAAACAGGCTTTGGCAAACATTTTTTATAAAGGGGAACTAGTAAATATTCTAAGTAAGTTTTGGAGACCATGAATATGGAACTCTGCCATCATGGGGTGAAAGTAGCCATAGATGGTACACAAGTGAAAAAACAAGGCTGTGTTCCAATAAAACTTTATTTACAAAGACAGGTGGTAGGCAGATTGGATCACTGGGCCATAGTCTGCCAATCTTCTTTCTAGAGGAAAGTTACAATATTGTTAAATTTCTGACATTGTAAATTAATTATACATGATAAAATTTCAAGAGTAATCAGTAAATGAGTAAAAATAGAGTCTAAAAAGTCCAAATAAGTAAAAAGGAACAATGAAATAAGGAAATAGATACACCCACAAACAGATAATAAACCACAATCTGAACAATGGCAAGAAATGAGAAAGAAAAAGAATCACAAAAAAGCTGGACAAATAAAAAACTAAGTGCAAATAGTAATTGCTTTTACTCACCAAATATGCAAGTGAATTAAACTAGCCAATTAAAACAAATTATCGGGGTGCCTGGGTGGCTTAGTTAAGCATCCAACTTCGGCTCAGGTCATGATCTCACAGTTTGTGAGTTCGAGCCCCACATCAGGGTCTCTGCTCTCAGCACAGAGCCCGATTTGGATCCTCTGTTCCCCTCTGTCTCTGTCCCTTCCCTACTCGCATTCTCTCTCTCTTTCAAAAGTAAATAAAACATAAAAAAATTATCAAATGGGATTTTTTTTAATGTAGCTTCAGGCCTAAGAATGCAGCAAGGCAGAAAGTAACAATAAAAAAAAAAAAAGACACACCAGGCAATTACTAACCAAGAGAAGGCTACATTGAGGAATACAGACTTAGGATAAAAAGCATTATCAGGGTTAGTAGGAGTCACTAGATAATTATGAAGGATTCAATTCCTCAGAAAGATAAAACAATTCTAAACTTTATGCATCTAATAAAATAGCCTAAAATGCATAAATATTGGCAGGGGAACAGTCCTTTGGGAGACCCGAAGAGTAGGTGATGACTTTAGGAGCTTAATGAGATTGAGTGCTTAAGTAACCAGAGTCATAAAGTCATGTTCTTCCTATCCCTAAAAGTAGAGCCACACCCCAAAATAGAGTAGTGTTAAAACCACCTAACACCATGAAAAGGAGTGTGTGTGTGTGTGTGTGTGCGCGCGCGCGCGCGCGCGTGTGTGTGTTTTAAACTTAATTAATTAGAGAAATTCCCAAAGGGATGTGTGTGGGGGGAAGGGGGAGTGCTAGAGGATTCCTATTTACATAATAGCCCAGAGGCTGGCTGGAATCCATTATTAGATTCCCTGCACATGTGCCCTGGAAAAACTGAGCAGAGGAGAGACCATATGGCCTGCAGCAGAAGAAAGCTAGTGTGATCGGTTCACAAAGGTAATGCTCGCCCTACACACAAAGGAGATCCACCCCAGCTTCATTTATTTCAGAGAGTGGTAACTTGGCCAGTGAAGGTAGACACTGGGAACACTGGGAAGAATCCCTTTGGGGAAAAAAAAACCCACTCCAAACAATTCTGAGGTTCATTAATCATCATTCTCTTCCTCTCCATCAGTCAGTCAGTTCAGTCTGCAGTGGGGTGTACATAATACTGAGAATACCTGCTCTTTGCCTTTAAAGATCAGCTATTCCCTTTATAGAATAAAGGCAAGACATCAGTGAAAAGAGAAAAAATGCCCATCTCTTCATGTTCTGAGCATGGCAAGGGCTGAGTCTACTATGAAATAGGGGGTTGGGGGAGGCTGATGGAAACTCACTAAACATGGCTGTCCTGAGGATCAAGGAGGAGACAGAGAGGTGGGTGTGGAAAGTAGGATGCTTTTGGCTTTGGTTGCTATAGGAGTAGTGAGGTGCCCTAGTTCTCTTCCTTTGCCGCCCGCCCCCATCCCATCCTCCAAATCTATTCCCCAACTCTTGCTGCCTTGCTCTGCATCTGGGGAGCTGAGCCCTGTGGAGGGTATCACCTGGGCTCGCTTGCTGGCCGGCTTCCATAGAGACTGAGCAATGGCAGACCCTGGCAGGAAGGTGGAGGGTGGGAAAAGAAAGCAGTGAGGGTCTTTTTTCCTTGCTCCCTCTCTGCTTTGGCAGTCCATGCCTTCAGGACTCTTGAAGCTTCAAAGACCCTTTGGCTGTAAACAACCCTGCCTTAATGATAATGGCTAGCATTTATTGAGTGCTTACTATGTTCCAGTGCTTACTGTAACCCACCACATTTACATAGGTGAACTTGCTGAATCTTCCCAACAACCCCATGGAGGTAGGTACTGTATTTACAGATAGATAACTGTGACACAGAAAGGTTAACTAACTTGCTCAAAGTCCATCAGTTACTAGATGCAGATTTGGGTTTTTAACCCAGGTTGTTTGGCTTAAGAGTCTGTATTGTTAAGCTCCAATAGAAGCCATGTATGTAATTTTTTTCTACTAGCCATATTAAAAAAAAAGTAAGATTAAACAAGTAAAATTAATTTTAGTAATATATTTTAATAAACCCAATATATCCAAAATACCATTTCAACATGTAATCAAATATTTTAGCAATTAAGATATTTTGCATTCTTTATTTTGGTATAAAGTCTTTTAAAATCTGGTGTGTACTTAATACAGCACATCTCATTTCGGACACTAAATTTCATTGGAAATACTTGATCTGTATTTAGATTTCATAAAATTTATAGTGAAAAAGTTAAGTTAACATACCAAAGCCAGTCCAACATATCTAAAAGTTTTCCAATAACTGAATTGAATAACAATTTTTATTTTTTATTTTAATAAGCTTTTTATATTAGAATAATTTTACATTTACAGAAAAGTTGCAAAGATGATACAGAGGCTACCATATACAAATCACACATTTCCCTATTGTTAACATCTTACATTACTATGGGACATTTGTCACAACTCAGAAAACAGCACTGATACAGTGCTATTAACTAATTCCAGTTTTTATTTGTATTTCAACAGTTTTTCTACTAATGTTCTTATTCTGTTCCAAGATCCAATCCAGGACACTCTATTGTATTTAATCACGTCTCCTCAGTCTCTTCTGGTTTGCGATAGCTTCTTACACTTTCCTTGTTTCTTGTGACTTTGACAGTTTTGAGGAGTACTGGTTGGGTATTTTGAAGAAAGCCCACCAGTAGGGGTTTGGCTGATATTTTCCCCATGATGAGACTGGGGTGACGGGTTCTGGGGAAGAAAACCACAGAGGTAAAGTACCATTCTCATCTCATCATATCAATGGCACATGCTATCAACATGACTTATGACTGGTGATGTCAACCTTGATCATCTGGCTGAGGTCATGTTTGCCAGATTTCTGCACCCTAGGTTATTTTTTTCTCCCTTTCCATACTCTCTCCCTTGGAAACAAGTCACTGGGCACAGCCTACACTTAAGGATGGTGGGGGAGGGGTGCAGATTAAGCCCTAAGGATCAGTTTTAAGTTTGCATTTATTAAAATTAAATAAAAATTAGTTCTTCAGTCATACTAGCCGTATTTCAAGTGGCTTGTGGCTACTGTATCAGATAGTGCGGCACTATACATAACTGCATTTCAATATTCAAGGCAAGAGGGAGCTGGTGAAGAGGTGAGGTACTCACAAAGGAGCTGATGGGTCTGAGTTAATGGGAAGGAAGAGAGATGATGAGAGAGTTAGTGAAGCACAAGAAAAGGCCAAGAACAAAAGATAAGTTAATGTGAAGCATGAAGACAACATAGTGTGTGTGTGTGTGTGTGTGTGTGTGTGTGTGTGTAGAAAGGGGAGAGGGTAGGAATGGAGAGATATTCCAGAGAATGTACACTTTAACTGTGTGCTTAAACTGAGCCCTGGGTTTTGGTTAAAAAGTTTGAACTCACAAATCTGGGCTCATGTTTCACCTGTGCCGTTCTTAGCTGTATGATGATCTTAGGTGATGCACAAATCCTCTAAGCTTGTTTCCTCATCTGTAAAATGGGTAGGTCCTAGTACTTACCTCATGGGAACATTGCAAGGATCAAAGAATATTTGTGTTTCAAAGGGCTTCATAATCTTTGCTGTAATCTACAAATGGAAAGGTATGGGATGGTGTTGGTGGGACATGAAAATTAGCTGTTCTGTTGGTAGATTGAGGTGTATTGGTTCCTCTTTTGCCCCTGTCAACCCCCTGATCCAGTCTCTCTCCCCTTTCTGCCCCATTCTATGCCTCGGAAACTTACACACTGCCTCACTCAATCTCCCTGGTCACCTGGCATCCAGCTGGGGTTGGCCAATGGGAAACACCAGTGGGAGCTCTGAGTGGCGGGAGAGGAAGCCAGGGGATTTCTTCCTTGCTCTTTCCCTGCTTCGGCATCCTGTGTCTGATAGTGTCTGCACCCCTCCCAGGATGACAGCTCCCAGGGGGAGGCCCCTCCTCCATGGCTCCAACTCTCACCAAGCTCTAGTAACAGTGTTTCCTTCTCTCACTCCCTCAACCCTAAGAGTGGCAGCGGCTCCCCACTCTCGCTTTTTCCTGAGTGCTTCGCCAACTTGGTTTGTTCCCCTAACCCTGCCCATACTTTGGTGTGTCATTCTCTCTTTGAGTTTTCACTTAAATGATCTGGTATGAATTCTATGTCCTGCTTGGCCCCTGACTGTGGTGGAGAAGATGGTAAGGAAGAGAATGTTGAGAGTGACATACAGGGTCAACTGAAGGAGCTGAGAACATGAGGTGACGGCACCAATGCAAGGACTGTAGTGATTGAACTGGGGACTAACCAGGCTCTGGACAAACACATTGTCAGTGAAGTCGGAGGAGAAGAGAAACTTGGGAGTAAAATTGTACAGAAAGGCATGGAAGATGCCAGTGGTGTGGGTGAGATAGAGAACAGAGAGGGAGACGAGGTAAAGGCTAAACCGAGATTTCCATGCCAGGTACACCAAGAGGTCAGCCAGACCACAAGGTACTACCCACAGGGATGAAGACATTAAGAGGCCGTGCTTGGCTTTGAAAAGAATGTAGGTACTGGATTCATACAAGCATAGTCCTGGTTCCACAGCTGACTATCTGTGTATCCTCAAGAGATTTAACTTGGCTTCCTGTGCTTAATTTCTCACATGGAAAATGAAGTAGAGCTGTGGGATTTAGATGAAAGCCATTCATTCATTCATTGTCCACAAATATATTTGAGCACCTGCCATGTGCCAGACACTGTCTAGGGCTAGTAATAAATGATAGATAAGGTCCCTCCTCTCATGGAACATTCTAGTGAGGAGAACAGACAACGAACAAGTAAGGCATCTTAAATCAGGTTCCCTGGAAACAGATTGTAATGGAGACCTGCATACAGGAATTTTATTATGGATGCCCTTAGGGATGACACTAGTAGACAAGTGAGGGAGGAGAGACTGAGCAAACACTGATGGGGAGAGGTGGGTGTTACAGAGGCTCCAGCCCACTCCACAGAAGCTCTGGGACCAGCATAGTCTTTCAGAGTTGCCCCAGGCAAGGCAAGTATGTGGGCCTTTATACTCCCACTTAGACAGTCACGAAATGCAGGATGCCCCAGGGGAGGGGTGTGATCAAAGGACAATTCTTGAAGGGACACTCAGCTGAGAACACTCAGCAGCCATCACTCCCATTACCTGGAGGAATGAGAACCATAGTCTTGAAAGGAGGATCTGGAGAGCACAACAAAGCGTCTGTTACATAAATAAAGACCTGAACATGATAATCGCAGGTAGCGATAGATGCAATGATGACAACAAAACTGGGTAATGTGATAAATGGGGGAGTGGGCCATTTATATTAGATTAGGTGTTAGAGAAGGCTGTGGCACATCATAGGGGCTCAATAAGAATTGGTTTCATTGTCCTCCCTTTTATTTTGTTGATAATGGTGGACACATGGGTATCAACCCATCATGAGAAATATGTGGTGCTACTTCTCTGGATGAGGCAGACTCCTAGATGCTATGGAGGTTGCAGAAAAGTCAGGCATTATCTCTGCCCCCAAGGAGCTTACAATGTAGTCGAGGAAGATAAGGGTTATAGAAAGTTAGCAAGCAATACCAGGTCGTATAGCACTACCGTGAACGAATGGTGCAAGCAAGGATAGAAGTGTCCAGATCCTTTTAGCCTACATGGAATTTCACAGGTGGAAAAGAGCCGGGGAGGGGTGGGTAGTCTGGTCAAGGAGAATAACTGGAGCAAAAACCAGTGATCTGGAAATGGGCATGGAGTGTTGGTGTGTTTTATTTGTGGACTGGGATCAGCAGAGCCATGCTGTTCCTTTTGCATTGGCCTGTGTTGTTATTAGGTTTGGTCCAAAGGCAGAAGATCACTAAAAGCCATTTCTTGGAGACATGAGATCTTGCAGTGCTTTGGTGTGTGGTGGCTGTGTGGGATGGGAATGACAGATTGGGACCAGGCAGTTCCAGGAGCTTCTTGATAAGGAGTAAAAAAATAAGCCTGAGAGTTTGCGTCCAGGCAATTATGCAAATGGCGGTACCACCCGTGTAGGTGGGACTTGCAGGCAAGTGGAAAATGGGATCATATTCCTTGGGAGACACTGGGAATGAGAGGTAGTTTGGGAATAATATCTGTAGAGCTAAGGCCTTGAAACCAGGAAGGAGAGTGAGAGCCCCACAAGAGAACTTATAAGAAACAAATGGGGGGGCTAGAAAGCTCTGACAGGCATATCTCCAGCACTTGGACGATGGGTCCTGTGCTACTACAAGATGGAAGTCTTGGTCCTTGAAAATATATGTCCTAAAGCATTTTCAGAAGATAAGGATGGTCAGCAAGACCCATAGCCATCAGGAAGAAAGAGATATGGCAGCAGTTTCAGAGCCTTGGCCCCAGTACATTTTCTGTCTCCTTGATTTGAAAGACTTTGTTGGTAGCAGAGGTCTGTGCATTCCAAGGGTTTGAACTTAAAGGGAATGTCATTTTTGTTAACCTTTAACTAAGAAGGCAGTCCAGGAGGAGATAAATTATCTGCTCAAAGGGAAATAGTGGTTGCATTCAAAGAGGAGATAGGAGGTTACTGAGGTGCTACTGTGAACGACCCCATGACCCTTCTTTTCATTGGAGGATTGATGGAGAAAAGGTTCCCCCCATTTTTTCTCTGGATATTAAAGGTGAAGTCTCAGGAGTACTGAGGAAAGGATGACAGGAGAACTTGAAAAATTGAGAAGTATATGAATCAACTAAACAAGGAGGCATTTTTCTGAGACTTCTAAAGCAACTAAAGAAAATGTATTAACCTTCTAATGAAAATATTGCTATCCAACTCATCACTGGAAACAGCTCTTGGGGTAATTGCTCCTTTCACCGTTTTAGGAAGTTGCTTAGCAGGATCCAAGCTCTTGGGATTTCATCTACAGTGCCTACCTGCTGTTGGTCAAGAGGCAGTGACAGAATGATTTAGATTAAAAGGAATAGAATTCTGTCTCACAGTTTTGAAGTGTGCTTAGGACAGTGGTTGAAAGCATTAAGTCAGAACCTGCTCTAATGTGGCAGACACTAAGATGTAGTGGTCCCAGTGACTAGTTTAGACTCTTCGAAGATCACTAGAGATCGGAGAGTGGAGGCTAGAGGTGTGAGGAGAAAAAGAATGGCAGATATTGTTAAGTCCTTAAAAAACATAAGACTGAATAAGGTCACTAAGGTCACTAGTATCAGTTTCCTGGTTTTGATATCCTACTACCATCATATTAGATGTCACCATTGCGGGAAGCTAGGTGAAGCGTACATGGGGCTCTATGTACTATTATTGCAACTTCTTGCGAGTCTATAATTTCAAATAAAATGTATAAAAGAAGTTGTGTGGTGGGGGAGGTGAGAACAATCCTCATGAACTTTAATGAGTATTTTTGTGGCTCTTTACAATTTTTAACACTTCTACAAAAGTTATCTCATTTGCACCTCCCAACAGCACTTAAGGTAGCAAAGGTGTACTATTATCCTATTTTATGGATAAAGAAACTGAGGCTCAGAGAGAGAAAGTAACTCATCTGTGGTCACAGAGAACAAAGTGCAAAGGCAAGGCTCAAATTCACATCTTTGGGTTCCGAATGCCATGATTCCTTGAGTCCAAATCCATCTGGCCTAGGTCGGGTCACACAGACACAGACCCTGAGACAAGGATCTAAGGGCAAGAAGCTTATTCGGGAGGTGATCTGAAGCTCCAGGAGGGGACCAGGGAAGCATGGCAGGAAAGAGTACAGTATGGAGTATATATTGCCTATGTGGGCAACTGGGGTTCACTCCTGCTGGGGAACTCTGGGAGGTGAGATAGAACATGCCTTTGAGTTATACCCAATTAAGGGGTGAGGAAGCTGGTGTATTGACCTCTCAGTCCATCCCGTATTGAGTGAGGGCAGTGCTCTTGGGGTGCTCACTCCATGGCTCCTCTAGATGACTCCGTTCTCAGGCCAAGACGAAACCTCAGGCAGAGAACCGAAGATACTGCTTGAGGTAGGACTCCATCAGCACATACTGGAAAGGTTAATGCTCAGGGGATGTGGGCAGGGTCCCCACCGATAGTGACTGTCCCTTTATTCTAGTACCCACACTCTCAACCTTCTGTCATTCAGACTGTTTCCTCTCATCCTACAATATTCTCCAAGCGTGTGCACGTGTACACACACACACACACACACAGGTTGAAGCAAGAGAGGGAGAGCTGCCCTTCTCTTGCTTGTTGGGCCCAGGAGTCAGCATCTAAGAGAGAAAGAGCAGCAAAAGTGGTGTGTGTGTGTGTGTGTGTGTGTGTGTGTACGTACATGGAGCCTCAATGCGTGCACATCTGTGGCTTTTTGAACATCTTGATTGTTATGCTCCACCAACTTATTCCAAAAGCAATTTGAGGCTGAGGAGAAGATATAAATGTTGATGTCCACTGGGTCAGAGATTAAGTCAAAAGTCAAAGGTTACTTGACGTTTTCCATTGTACCCATATAAGCCTAGTCCATCTCTTCAGGCTCCTTTCAAGGGGTCTAAACATGACCAAAGAGAGCCAATGGCTGAGGAACAGAGTTGCAGATAGCATTTATTTAGTTTGGTGGATGCTACAGAGGGAGGGTACCAGGATTCTAGAGAAATGGGCTGGCTAAGTGGTCATGTGAAGGAGGGGTAGAGGCAAAGTCGGCAGAGGCCTTTCTCATAGAGGTTGCCACACACTAAAGAATTGATTGGCTCATTCCTTATTCATATGGCATTTCTTCTCCAGGGTACGCGCTGATATACTCTTCATATCTGTGGGCTAATGTAATCATTATGTGCACACTCTAGAAATTAGTGCCATTTCCCCCTGCTTGTGCCTGAAATAGACATTTCAGACATTTATAACTCTCAGTCATTTTAATCCAGCCGTTTGCCCCAAGTATGTTCCCAATTAGAGCCATTTTGCTCTGTGGTTGATACCATGAAGTGGAACACATGTTGTGACCTTAGAAAAAAAGTCTTTTAAATAGCAAAGGTATACTATGTTTCCCCCTATTATAATAACTGAAAAGCAGCTGATGGAATCTTTCTCAACCATTTACCCAACCATAAAGATTTGACCCTTGAATTAAAATCATAAAAATATCCAAGGGATGTAATGCCTTAAAATCTAGAATTTTTTTTTGTTTTTATAAAACTTCCACAGCTTTAATTCATTATATCTTCATAGGTTTTTTCATATGTAAAAGCTGCCATAGGGTTGTGATGTCAAGTCATGAATAATAAAACTGTTCAGTTTTGGTACATGTAACATCATTTTCTTCCCCAATTTAGTATCAATTCCTTCTAAATCATACCATATTCTTGCATTAATACTATCACATTTTGTAAGCCTACATATAAAGAAGCATAAAACCACTTTAACATAGAAAATGCATTTGGATTTACCCATATTTTGATACCATGCTTTTTTGTGCTCTTCCAACTTCAGAGTTTTTTTTTTCTCACCCAATTTCTCACCATAAACTGGAAACCACATTCACTGACAGCCTGACGCCCTTACATTAATTAGGTCTGCCTCCTTTTCAAGGGACTGGCAATTTAAGAGGGCCTGTCTCTTGATGCTGGGCTCACCAGGAGCCCATTAGAGTTTCCCAGGTACAAGACATGAGGTACAGGTCTGCCTCCCTTCACAAAACAAAATTTCTCCCAAATCTGTGAACAGAGAGGCACTTGGTGCCAGCAGTGCTGACCAGGCCCAAGCACTGAGAGTCTCGTGCCACGCTGCTGGTAGCGTATGAGCATAGAAACTAGGCTGTGGTGGTTTTTCAGTGACTTACTACCAAACGGATGCCCCTGAATTACTGGACACAAAATGAATAACCAAAGGATGCTCAAACGCATTGTTAAATAGCGGAGGCTACAATATCATTGTGAACAAATTATTAAGCAACATCAGCAGAGCCGGCCATTTAACTTAAGTTTAGAAAATAACTTGGCATATGATATGACAATTTTGGCTTTGCCAAGAAAGAGCGACTCAAAAGCAACCCGATCATCAACCGCTGGAAGCATTTCATCAAATAAAGGCCATTTGAACAGTCAAAAAGTGCCAGAGGTAAAGTGTATGTTGGTGCCCATAGATATAGATGGGCCCTTCTAGGAAAGGTGGGTCTTTGTCACAGTAGGACCCAGGTTCTTGGAGAAAGAGATGAGTGAGACCCACTGTCTTAGGGAAAAGTAGAGCCCATACCCCAACCTCCACTTTTTGATTGGGGGCTCTCTACCTGGGAAACTCTAATGAGTTCCTGGTGAACACAGCATTTCATCTCAGAAATCCAGAGACAGAGGTCTTCTGAAATTGCCAACACTTTGCAAAAGCCTCTTTATTTGGAATCTTCATGAATTACTTTTTTTTTGAGGTATAGCTTACAGGAGAGTGCACAAATACAGAGTGTACAGTTTAATGGATGTTTACCTATGTTTACGCCCATGTGACCTCCATAAGATCAAGATGTAGAACATTTCCAGAGCCCCAGAAGTCTCACTCCTGCCCCCCTTAGCCACTACCCCAGGGTAAGCACTATTCTGACCTCTAGCGCCATAAAGTGGAATTGCTGGATCATAGGGTATATGCATGTTTAGCTTTAATAGGTACTGCCAAACCTTTTGCAAAAGTATTGAACCAATTTATAATCGTGGCCAATTACTTTTTGTCTGCCCAGATTTTCTGTTGTTGGCACTGAAAATGCTCGACAGCTCTTCTCTTGCTAGTGCTTGACCTAACCCATGACAAGTTTTCATTACCCCCCCCCCCCCGGGTTTATAATGGTGTATAAGCCAGTATGGCTGTCAATTGTCATTTGCTTGAGGCAAACGCAGAATGAGCAGTATGGTGACACACTATGATTTCACACATATCGTGGATGTTAGCGTGGATTTCATGGTAAGTCTCTGTAAGACAAAACAAGGCCATTTTGGTTAAATCTCAACAAATCCTGACCTGTGTCAGTACCTTCTGAGACCCCAAAGCCTAAACCACTTCTGCCTCCCAGGCAAGGAACTGCACCATTCTCAAAGGGCTTCCAAGAACTGTTTGGAAAACAGTGGATTTGAAAACCTAGGAAGCCAGGGGTTTTGCCAATGGGAGTGTCATCATTCAAGGCCCTTTTCGAATCTAAACCAGCAGATGGTGTCTCTTTACATTTTCTTCTTTTTTTCCCTCCAAAATCATAATTACGCTTAAAATTTTTTGTTTCAGTTTTAATTCAATTCATCTTGGAAAAATGTGTGCCCTTAAAGGTCTGGGCACAGCTGACAGAGGGTATATGACATGAACATTCTGTCTGGTATTCATGTCATAGACTATTAGTGCCATTTATTGAGAATTTGATTTTATTTTAAACACTACTCAAAAATAAATATATAAATGCCTGCCAGAGAACACCTCTACATTTTCTTGCCACCAAACAAGCTAAGAATGCATGCCCAATGGCAGGAAATGTTGTCTGGGGGGTTGCTTTATGGACAGCCAGCAAAAGGAGGATATCAAAAGGGGAAAGTAAATGAGTCAAGATTGACCAAATATAGATCATTGTTGAAGCCACGTGATGGGTGCAAGGGCTTCATCCTACTATTTTCTCTACATCTTGGGATTTGTTTTTCATAATAAAAAAAATTTGAAAATCATATCAACCATAAAAAAAGCAGTCAAGTTACTAATTAAGGGAAGTATGGAACTATAGAACAAGCAGAATTTTAAAAATAATTTATGGAAATCTGAATGTGGACTTGTATTGTGGTATGTTTAAAAAAATAATCCTTGTCTTTTAGAGACATGCCCAGAAATATTTATGGATGAAATGATATGATATCTGCTTTTTAGTCAGGAAATGGGGGAGATTGGCCACGGGTAAATGGTTGTTGCTGGGTGATGGAGCTTTGGGCGTTCATGTACTGCCTGAGCCATCTTTGTGGACGTTCAGAAAGAAACTAAAAAGGAATTCATACATATACATTCAAAGAACACAGATTAGTACCATGCGATTGCAGATTTGGTTTTCTCTTCATTCTCAGGTTATGAAAAGCTTAAATGATATTCTTTACATGACACCAGCTATTGCATGAAGCACCTCTGAAATTGTTCTTTTGTTTGGGGGAATGCATTAAAACCAATAAAAGTCCCAACAAAAACATGATTGCGGGGTTCAGATAAATGTCACCCAGTGGATTAACAAATCCCCATGGTACCAAGGGTACCAGTGCCAAGTTGCCTGGGGAGTAGGACTTCTGTGCCTCTGAGGCATGTCCGTCACCGGTCAGTGGGCTGGATAGGGCAGACATGCCTGCCTCTTCTAGAAGTTGATAGATCATCTTCCAAGGACTAATTGTTTCTGAACTGGTATCAGAACCCCATGGTGTGACAAGTGCACCCCACAGGCACCATGGGGCTGAACACCGCAGCATGCACAGTGCTTAGGGACACTGGCTCAGAAGCCAGAGCCAGCATCTTTGGGTTTATATCTGGAGCTGTGTGACCTCGGGTAAGTCATTTGATCTCTCTGTGCATGAGCTTCCATATCTTTAAAACAGGAGTGATAATAATACTCCATCCCATGGGGTTATTGTGAGGCATAACCGAGGTCAAGCCCTTAGAATGGTGCCTGGTACATAGTAAATGCTTCACAAATGCTAGCCATTATTATCATTATTTGTAAGTGGGTCTGTTAAAGCATGCTATTTCCCCATGGAGCAGCAGGCAAATGGGCAGATGACAAACAGTCATGCTTCCCATTCTTTTCTACCTAAAGATTCCCTAGCTGGGGGGGGAGGGGTGGGGGGGAAAGAGATGTTCACTGCAAGGAACTCTGGGAGTATAGTCTGAAGGGATCCTGTTGCAAGCACAAATCTCTTTAAAGTTTAATATTTTAGCTTAGAAATCCCACAGATTTTGCAGCCTGCAGCACAATATGGCAATGTTTGTCTTATTATAGAAATAATGTGAGCCACCCCATATATGTTTGCATAGAATTTAACGTCAAGAGAGATGCTTTGTGTTCATCCCATGGCTTTCCTGATCCTCTGGATATGCGTCTCAGTTCATGAAGCTGAGACACTTAGAGCCATTTGATTTAATGAACTTCCCAGATCTTCCTCCCAGACAATCTGGTGTGCTTCTCCTTAACAGCACCTTCTGTTCTCCAAGGAGCACTGCCTAGCTTTACCTCATGGCCTTTTATGGTCAGGGTATTAGGTCACATCTCCTCCTGTCCTTGTTTTCATTGGCTCTTCTGTGACTGTTGACTCAGTTCTTTTTGAAACTCACTCAGTTGCTTTCTGGGACATCATGTGGCTTCAGGACCTCCTCCTACAGCTCTGGCCACTCCTGCTGCATCTCTTTTGCAGGATCATATTTTTTTCTATTCTACTCCCAAGTGTCATGCTCCCTGGGATGTTGACATCAGTGCTGGGTTCTCATTCTATATGTCCTCCCAGAGTGACCTCACTAATACTCAAGTCTTCAGTTTCCACCTATAGAGAACATTCTAGTCTTTGCCTGCTTGATAGCTCTTTTCCCACCCGCTGGTACCAGAATTTCTCTTTCCTGAAGGAGCACACTTGTGGATTTCATGGAGCTGACTCTGTCCCACCCATTGCTACAGGTTTGGGTTCAGGACCCAGGCACTGTTGATCAGAATGTTCCGACTCCGGGTTACAGGGCTTGGTTCAAGAATGGGCATGTAGGGGCGCCTGCATGGCTCAGTTGGTTAAGCCTCTGACTCTCAGTTTCGGCTCAGGTCATGATCTCATGGTTTTGTGAGTTGGAGCTCTACATCGGGCTCTACGCTGACAGTGCAGAGCCTGCTTTGGATATTCTCGATCTCTCTCTCCCCACCCCACCCCCGCCCCTCTCCTACTCAATATTTCTCTCTCTCAAAATAAATAAATAAACTTAAGAAATTAAAAAAAAAAACAATGGACATGTAACCCCCAATGGATCAATCATAGCCTCTATGGAGACTTTTCTGCTGAGCTATCAGAAAACAAAAACAAAAACAAATCTCTGCTGAGTTATTGAATGAATAGATGTGAACTGGGGACTTTGGGGTTGCCAGAGGCCATCATGCCAAAGAAAGTCCAAGAAATTAATTAAAAGAGAGACAGAAATCCAATACTGTCTTTAAAAACCCTGTATCTAGGCCTGAAGCTGAAGAAACAACCGCGGGGCTTTTTGGTGTCTTCAGCCATGAATTGTCTTTTCTCCATGCACTAGTTTCTATTGGTTTTCTTGTCACTTACATCCACCCATATGCTGATGACTCCCAAATCCACATCCATGGCCAAGGCTTCTCTCCTGCGCGACAGATTCACAGAAATAATTTGCAATTAAACAACCCCCACACAGATATCCCACTAAGGCATCCCAGACACAACATGTTATTTGCTAAATATAATCACATTATAAATTTATATTTACTTGTTAATGCTTTAAAATTTTCCACCAGAATGTAAACTCTATGAGGACAGAAACTTTGCTTGTTGATTCAGTGTTGTATCTCCAGTACCTAGAGGAACACACATAATAGATGTTCAGTAATTATTTGTGAAATGAATGAAACAAAGGGATTTTCTTTGTAATATCATTTGTAATATCAAATACCATATTTGATCAATTGCTAAGTCTTATAGTTTTAGCTCATGAATATCTCAAATCCCATACCTGATCCCCTCATATTACCCCACTGCTTACTTCAAGCCCAAATTGCTTCTTGCCTGGACCATGGCAAACGTCTCCCAACTCCTATACCTCTTACAGCTACCCTCTACACAATTGCCAGGCTCTTCCTAAATTGCTTAAAATATATCAGTGATGCTACAGAGTTTTCTGGCTCAAATCCTGGCTCCTGCCTCCCTCTCGAGGTTCATTTCCTGGATCTCTTTCCATTCAGCTACTGCCTGAGGAAGAGGGAATCACTTGGGGTCTCTCAAATTCATCAGCATGTTTCTTTCCTCTTCAGCTTTTCACATGCTGTGGTCTCCTCCCATGCTCTCCCTTTCACCTTCCTGATTATCTTGCAAAACTCATGTTCTTTAGAAAACCTCCTCTGGTCTCTGAGTCCCCATTCTTATTGGAAGTCCCCGCTATGTTCACAAAGCTCCCTTTGCACCCCTCTGTGTACGAAAGCAATTACGTAGCACAGACTGTTTTTGTGCTGATTAGTATCTAGCTCTTGGCACACAGCTAGACTACATTTCCCAGCCTCCTTTGCAGTTAGGAGTGACCATGTGACTGAGTCTTAACCATTGGAATGTGGGCAGAAGCGATGTGCATCACCTCCAGGCCTGGCCCATTAAAACCTCTCACACATGGGCCTCCCTCTTTTTCCCCTCAGTTGAGTAGAGAGGACTGAAGGTGTTCAGGAGGGAGAAGCCACGACATGTGTGGAGCCACTCTAGCTCTGTGACTTGGGCCACCGTGGGGTCACAACTGAGAAATAAAAGAGGAAAAAACCCCAGGAAGTCCACTATCATCCTGACTTTTTTGACTTGCCTCCCCAGTCTGCCTGCCAATTATTTGCTTTTCAGAGTCTGCTGCCAGTTGTTGCTGCTGCCATTGGTATCCTGTCTAGAGTTCTTAGTTGTAGCCAGTGGGGGCTGATAGGATGTAGAGGGCTTATCCATCTTGGCTAGCTTCCGCTCTATCACCTGTAGCCTATTCCTCAATACCTGGCTCCTGTTTGCTAGGTGGGCTAATTAATTATCCACATTCAGAAAATCAACTATGGCCTACTCTTACCAGAAGAGTATTTTTCATTCTCAGCTTTACAATTTATGTGAGTGTGAAAATGTTTGAAACGGTTCTTGGGAGAACTGCAGACGTAATTAAGGATAGACAATAGATACTCCAAACAGAGGTTACACTGTGTGCTATTACTTAACTTTCCTGCTGGGAAAAGAATGGGTGGTGATGATTTTGCATGCAGGTCTTCAGATTACTAAGGAATGGAAATTTGCAGATTACTGTTTTTGAAACTGAATGTGTCTTGTTTCTTGAAGTTTACAGATGCATATTAAGCTGAGGTAAGAAATCTGTATTCATGTGTGGGCGTTGAGAATTGAATGTGTCAATTTTTGATTCCCTAAACAATAACATTTACAACTCTTTATTCTTATTTACTATAAACAGATATATCACTCAGTTAACACATATTTGTTAAGACCTCCTACATGCAATGCTCAGCGGTGGTTAAAAGTAGTTTAAGTATTACCTCCTGTTTAAAAGAATAGTGATGAAGTTCACTGATGAGAACTTGACATGTTGCAAAGCACTTTTACTCTTCTTGCTGATATTTTCCTCACAGTGTCCCAGTGAGGTAAGTTTTAGTCCCATTTGACAGTCTCCAGAGGCTCAGGAAGTTCAAGGAATCTGTCCCTGATCACATCATAATGGCAGAGTTGAGTCTTCTCCCCCGGTCTTCAGGTTCCACTTTCTGTTCCTTTGTCATTATGCCTGAGTCCAGCTGGGGAATAAAATGTCCCACCTACAAACAGTTATCCAATGGTTCCAAGCAGGTTATGACACATGCCAACTGAATGATCAACTGTAGCAGGGAGCACACTTTCCTACCTCCCCGCCCTAACTGTTGTTAGGGGAGGCAACCTTCTTGGAGGGGTGCTGTTGGCCTGACTGGCTTCCTCTGAGCACTAAACTCTTGGTTGCAAATGTTCTTATCAATACTGATGAGGTAATGTTATTCAGGACATAATAAATAAAGAACATGAAAAAGGCTGAGAGAATACTTGGGCCCCAAGTGTGAGAAGTAACCATCTTTAAGTAAAATTCTCCATATAACAAACTACAAATAACATACCCAGTGGTTCCAGCTTCTCTCTCAGTGAAGGAACTCTGGAAAACTTCAGCTGATCACTTTTTCCTTTGTAAGCAATTAAGTGTATTTTGCAAACCTAGATGTCAAATTAATGATGTGCAGAAGACGACTCCCCCTGGGTGAGAGTCAGGACATGGAAGATCACCTGCAAAGGGGCCAGGGGGACAATTTTCACGTTATGGATATGTTCTATAGCTTGTTTTGGGTGGTAGGTACTCAAATGCCTAAAACTTATAGGAAAGGAAGATTTAAGATCTGTATATTTTATGGTATATTCATTATATCTCAGTTTTTTAATGTGGAAAAGAGGAGCACCTGGGTGGCTCAGTCGGTTAAGTGTCCATCTTCAGCTCAGGTCATGATCTCATGCGTGGTTCTTGAGTTAAAGCCCTGCATCAGGCTCTCTGCTGTCAGTGCAGAGCCTGGTTTGGATCCTTCGCCCCCTCCCCCCCGCCCCCTCCCCTGCTCACGCATGTGTGCACTCTCTGTCTCTCTCTCTTTCTCTCCTCTCAAAAATAAATAAACATTAAAAAATGAAAAAAACATTTAACATGGAAAGGAAAATACAGTTTCTCAAAATTCTTTGAGGGGTATATTAGCAAAAAGTTTGATAACCATTGTTCTGGGCATACATGGAACAAATCTCTTGTTTTTCTAGCTTCTGATTTTTCCTTTTGGCTCCTCAGATCCATGTAGCTTGACTGTAAGGTAAACAATCAATAACATGTCTCATAATTTTTGTGTTTTGATTGTTAGCTTTAGTGTTTTTCTCATAGCCACCTTGGATTTTTATGCCAAAGAACATTCTCCAACAGAATAGAAGAGAAAGGTGGGGAAGAAAATTAACAAGGGGGAAGGTTAATCTTCAGATAATTTGGTGAATGGATGTATTTTTGTTTGTCTTTGTAATTGCTCCCTTCCAGGACCTCTTTTTTAGAGGAAGAATGTCATGATTAAAGTAGCTTTTTTCATGGAAATGGAGCCCCCAGATTGATGAGCTGGTTTTGAAGGATTGGTCTCCAATCCCTTATGAATTTAGAAGGGAAAATGCCCTGGCACAGGGACGTTTGCATGAATCAGGGAACAGATACAGTGGATCACACTGAGTGAGGATGCTCCGTACTGACAATTTTATCCCTGACCTGGCTCTGCTTGTCATTTCTCTGCGACTCGCCCATTTGGCTAGGCCATAAAAACCTTAATAACCAGCTGAATGTTCTCGCAAAGAGAACATGAAGCCCCAGGCTTCTTTAATCTTCTGGTGCAGTGGAAACAAGTGACAAGGTGGCCTGTTCTTCCAGGAATAATATTTCTATCTTGTGGCCACTTCTCACATCTGCTATGCAGCTTCCAGAGAGTTAGTCCTCCATAGTTTGTGTATCTGGTCTCTGCTCTGTAAGGCCCTCTGATTGTTCTCTCGTGCCAGAGATGGTCTCTGGGCTTTCACAACTGTGAGCCAAATCTGAGGATTTCACGGAGCTGCAGGGATCAGGAAATTGGGGTTTTTCTTCCTTTTCTTATAGATCTTCAGCTGACTGGAGCCAAAATGGTGCTTTGGCAATAAGGGACATCAGTGCCTTCACTTTCCTTCTTCGCAGCTGTGGTGGTGATAACAGGAATGAAGGGATGATGGGCTCACTTAGAACAGTCTGAATACTAATCTTTCAGGGCCCAGCAATAGCAAAACCTCTCTCTGGTCTGGAGGGTTCAGGTTTTTGCACTCATTAACACTACCACTCATCCTCAGAGGCAGCTTCTCTACCAGTGTCATTACTTATGGATGTGGAGTCCTCAAGGTCTTTTTTTTTTTTTCCACTTCGATCACCTTTTTGTCGCTTATGTTCCCAAATTTTTCACTTGTTTGCTCAGTATTCACAGCTTCACCTTTAACTCCAGCACCTAAGTGCTCTACCCCTGGCTCATTTAGAACACACACATCATGTTGAGGTGTGACAATGGCAGCACCTAGCTCCTTGCCTAGGAGCTCTGCATTGACGTGAGGAGGTAGGCAGTACAGACACCATCCTCTCTGGTTCTTGTCCTGGAGTTGGAACTTTCCTCTGCACATTGCTTCAGATGGGCTTGGCTCTGAGTATCTATGCTGCGGCCCTGGAGTGCTGACGACAAGATTCCTTCTTAGCTTATCACAGAGAGGGCTTGGATATTTCACAGAGACACTCTGATGTCCAAGTGGCTCACCTGAAGGATCCCTGCCGCAGGCTTCCAAAGGCTGCCTCACCCTCCTCTGCTAGCCTCGATAATGCACGGCCGCTCCATGTCACCTATGCGCCTGCCACCTGCAAATTCTCCAAAAGCAGCAGTTTTATTACACCCATTCTACACATAAAATCAATCTGATTGATTTGGTCTGGGAAGAACCGCAAGCACAGTCAGATGTTGGACAGCATGCAGAAGGTTTCAAATGATGTCCTTTTGGCACTGAAGAAATTGCAGTCCGTTGACCCAAACTTACAGCTGTCCCATGGCTTGCTGCACTTCTGCCGAGTCTGGTAAGTGTCAGTCACAGGTCCTAAGGCCTCAGCAGCATTTTGAAACGGATAGGAGCTGAGGGTTTTTAAGAGACAGTTGCTGCCCTGCAGCAGTCTCTGTGCTCTCCTGTCCTCTGTTGATTAGTATCTCCCCCACCCCTCCAAATTCATGTACACTTGGGACCTCAGAATGTGACCTTATTGGGAAATAGGGTCTTTGCAGATATAATTAGTTAAGATGGGGCCATACTGGATTAGGATGGGCCCTAATGCAGTGATTGGTGTCCTTATAAGCAGAGGAGAGGCCACAGAGTGACACACAGAGAAGTCCATGTGATGATGGAGGCAGAGATCAGGGTGATGTGTCTATGTGTCTATGAGCTGGTCACCACCAGAATCCAGGAAGAGGCAAAGAGGGATCTTTCCCTAGAGCCTTCAGAGGGAGCATGCCTCTGCCAACAGCGTGAGCCTGGGCTTCTGGCCTCCAGAACTGTGAAAGAATACATTTCTGTTGTTTTAAGACACCCAGTGTGTAATAGTTTATCATACCAGCCATGGTAAATTCATATATCTTCTTTCTCTGTCCACACTTGGCATTATTTGCAAATTCTTCTGTAAGTTCCATACCAGTGAGAACAATCTTAGCATTGTGGTTCAGTGTGGTGATTCTGAAGCCAGATTACTTGGGTTCAAATCTCGACCCTTCCACTTACTAGCTCTGTGACCTTGAGCAACTTATTCCACAGGTCTGTGCCTCGGTTTTCCTGCCCGTACAGTGGGGATTGAATGAATGAATGAATGAATGAATAATATTAAGAGTGTAGAACAGTGCCTTGAACATTGGAAATGTTATTTGGCATTTGTTATATGAAAAAAAAAATGTCTGTTGGTTTGAAATGGCCACATGGAAATGGGAATGGCTCCACAGAGGAGCAATTAGGACAGGAACTTGACCTTCAGAAATTGGGTAAGGCTGGTCAAAGTCCACCCAAGTGGGAGAAACAGTGTGAGCACAGGCTTACTGGGGGTGTGAGGGAAGGGGGCAGTAAGACTCTTTCAGAGCAGGACTTCCCACTCTTTTCTCCATGATGGTCAGCAGTGAGACATAATATTCACATACACACAGGGTCACTGTCAGTGAGGCTGCTTGCAGTTGCGCCCTAGAGGTCACCAACCAAGTTTCGAAGAGCCGAGGAGAGGCAATACCTTGGCACACCTAAAACCCATTCCCAGAACCTGTGGGGAGCCCAGGGTTTGAGTAGGACTTCTCAAACTCAAATATGCATTAAAATGCACATTCTGACTCAGTAGGTCTACGGACCACACTTTGCTTCAAAATCCTTTCTACCCCAAGTGTGATTTATCAACCAACAACATCAGCACCCTGAGATGTGGTTAGAAATGCTGAATCTCTGGTCCTCCCATTCCCACCCCAAACCTAGTGAATTAGAATCTGCATTTTAATCAAGTTCTTAGCTGACTGAGATGCACTTTAGCATCTGAGAAGCCATGGCTTAGAAGACCCAGCCCAGCTTGCTAGAGGGGAGGGTCTAGCCACCTTGTTCTAAGACCCAGCTGTACGTAAGATCCTTGAGGGAGGCTTTAAAAAATCCTGATGTCCAGGTCAAAGTGGCTCAGTTAAATCAAAATCTCTGCAAGTGGGGCCCTGGGGAATCAGTATTATCTTTTAAACTCCCTGGGTGATTACAATTGTGCCCTCAGGGTTGAGAACCCCTGAGCTAGGGACAAACCTCTAAGCTGGGCTGGGAAGAGACTGAGGGCACACAGAGTTCTTGATGGAGGGGTCTGGGCCCTTTTTTCCAAGCCTACTGCAGCAGTTACAGCAGGGCTCTGCAGCAGTTGGGGCCTTGCCTGGGTTCAGATCTGGCTCTGTGCCACTTGCCAGCTGTGCGATGTGCGAGTTACTTAGTCCCTCTTTGCCTCCACTTCTTTACAGTGGGGACGATAATGGTAGTGACTGTGCCATAGGCTGTTTATGAGGATTAAATGAGCTAAAATGTACGGTGCTCATTATAGTACTTGTCACACAGTCAATGCCATGTGTCTGTTCATTTAAATACATATTTTACTCTTTTTGATTTGGGATTTTACTCTTTTTGATTTGGGAACTATGGTGACTTTCCTGTCACCCCACCCTATCTTCAGTACTAGGTTCTTGGGCAGCAATCACACCTCTGACTAGGCGCTCAATAAATGTTTGAGGAATGCATGACTGAATGGTTACAATGCCCTCTTGTGTATTCAGTGGGAAGAAATAACAAAACATACAGTTGGGACTTGGGACTTTCAGTGCTAAAACTGGTGAAGTCACAGGAAAACTGGGACAAGTTGGGTTACCCTAAGTATAGACACCACTAAATGTCCATTTCCTCAAAGTACTCTTTCCAAATAAGCACAAAGAGAGATTCCCAAAGTTAACTCATTTGTGTGCATGTAACAAAGGCAATGGCAGTTCACTTCCTGGCCATGGTGTGTGTGTGTGTGTGTGTGTGTGTGTGTGTGTGTACATACATGCACATGTGTACCAATAATAACTAGAATGTAGTTACAGTGGCAAATAATATGCACTATGGTGAACAGTTTCCATGCTTAAAAGGGAGTATCGGAAGACCTGATTCAAATGCTGGTTGTCTGTCTCACTGAATAGTTTTGTGCTATTGGGCATGTTTCTCAGTCTCTCTGTCCCTCAGTTACTCTATCTGCAAAGTGGAGACAACAATAGTACTCACCTTTCAAAGTTGTTAGAATAGATGTGTTTATATATGTGAAGCATTAGCAGAATGCTAGACATGTAATAAATTTGATAATAGAGATGATGATGATGATGATGATTGCTATCATGATTGACACTACCAGGCAACCTACATCCCTCTTCTGCTTCTTTCCCTTTCTCATCTCCCAGCCTCTTCCCTTTGCTTTCCCAGAGTCTATATGAGCCCTCTACATCCTGCCTTCTGCTTCCTTTCCCTGCTCTTTCCCTCCCTCACCTAAGAGGCCACCAACAATTGTAGGCTGCTTAGAAGACAGAGCCCCCAGTTCACCCTCAGACACATGAACTGAATACATGCCTTATATTGTATGCCACAACAGCATTATGAATCTGTGTTAAACAGCATTAATGTGGATATAAGAAACTAATATACTTACTTTTCTCCCTTGATTGGTAGATCAGAGCCAACAGGTAGATGGCAGTGGATATGAACGTCAGCAAATATATGGTAAGTTCTGTTCCTACAACCTTAAAGATGACAAGGAGCATCATAAGCCAATCGCTATTAAAATTAAGTTGTTACTGTTTAAAGAATGAACAAGTGTGCTGAGTAATACAGGTTTCTGGTGGAGCAGGAAGGCATTTCTTAACTTCATTTCATTCACTATTTCTCATCCATAATTTGGAAAAGAGTATAGAAGCCACATATCAGATATGCAGGAGATTAGAAAAATAACAAATACTTTCACTGGAGAGCAGGGACATAAAAGTAACCTGACTCTTGTGGTGCCCGGGGGGCTAAGTCGGTTAAGCATCCGACTCTTGATTTCGGCTTGGGTCACGATCTCGCGGTTTGTGAGTTTGAGTTCAGCATCGGGCTCTGCACTGATGGTGTGGAGCCTGCTTGGGATTCTCTCTCTCTCTCTCTCTCTCTCTCTCTCTCTCTCTCTCTCTCTCTCTCTCTCTCTCTCTCTCCGCCCCTCCCCAACTTGTGCTGTGTCTCTCTCTCTCTTTCTCTCAAAATAAATAAACTTAAGTAACATGACTCTTGAAGCAATGGGTGAAATATAACCAGATGAGATTAACATGGATGAATGTAAATCTTGTGCAAGGGTCCAAATAAAATCACACCTGAACATATAGCAGGTGATTAATGTATTTATTTTTGTTATTTATTATATTTGACTATTAGTATATTATGTATAATTATATAACAAATACTATAATAGCATATAATGTATTACCACATATATAACATACAATTCTGCATATCCTTTGGACTCAGAAATTCTACTTTTAAGAATTTACCCTAAAGAAAAATTGTATGTGTGGGTGGGTGGAGGGAATGGTAAAGAGAGAGCCTAGAAATTAAAGTCAGTGCAGAACTAAAATGATATTTAAAAATTGGAGGGCAGCCTAAATACATGTCAGTGGTGATTGGTAATAAATTATGGTAAATTTAAACAAACAAAAAAAAGGAGTCCTTAAATATTCTGCTGCGCCAATAGTGTTTCTCAAACTGGGACCTAAAAACATTATGCATTAGAATTTTCTGGGGTGCTGGTTAAACATATAGGTTCGTAGACTATCCCCAGAATATGGAATGAGTGTCTTTAGGGGAGGGTCTAGGGAAATACTTCTTTAACAAGCACCCTCAGATATTCTGATATACTCTTAAAAGTTGAGAATTACTGTATAAAAGAACATTTAACGGCATAGGAAAGTGTTTGTGATATAGTAAGTGACCAAACAAGTTTCAAATAATATGATCCCTTTTATGTAAAAATACATAATTGTATAGAAGAAATTATGGAAGGATAAAGGCCAAAAGTATAGCCATAGTTAATTTAATGTTATATGGCATTAATGGCATAAATGTGCAGATGGATAATTCCATTTTATTCTGTACTTATCACATAATACATGAAATATTCCATTTGAGGAGGTAAAATCTATTTAGATTCAAGTAGTATGGTGTATAGGGGTGCTGGGTGGCTCAGTCAGTTAAGCATGTGACTCTTGATTTCAGCTCAGGTCATGATCTCACGGTTTGTGAGATTGAGCCCTGCATCAAGCTCCATGCTGAGAGTGCAGAGCCTGATTGGGATTCTCTCTGCCCCTCTCTCTCTGCCCTCCCCCACTCACTCTCTCTCAAAATAAATAAATATTTTAAAAAACAGTATGGTGTATAAAGACAATGCAGAGGAGGAGTCAAAGTTGGATCCCGTGTTTGGAAGAATGGTGATGTATTAATGGAGCAAGAAAGTCACAAAGGGAAGTTGGTTTAGGGAAGAAAGATGAGTTGATTTTGAACATGACAAATATGAGGTGCCGAGGCACATCCAGCAGTTGGCATTCTGGGTCTAGAATTCAAGAAATTGAGCAGGGCTAGAGGTGTAGATTTAAAGACAATAAAAGGTGTAGGAGTGGATTAATCAAGGAGGAAAACTGAATAGAGATAGAAGAGAAGGTGGCTAAGATTAGCCCCCTAAAGAAGGCCATTGATTAGTGGAAAGGAAAGGAAGAAAAGACAGCAAAGGAATAAAAACGGCATGGTCAGAAAGTTAGAACATGAACCAGTAAGATCCAGCATCACCAACCATCCCACAGAAGAAAGAGTTTCAAGGAGAAAGAGAAGATCAAAGAGGATGAAGACAAAGCATCATTGACCACTGGACTGTACAGATAGGTCAGTGGGGACCTTCCACAGAGTTGTTTTGAAGAATGGTGGCATCCACAGCCAGGTGGCAAGGAGCTGAGAAACAATAACGTGGTGAGGAAGGCCATTGCTGCATTCTGAAGTCACATCGTGGCCTCCGTTGGTGTAGAGAAATGACTCCTTGCCTTTCAGTCTCCTTTTCAAGATGAAGCTGGGACAATATCTCCTGGTGTTCTTTCTCCCAGGAAGAACGAACTGGATTGGGGTTCTTTGCTCTTTCATGGAACTTTAAATCACCGTTGTACAGTCTAATTTTTTGAGAGGTCATTAACTTTCCCCCTCCCTGCACAGTTCCCTTTCTTCCCCACCTCTGTTTTCTTGTCACGGTGAAGGTTTGGGGCTGGATAAAGAGTAGAAGTCACCTCCAACACATTTCCCTTTCTAGCTTTTGTTTCCAAAAGGCTCCATCCCTCCAGGGAATTGTAATGGTGTCCTAGAGCGTGAGGCAAGAGAGGTAACCTTTGGAGGAAAACGAAATGGGTAAATTCCTCTGGTTTGGGACAGGAGAGGGAAGTCTAAGAGCCTAGAGAGCTATGGGTCCCTACATTCTTCAACCTGATAGGACAAGGAGGAGGCAGATTTCAGACAATGAAGCTGTGAGAAAGAGGACCAAGGCCTAGGCTCCCAGCCGGTGAGGGCTTCAGGACCAGCAGCCTGGGGAGGCCAAGGGACCCTGTGCGCTGGATGTGTGACATCTCAATGATGATGTCTCAGGCAGGTCCAGAGGGTCATCGTGATATCTTAGCACTGCCTGAGATGCAGAGGCTGGTGCACTCAGAAGAGTGGGGGAGGGGCGCCTGGGTGGCTCAGTACGTTAAGCATCAGACTTAGGCTTCAGGTTATGATCTCACGGTTTGTGAGTTTGAGCCCCGCGTCGGGCTCTGTGCTGACAGTTCGGACCCTGGAGCCTGCTTCGGATTCTGTGTCTCCCTCTCTCTCTGCCCCTACCCCACTCGCGCTCTCTCTCAAAAATAAACAAAGATTAAAAAAAAAAAAAAAGAGTCGTGGAGAGGACCCAAGGATGCCTGGGATTGAATTTCCAGCTTGGCAGGATGGGGCTGGTTGCTTTATAGAAAATAAAGAAAACAAAGCCGCGTGTCCTGCTCACCCGACTTGTGGATTGAGATTTATATCTGCCTTGCTAGAGGAAGTGAGGCTCATATTCTCAAGCAAGATGAATGTTTTCTCCACCTGAGGGTCTCCAGATGATGCGACGGCTGGTGCCTAAGTCGTGGTCAGTGTGGTAGGGTGTCTGAGAAAATGGATTCTTGTCCATCTCTGCTGCTTGAGCTTCCTGCAGCTTTGGCCCAGATATTTCATGACTCTGGGCCTGAGCTTTCTCGTATGTAAAATGAACACATTGGATTAAGAGAGTGCTCAGGGTCCTCCCACATTCTGAGGCTCTTTGGCTTGGCTCTCTCCTTTCCCGTGGTAAGCGGACCCGGGAGTGAGGAGGCCGAACCGGCGGAGCCACAGCCAGCTTCGCCGCGCACTGTGCGCAGAGGCCGGTGGGGACCGCTCGCCTTCCCGAGGAGGCTACGCGTGTGTGTTTCGCTCTGCGCGGCCGCCGGACGTCAGATACAGTGCGTGAGTCCCTGGGGATCTCACTGGGCCGGGCAGAGGGGGATGAAACTACCAAGTTTGCTTCTTAAGCCTGGGCCATCCAGCGAAGGTGGGTTTGCATACTTGTCTCAGAAGGCTAATTTATCACTCTGGAGAGCAATTTCTCATTAGCACAATGTCAATACTGCTGGGGATTGGCTAGACCACCTTTGGAAGAGGTTAAATTACCCTTTAATACGCGTATGGAAGAACACGGCTCTGTTCCATTATGGCATTGCCGCCTTGCTAATTTGATATTTGATAGAAAAACCGAGGCAGTTCTAACTACACCTGTGTGATAAAAGCAGGATTATTTCCAGAGAGGTGGAAGGCAGGAAAGGAGGCTTTTTGTAGCTATTATCCAAACTGGCATAATTGATGTGAGTGCAGTGGGTTATAGCTAATGGTCTGTGTTTAATTATGGAGGCAGTGACACCAGACCTCGAGGATGATAAGGCACTAACCAGATGATGTACCGCTTTCTCAGTTATGTGCTAGCTGGAGAGGGTCAATACGGTGGCTAGATGGTCTAAATTCCATGGTTTTCCTGGGATTCAGGCGCGGTCCTTGAGAGGCACAGGGCTGCATTTGTAAGATGGGTCCAAATGCACACCGAGAAAGTCTCCTGGGAGAACAGTCACACGCAGGCCCCAGACGAAAGTGCTTTCAAATCCACCGCTCTACATATTTATTCTCCATTGAAACCAGGATAATCTATATTGATATGCACCGAAAACTCAGTGGCCATAGTGGAAAGATGGGACTTTTCATCTTGTTTCATTCAACAGAGCAATCAACAACGAAAACGCTCTTGTTCACTAGCTTGTTGAACTGCATATTATCACACTATATCATTATCACTTTTTAGAAATAGAACTTTCAGGTTTTAGCTAGATACCTGGCTGCCCAGCTAGAGACTGTGGTTCCCAGCCTCCGTGGCCACAGTGTGAGACCACGTGACGCCCTTTTAGCCAATAAGAAAGGAGCAGAAGTGACTGTGTGTTATGTCTTGGTCATGCTCTTAGCGGGAACTTCCTCCTCTACTTCTTCTTTTCCCCTTCTTGTGGGTGAAAGTGAGGTTGTGATGGGTGGTGGTTCAGTTTCAGTCTTGAAGATAAGGAAAACACCTGTAGGGTTTTGTACATTTTCTCTTTAAAAAATTTTTTTTAACATTTATTTATTTTTGAGAGAATGCGTGAGCAGGGGAGGGTCAGAGGGAGAGGGAGACACAGAATCTGAAGCAGGCTGCGGGCTCTGAGCTGTCAGCACAGAGCCTGATGCGGGGCTCGAACTCACGAGCCGTGAGATCATGACCTGAGCCGAAGTCAGACGCATAACCGACTGAGCCACCCAGGCGCCCCTTGTACGTTTTCTGTTTAAAGTGCACAAGCCGAGCCGGTGAAGTAGACAGGTGGAAAGTGGTCGCAGCATCTATTTGCTAGGCATGAGGCTGGAGCTCAGAGAGGCCAGACCTTTTTTCCTCAGTCACATACCTATGTGAACTCAGAGGCGCATCTTGAACCCAGGTGTTATGACCCTGATTCCAATGCTCCTTTTACTATAAAATTGCCTCTTCATCCTTGGAAACCTTAAGACATAGCCCTATATGTTCGTGAGAGGGAAGTCTGCATTCACTGAAACCCTTGCCGTTTGGGTGGCTTAAGCATCCCCACGTAGCTCTTATCCTCTCCTTTCCACTTCCTCCCAACCCCCCACCCCGCAAACAAACAAACAAAAAAAAAGCAAAGCTCTGTAAAGCAGGGTTTTTAAAAATGGTCGATGGCCTTGGTTAATATCAGAACTTCCAAGGGTCGTCGGGGAGAAGGAGTTGCAGTGGGAGGAGTATTTTGTCAACCACACCGTTGAGAATTGTCAGCATGTGGGGTAATAAAAAGCAGAACAACTTTTAGTCAGTCTTATTATTGGTTTAAAATTTTCTACAGGTAGCGAATCCCTCATTACCTATACCCCCTTTTTGCCTGTGCCTTGGATGGACCACTTCTCTTACCCACCTCCTGTTTAGTATGCTACAGAATAATAGTAATGAAGGAAAGCAAAGTCATAAAATGCAAAATCCAATGAGCTCTTGCCTTGCTGTCTTTGATATGTATACATGTCCAGGAAGTGGCTGGAATGTTTTTACCAACTGTCGCCTGTTACATTGAGAAGAGCTTCTGTAAAGAAAAGGAAAGCTTGTCTGTTTCCTTGGGTTTTTCCTTCCCTCTTATCTCCATAGTTATAAGAGTTGGTTGTGTGCATTTTTTTAAACCTGCCATCTCGCCCAACTCAAATTTGATTATAAAGGTTGGGAGGGACAGTCGAGATCTGTGGCTTGATTCCCGGTAAGTTGGCTGTCGGGGAAGATAGCACTGACAACCGAAACAGCCCACAGAGAGAAAGGCAAGTCTAGAGAGTCCTTGTTTATTGTGGAGCCGCTGAATGACTCACTGGGTTGTGCTCTTCCTCGGAGGAACACAGAAAGATAAGTTTCTAAGTGCCTGGCAGAAAGCAGCAAAAGATTCTTTCTTCAAAGGCTTTATAGTAGAGTTGCCAGATTAAAGACAGGATACCAGTTAAGTGTGCATTTCAGATAAGCAACAGCTATTTTTTAGTATAAGTATGTCCAGACTATTACATGGAATATACTCTACTATTAGATACAGGATACCCAGTTAAGCTTGCATTTCAGAAATGCAGAATTTAACAAAGCATCCTGTATTTTTATTTGGTAAATCAACAGCCCTACTTCTAGAAATCTAGCAAGATTTTGTGAAATAGTCTCTTTCAATTCAGGAACAGCCAATGCTGTGTTTCCCTTGCAAGGTGATGTGGGCTGTTTGCATGTGTTTATTGGTGGGGTGGGGACATGCACAGAAGAAGATCAAGGGGAAAGAGACTGGACTGGAAGACAGGAGACTGAGCTCTGAGTCCTCTGCCAGCAACTGGCTGTGTGAAGCTGGACAAGGCACTTCATCTGTCTGAGCCTTAGCACCCTAAAAGGAGAGGATTAAATGGTCCCTATAAGGATAAAATGATCCTATACTCCTGTGTTCTTCCCCATGCTACAAATATTATGATGGAATTCATTTTCCCCATAGCTGATGTAGGTTGGTGCTGTCCAATAGAGACAAAATGCAAGCTACATGTGTGGCTTTAGATTTTCTACTAGCCACGTTATAAAAGTCAAAAGAAACAGGTGAAATTAATTTTACTAATATATTTTATTGAACCAATTATATTAAGAAATTATTATTTCAGTATGTAATCAGTATAAAAATCATTAATGAGATAGTTTACATTCTTTTCTTTGTGCTAAGTCTTCAAAATCTACTCTGGATCCTCGTGGCACAACTCAGTTCGGACTAGCCACATTTAAAGTACCAAACCACATGTAGCTATTATACAGCACAGGTATAGACTAAATAACTAAATAGATAGGTAAATAAATAAATTTTAGAGAGTTGGACAAGTTCAAAAGTGAGAAATCTGTAGTGGGTTCTGGAGAGAACTTAGGCCATCTGGGAACATATTCATAAGCTTTTTGAAACTAATATACAGTTGATTCTTATTATTCATGGATTCCATGTTTGTGAATTCACCTACTTGCTAAAATTTATCTGTAACCCCCAAATCAATACTTGTGGCATTTTTGTGGTCATTTGTGAACGTGTCACATGTGCAGGGTGACAAATTTGAGTTGTCCAGTGCACATGTTCCCACCTGGGGAGGAACAAGGTGACGTTCTGCTTTCTCGTATCAGCTCTCATACTGCGCAGAAGGTCCTTTTTGTGGTCTGTTTAGTGCCACGGCTTTTGCATGTTTTGTGCCTTTTGTGGGTGATTTCACTGGTTAAAATGGCCCCCAAGCATAGTGCTGAAGTGCTTTCTAGGGCAAGAAGGCTGACCTGTACCTCATGGAAAAAAATGTGTGTTAGATATGCTTCTTTCAGGCATGAGCTGGAGTGCTATTCGCCATCATTTCAATGCTAATGAATCAGCTGTATAGTAAATGAGGTTCCTTAAAGAGGAACACACATAAAACAAGGTTATGTATTGATCCAGAAGTGCTGTGACCTGAGGTTCACGGCCAGGAATAATGGCTCAGTATTCACCAATACCAGTTCACCACATGACTACCGTGAATAATGAGCATCGACTGGACTTTGTTTTTTAGAATAGTTTTAGACTTACAAAAAAGTCAAACAGATAGTATAAAGATTTCCTGTATATCCACCTCCTGAACACAGTTTCCCCTATTATTGGCACATTACATCGGTACGGTACGTTCATTATAATGAATGAACCAATATCAATACATTATTACTAAGTAAAGTCCATAGTTTATTCATATCTCCTTAGCTTTTACTTAATGCCACTTTTCCGGATATCAGGATTTCGCATTACATGTAATTGTCACATTTTCTTGGCCATGATGGTTTCTCAGACTTCCCTTGTTTTTGATGACCCTGATAGGTTTGAGGAGTACTGGTTACATACGTTGTAGAATGCTGCCCTTGCTGGGATTTGTCTGATGTTTTCCTCATGATTAGGCTAGAGTTACAGGTTTGGGGAGGAAGATCACAGACGTAAAGTGCCATTTTCATCACTTCATATCAAGGGTACGTGCTATCAACATGACTGATGATGTTGGCCTTGGTCACCTGGCTGAAGTAGTTTGCAGATATTTCCACTGTGAAGTTAGTCTTTATTCCCCTTTCCGTACTGTTCTCTTTACAAGGAAGTCATTATGGGTAGCCCACACCTAAGGAGTGGGGAGGTGTGTTCCACCTCCTTCAGGGTGAATTATCTACATAATTTATTTGGAATTCTCCTTCACAGGAGTATATCTCTTCCACTCCATTTATTAAGATATTCAATCATTTATTTATATCAGTAGGGACTCAGGGATATTTATTTTATACTTTGGGTTAGAATCCAATACTACTTTATATATTTTGTAACTCAAATTATTCCAGCTTTGGCGATGTAGAGCGTTTTCTGTTGACCCTTGTGACCAATTAACATACTCCATCATTGTATGTGTGTGTGCATGAGGGGGGGGGGGGGAGGGAAAGCACTTCCTTACTTTGTGGCACTACAAGATACTCCAGGCTCATTCTGTATATTTCTTGGAATTAACCATTTCTCCTAGAGCCCTGGTTCCTTTTTTTGGAGACTGGTATTAGAAACAAATTAGAAACCAGTATCTGGGAAGTAGGTTTTCTCATTGTTACTGGGGTATTGTGTCTCAGTGGACAGAGGAAAGAAATATATATAGGTGTGTATACTAACCCATACATACATACATCTCTATAAATATTTCTATATATAGCCATCTGTATATTAAACTAAACCTAAACTCATACTGATGCCTCCAACTAATCCATTACCACATGGATCATTCTAGCCTCCTCCCCTTGCTGATCTGTAAATTTCCACTGCAACAGTGAGAAACCTGACTCCCACCATCTGCCATCCATTTACTTAATTGTTCAATTCCAGTGTACATGTATTGAGGTATTAGCTATACATGAGTATCATAGGCTTATATAAAATGACTTTATTTCCATTATAAAATTAACATATATTTAACAAAGAAAATAGGAAAACTAGATACAAATTGAGAAAAAGCATCAAAAGTAGGTCCTATCACCCCAATACAACCTTTGCTGATATTCAGAGTTATTTTCTTCCCCTCTGCCTTCTCACTGGCTCTTTAAACCAGTCAGACTCTCCCCACAGCCCCTAGAGCTGCTAGTAGCCACCTCTCAGGAACCTTCTTGTCTCCTGCTGTGTGGGCCCTAACTCCATTCACCCAGAAGCTGACCTGCTCTGCATCTTTGGCCATCCCAGGGACACCAGCATAGCCTTACTTCACCTCTGGAAATGAGAGACTGATCTGTCTCAGACCCTACTCCCAAGCCCTCGTGCCCCAAGACCCAATTCCAGCCTTGTCCTGTTTCTTTTTTTTTTTAATTTTTTAAATGTTTATTTATTTTTGAGAGAGAGAGACAGGGTGTGAGTGGGGGAGGGGCAGAGAGAGAGGGAGACAGAATCCGAAACAGGCTGAGCTGTCAGCACAGAAACCAATGCGGGGCTCAAACTCAAAAACCGTAAGATCATGACCTGAGCGGAAGTCGGACGCTTAACCGACTGAGCCACCCAGGCACCCCTAGCCTTGTCCTGTTTCCAGTCTCTTTCTTACTATCATTTTTTGGTCCATTTTTCATAGTTGTATTCATGTTTTAGGTATGAATTTGAATATTACTTTTTCTGTCTTAACAATATGCTCATAAGCATATTCCATGTTATTGCAGCTTTCCTAATCACCATTTTCCTATGTTCGTTCCATCGACAGGATTTACCATGTTTCTTAAAAAAAACTATATCTTACCAGAAACCTGAGCAGTCCCAATTTCCAGCTATTATACATCCCCCTGAAATGACACCTTAGTACCCTATAGCCTTTTCTGTATTTAGAACAAATAAGACACATTAGAATATATTTTGAGTCACTCCCAGAAATTGTGTTATTAAATCAAAGAGTGTTTGAAATTTTCAATGTACATTAGTAAATTTCTTAAACCGGTGTGGCACTAATTCAGCTTAGGTTTAGTGTTGAAAGAGATGGCCTCAGGTTTCCCAGTCCCTAGCCCCAGAGGGTTGGAAGAAACAGAAAGGACCCCAGATCTGATCCAGTGAGGCGATTGCTTGGTTTTCTTTTTATATTATGACATGAATCTAGATACACCACAGACAAAGCAGGGCCTCAGAGCATGGTAGTAATGGTAGCTGACGTTTACTGAGGGCTTCCTGTGTGACACGCACTCTTTCCGACACTCTTAGCGGTATTCAAGAATTGCATTCTCGCAACACTAAGAGATAGACATCTGCTGATCTCCATTTTGCAGATAGAGATACTGAGGCATAGAGAAATTAAAGAACTTGCCCAGGGTCTCTTGTTCTGTACATGGTACAGACAGGATTTGAACTCAGGCAATCTAATGCCAGAAGCCATTCTCTCGATGGCCCAGTTGTGGCTGTGTGAGATGAAAACTATTTATTTATTTAAATTTTTAAATGAAAACTCTTTTTAAAAATATTTGTTTGAGAGAGAGAGTGTGTGCACAAATGGGAAAGTAGTAGAGAGAGAGAAAGAGACAGAGAGAGAGAGAGAGAGAGAGAGAGAGAATCCCAAGCAGGCTCCACACCACTGGCACGGAGCCTGATGTGGGGCTCGAACCCACGAACCGTGAGACCATGACCTGATCCAAAACCAAGAGTTGGACGCTTAAGTGACTGAGCCACTCAGGCGCCCCAAGATGAAAACGCTTAATAAAACAGTCACCTTTGGACGCCCGAGTGGCTCAGTTGCTTGAGCGTTGGACTTCAGCTCAGGTCATGATCTCACAGTGGCTGAGTTGGAGCCCCACACCAGGCTCAGTGCTAACAGCACCACCGAAGCTGTCAGTGCAGAGCCGGCTTTGGATCCTCTATTCCCCTCTCTCTCTGCCCCTCCCTCACTTGTGCTCTCTCTCAAAAATAAATAAACATTAAAAAAAAAACCCAGTCACTTCAGTGCTGTGTATTATTTACTCTTTCCCAATACCAGCATTATAAAGAGTGCTCTCTTGTCATATTCTATGTGTCTTTCTTTTTAAAGTTTCCATTATAGAAAAACTTTTATTTAAATGGGTCAAAGAACACTATGAATAAAGGTTACTTTCTTTACTGACAAGCTTTCCAAAAGAGAAATTTGCATTTCTGCTGATTAAAACTGTATCACAGATACAGGTGAGGGTTCAATTTCTAGCAAATAAGGACGTGCAAGTTGCCGAGCTGAGCTCAGCAACTAACTTGTGGGCTTTCCTTGCTCTTTGAGGACTAGTCTTTCCCCACTGCTTCAGGGATTCCTAGAAACAATCTTGAAAAAGGTGCATGACTCTAGAAAATGTTTTCTTATTTAAAAAAGATCAATTCTTTATTTTTCTACATATAATGTCTAAGAATTTTCCTTCCTGTACAAGTAAGGAGATCAGGTTGTGGTGGTCTTCAATAGATGGAAAAAGCAAAGGAGACCATTTAAAAAATGGCCTTTGTTTTTTTTAATGTTTATTTATTTTTGAGAAAGAGAAAAAGGGACAGAGCACAAGCGGGGGAGGGGTAGAGAGAGAGGGAGACACAGAATCTGAAGCAGGCTCTAGGCTCTGAACTGTCAGCACAGAGCCTGATACGGGGCTTGAACTCACAAGCCGTGAGATCATGACCTGAGCCAAAGCCAGATGCTTAACTGACTGAGCTACCCAGGCATCCCCCAAAAAATGGCCTTTGAAAAGGTTAAGATTCCCTCCACCATCCCTGGTTATAACCATGTTAGTTACGGTAATACTGGAATCTCAGTAGATGAATCCACTAGCTGTTTATTTCCCACTAATGTCAAGTTCCATTGGCAGGGCCCTTGCTCAGCAGATGGCCTTCCATGGCCTCCCTCGAGGGGCCCAAGCTCCCTCCATCCTGAGCGAGGTCCTCAGCATCGGCGAATGGGGAAAGAGACCCTGCAGGAGGCAGCCTCACTTCTCAGCCAAGAAGTGAGATGCGTATTTCCACTCACGTTGTGCGGGAAATGGACTCCCTGACTAGGCGGCTGCTTTCCAGCCACACCTCAACGTCTCAGAGGGGAAGGCCGATCCTGATGGCTGGCACGTCATCTCTGTCGTGAGAACCTTAGATGGAATGAGCCAGGTCCCCAGAATGTTGAAGCCAGTGGAAATGGTGGAGGAGGACGCTCCGAGGAATCGTAGAGAGCACTGACCCCTCACTGTCCGCTGACCTGTGCCACATGTCCCCAGGCTGTCACTGGCTACTGAAATGAGAGGAGAGCCATCTTCCTGAGCACTGGACACAGAAATCCTGGCGAAATCTTGGTGGTTTGACTACAAAGTGAGCACAGAATAAGAAGAGTTAATGAGGCATGTGGAACAAACAAATAGAAGCGGGGACATGGGCTGGTTTATCCATGGGCACTGCCTTAGTTAAGCAACATCAGAACTGCCTGATGTTTTAGAACAAAACAAAACAAAACCAAAAAACCAGATGCTCTCTAACTGCATGGCCTTGTGCCTGACACTTGGCCACTCTGGGGCTTAGTTTATGCAAAAATAATGATGTGGGCCCGATTGTTTCCAAAGCATCTTCTATGATCCTATGACCTATGAACTATAGAATGGTAACGAGCACTTCCAGAGCCCTGAGCAAAGCCTCCTGTTACATATCTTGATCTGGCTGGTGGTTGCACAGATGTGTTTATTTTGTAAGCATTCACTGAGCTGTACACTTAGGATCTCTGCACTTGCCTTTATATATGTTGTCCTTCCATTTTATAAGTTTATAAAGGGAAACAAACCCTTGTCGCTTTATCCACCTCTCTTTAAATAAGAAGCCTAACATGTTTTTTTTTAATTTTTATTATTTTTCTTTTTTTTAATGTTTTATTTATTTTTGAGAGAGAAAGAGACACCGCGAGCAGGGGAGGGTCAGAGAGAGAGGGAGACACAGAATCCGAAGATAGGCTCCAGGCTCTGAGCTAGCTGTCAGCACAGAGCCCGACACGGGGCTCAAACCCACGAACCGTGAGATCATGACCTGAGGCGAAGTCGGACACTTAACCAACTGAGCCACCCAGGCGCCCCCTAACATGGTTTTCAAAGTCCAACTCAAGCCATGAAACATGCACAGGATGTAGACATCCTTTGTTGGGCATGTGTCCAAGATCTTTCCCCCTGCACTCAGTGTCTCTGGGATGGGGGAAAGGCAACTACCTGTTTCTTTTTAATTTTTGTTTTAATTTTTAAATATATTTTAAAAATTTTTAATCAAGTTTATTTATTTAGTTTGAGAGAGAGAATGCACGGGAGGGGCAGAGAGAGATGGAAAGAGAGAGAACCCCAAGCAGGCTCCACACTGTCATAGTATGGAGCCTGATGTGGGGCTCGAACCCATGAACCACGGGATCATGACCTGAGCCAAAATCAAGAGTTGGTCACTTAATGGACTGAGCCACCCAGGTACCCTGGCAACTACCTGTTTCAAATGCATTGAGACTTCTCTGGAATCCCTGCTTCTCGTAGACATCAAGTCCAGGGAAGAAGGAAATGAGGCCAAACATGGCCATAATCTTTAAGCACGCTGACTGGTTTTTATTGACTCTTGGCAGGATCTTTAGCAGGTGTCCCTTGGTACTGGACATGTCACATCTCTGGCCATCAGCCACACGTTGTAGGCCCCTCTGAATGGTCCCTGTCTTCAGGCAGTTCCTGAGTCAGAGGTCATTCTGCATGTGACCTCATCTTCAGACCATACCAGATTGGGCAGAGATGGACACGTGTCCCAAGAACAGCAGATCTAGAGGTGACCAGAAACCGAGTGGCGGTCTGGAGAAAAAGTTCCACATAAATAGAAGTGACAGAGACTAACTGGCGCAAGCCGATCATCCTGGGGACCTGGGTGTGTTACAGATACAGAGTCCGGCAGGTGGGGGAGAGCAGAAGCGGAGAGGTGCCTGAGAGAAGCCAGGCACAAAGGCCTTGAGGAGGAGGAGTCAAGAGCGGCCATGACCATGAACAAGCTCTGCACAGGCAGAAACCAAGAGATTAACCTGCTAGAAGGTGAGGCAGTTGATTGGCAGCAGCAGGCACAGAAATCCCAACATTGGGGACACTGAGTCGTAGAGGTGACAGAGCCCAGAGAAGGCGGCCATGAAGCCGTGAGCTGCCAGCGAAGAGGCCCCAGAGCTCCGTTCAGGCTCCCCTGAGGCCCCCTGTCCTGCCATTCCTGCTCTTCTTTCTCCATGTGAGCACAAGGTCAGGACTGTTGTCACCTTTATTTAATCTCTCAGTTCCCACATCCATAAAATGGGGATAATAATAATGCCTCCTTCTCAGCATTTTATGGAGTTTAAGTAAGTTAATACGTGTAAAACACTTAGGATAGTGCTTCCCACATACTAGGTGCTCAATAAACATTACTTATCTTAATGGTGAAGATGTTGATTATTGTCACGTGTGTTCTTAAGCCCCCAAGACCTGAGGCAGTCAGAGTGACTGCTACTTTCAAACAAAAGGGCCTAATTATTTTAACTAGTATTTTTAATTCCAAAGTATGTGGGTCAATATTCTTTCAACTCTGGCCTTACCTCCACTGATAACTTTGCTTTCTTTCTTTTTTTTTTTTTCAATTTTTTATAGTTTATTTATTTTTGAGACAGAGACAGAGCACAACTGGGGGAGGGGCAGAGAGAGAGAGGGAGACAAAGCATCTGAAACAGGCTCCAGGCTTTGAGCTGTCAGCACAGAAACCGATGTGGGGCTCGAACCCATGAACCGTGAGATCATGACCTGAGCCGAAGTCGGACGCTTAACTGACTGAGCCACCCAGGCGCCCCTTATAACTTTGCTTTCAAACACAGCCCAGTTTCCTCTCTTGAGGCTGTCCTCTAGAAGAGTTGTTAACTGTCATAGCTACTAGTGGCATCACCATGCTCCGAAGAGACCCTGTGCATGTTTTAGGCACTAGAGAAGTTGCCGTAAGCTAGAAGCATAGGAACCTTGCAGCAAGTCTGACCCAAGCAGTAAGCAAGGGGGACGTGAACAGTATACCGACGTGAGCTTGGAAGGCAAGACTGGCTTTTAACACAAACAGTAAACTGGAAAATGTGTGCCCAACTGACGCAGCATTCTAATATACGTCCTCCTCAGCGGAAACCTTGACATCTTGGAGCCTGCCAAAATGTTCAGTTGCAGGGACCTCTGGGAGAAGAGAACTGTCTTAGCTCGGGTTCCTCCAGAGGCTGACTCGGAAGCAAGGTCAAGTACACAGGGCCGACTTAGGAATGGGTCTGAGGAAACACCGCAGGGGAGCAGGCAAGCGAAACAAGGAAGGGAAGGCAGCCAATCGTGCGGTGGCAAGCCAGCGATCCAGTGGGCACCTAGCATTGAGCCCCCAGCACTTCCAGCCTGCCACAGAGGACACCATGCAGATTTCAGAGGCCGGGAGAGGTCGAGAAGTGTAGGTCTTGGCACGTGGAAGTGAGGCTGGAATGCACGCAAGTGGTCAGACAAGGGGAGCCAGGCACAAGCCTGACCGCGCCTGCAGCAAGAGCCCAGGCCTCCCTGGAAGTCACGGCTGCATCTGCTTTTCTGGGGGTCAGGTGGCTGTCTTACAAAGCCATACTGACAACCTGCAGTTCGTCAGTTTGCAAATCATTTGCGTTGAGACAAACGTAATGGTTCTCCTAAAATGGTAATTGCGTTTTCCTGGAAATCACAGGTTTGTTTATCTGCCACTCGCGTGTTGCAGCACATAGCACATGCAGATCTTGAACATGTTGAAAAAGCAGAACAGAGACCCAGCACAAGTCTGTTCACAGACCTGCCCGGAGGACACCAAATGGTATGTTATTCCTCCCCTCAACTGCATGTCACCAACAAAGGAACCCTCCAGGCCGGAGGTGGTGCTTTTCAGAGATGTCGCAGAAGGCAGCAGACGTGAGATTTCTGTCATTGGAAGGTCTGGCGGCCTTTCTGCCGTGTGCCAGTGGCTCGGGTGAACACTCAGGGTGGGGGAGGCTGCTACTTTCATTTACATGCTATTGCTACCCGTTTTGGCTGGCTTACCCACAATGCCCCAGACACCTATTTGAATGGGAAGTGTTCCATATTTGTAAGACAGACCATCTTGTGGAAATTGGTGTTTTGTCACTCTCCCGAACAGTGTGAAGTTAGGAAAATGGCTTGTGTGTCTTGTTTGTGTTGTAAAATTCCAGCATTTTTGTCTCCATCTTTCTTTATTATCAACATTTTTCTCAAGGGAGCTCACAAAAGCCAAAAGGATCCTTTTTACCATTTTTTTTCAGAACCATCCAACATGAAAAATAAAACCTTCTGTTATGCCTTAATTATTGTTTGCAAAAACTACTAGTACTTTCATGCCATGATTTCTATATGCCACTAAAATTGCTTGGTAGAAATGTGAAAGCTATCAAAAATCATTTTGAGAATTTTTTCTTTTTCTTTTTCTCTTGGAATATTGATATATTAAACAAAGTGGCTTATTTGTCCAAGGCCCAATATTATGGTGTTATTTGCCATAGATATTTACTTTTAAAAGCCATATTATTTCTTTTATATCCTAACTATTATTTTGCAGTATATTTCTATGCATTATTGAATTATCGCATTTTCCAATTTCATTTCTATACAATGAATTTTGTTTATAGAACACTCAAGTTGCCATATATAATATACATGCATATTTAAAATGATAGAAGCATTCAAAATTCCAACAAGAGTTTCATATAATTGCAGTGGTGTAATGTAATATAATGCAATAAAAATGCAGTTTATCCCAAGGACACATTGGGCAGAATGGAAAGGTCACTGTTTTCTGACCCCGATTTTCAAGTTTCTGTCTGACATTTACATTGTATATCATTAAGAGCATACACAAGTATATCATATCTTTTTGAGACTAATTTTACATTAATTATGTGTCTCTATGATTTGTTTGCATAATGGAGTATTCAGGTCTGTATTAGGAATGTCCCATAGACCAGCCCCCTGCTGTCACAAGAATGCTAGAACTAAATCAGTGAAAAGAGAGGTTGGAGAGTTCTTCTGAGACATTCTAAAAAGAATCAACAGGAGGCTTCTTCCAGTGATAAAACAGACTGAGCTCATGGTAAGAGCTCTCTTCCATTACTAATATGTAGAATTGCTGAAAAAAACATATCCCCAGAATTTAAATATATACATGAGCTCAGAAAAGGATAAAGGAAATCCCCAAGTGCCAGACAGGAAGAAAGGAATCAAAGTCAAAGCACTAAGGCCAAACAGGTACCCCAGGACCATGAAGATTTCACCTCAGACAGCCGACCCATCCAGGGGCTGAAAAGGGGCATGGCAGGTTTGCCAGGGAAGCAAGCCTGGCCCAGGAAGTGATGAGGAGGCTGGTGGCTGGGCCCCTGGGTGGAGGGAAGTCCTGTGCAGGAGATGAAAAGCCCAGGATTACACCCTACTTGGTGTAGAATTTGAGTTCACATCACCTGTATGGCACAGGAAACACAAGTCAGACAACTAACATAAAAATGGATCTAGAACCTTTGAAAACTCCAGAATTCCCAACTGGAACAAATGCAAAACCACTCTGCAGGTCCATTTTCACAGCCAGCAACTCACAGCACTCCAGGAAAAAAAAAATACAGTCTGCTAAAGAAGAATTCACAATAAAAGATCATGATTGTATAGAATAGTGCACTGTTGTGAGGGACAGTTAGAAAGTTCAGCAGACAAGAGAATAGGTACCCCAAATTGGGTATTAGAGAATCATCATAACACTATATTTTAAATAGTTGAAAACATAAAAGAGAGAACGAGAATGAAAGCCCAAACATAATATGAAAAAAAAAAAACTAGAGATTTAAATGAGAACCAAATAGAGTTTCTACTAATGAAAAATAGAGTCATAGAAATTAGTGGAAAGGTTAAACAGTAATGTAAATAATGGCAAAAAGAAAATTAGTGAGTTAAATGGTATATATGAGGAAATTACCCCAAACGTGGCAGAGTGGAAGGGGGGGAGAGAGAGAGAGAGAGAGAGAGAAAGAGAGAAAGAGAAAGAGAAATGAACTATGAAAGTAATTCGAGGGTGCCTGGGTACCTCAGTCAGTTGAGTGTCTGCCTCTTGATTTTGTCTCAGGTCATGATTTTGTGATTGTGAGATCGAGCCACACATTGGGCTCGGTGCTCAGTGTGGAATCTGGTTGGGACTCTTCCTCTCTCTCTCTCCCTCTGCCCCTCTCCCCTACTTGTGCTTTCTCTCTCAATTAAAAAATGTTTTTAAAAAACAAAGTAATTTGGACCAAGTTCCACCATATGTCTAATCAAAGTTTCAGAATGAAAAATTAAAAGGAAATGGGGGCAAAGCAATATTCAAAGACATAACAACAGAACATTTTCTGGGACTGAAAAAAGACATGAGTTTTTAGACTAAACAAAGCATATCTTGTCCCAAGCAAGATAAAATAAATCCACACCTAGAAAAATGTGGTAAAACTACAGAGCCCTCAACTAAAAAAGGAAATCTCAAAACCAGAGGGGAAAAGAGAAAAAAATAGCCTGCAGAGGAGCCATACAGGTTGCAATTCAGTCACATGATCAAACCCAACTGCACAAAACACTGGGAAATGTAGTCAGGCTGTATCTGAGAAAACAGCAACATGGCCTTCAGAGACCAGATGCCGTTTCTGCGACAGTATAATTATCACCTTCTGAGTGTTGGGCTCAGAACTGTGGAAGAAGAAGGGAAGATTAAGGATGCTCTTGGGAGATGAAGCCTTTTTAACTATCCTCAAATCACACTACACATAGCACTGGAACTTTCTTCTCTGATATTATTTTGGCTTTAACTGTTATAAATGGCAGTGAAAGAATTCCCGCGCCCAGCTCGAATATAACATGTTCTAGAAATGAATCTTGTCCAACTTAAACTCACAGAGAAGGGTGAAAATTTGGGTTTGTTTCTCAAACACTGAGTTGGCCACTCCTAGAATAAGAAACTCAAGAAGATCTCAGTGAATCACCCATGCTAGCCCCTGGCCAGTGCGCTGAGTCACGAGGATATCATTTGCATGTGGCACATGACAAACTCAGCAAAAGCCTGTTGAATCCATTGATTAATTCTTACATTCAGCAAACATTTTTTGGGTGGCTACACTGAACCATTGTTACCGATCTGCACTGTCCAGTAGGATAGCCATTAGTCACATATAGCTATTTAAATTTAAATTAACCAAAATTGGAATTCAGTCACACTAGCCACATTTCACGTGCTCAGTAGATAACATGTGGCTGGTGTCTACCACACTGGACAGCACAGATACCGAATATTTCCATTGTCACAGAAAGTTTAATTGGGTAGATGCTGGAAGTATAGTAGTGAACACAACAGACACATTTCCTGTCTTCATGAAGTCTAAATGCTTTGTCAGATGGTGGTGATAAGTCTATGGAGAAAAATGAAGCCAGAGTGGAAAAATAGGGAGTGGGAGTACAGGAAAGGAGGGGAAGTAGTTGCAATTTTAAATACAGTAGTCTAGGAAGGTGTCCCTGAAAAGATGACTGTATTAGTTAATGTAATGCTAGCTTATATAACAAATAAGTCCTCAAATCTCAGTGGCTAAATGCAAGTTTCTTTCTTGCCCTAATCACGGGGTTGTGGGGAGGGACTGTGGAATCATCAGGTGGCATCTGTTCTAACAGAGGCTCTGCCATCCACTACACAGAGCTTCCCAAGTTGCTCTGGGTGTTAACATCAGGTCAGCGGATGGCAGAAAAGAAAAAATGGAGTCTCGTTTAAGAGGTTCCTATGGTCTGTGGGGCAGGCCTGGAAATGGTGTCATCGTTTTTACTGGCATTCTCTTGGCCCAAACCCGGCCAGATGTAGGGTGACTAACCGAGCTGGTTTACTAGTACTCAGGGGTTTCCTGAGATGTGGGACTTTCAGTGCCCGAGCCAGGGAAGTTCCAGGCATATCAGGATGACTTGGTTACCTTAGCACATATCCTTACCTAGATGCACCTACTGCCCCAGCAGCAATTCTGCAATATGGGTGGGGAGATACATTTTGGTGGGTCGCTGTCTACCACAGCAACAGTCTCTCAAAGAATTGAGAGAGCCAGCATGCAGTATGGGGGGAGGGAGAAGAACAGTTTAGCCAGAGGGGACAGCAAATACAAAGGCCCTGAGGCAAGAGCGTACCTGGCCTAGAGTGGGAAAAGCAAGGGGGCCAGTGTGGCTGGAATAGGGAGGGGGGCTAGAATATTCCAGGGCTTTCTTCTCAGGTTCCTTCTGACCCACCAGTGAGCCTCTTGGAGTGTGCTTGTTCACTTCCATCCAACCGGCCATAATTTGTTTATGAAAAAATGATGACAATCTTGGCCAACTCCTTTGCCAAAACCCAGTTACACAGTCCATGGCCTTTCCCTGACTTAATAGTTTGATAGCCCTATCAAAACAGTTAACTGGCACGAGTTACCAGGGCTTAAGCTTGGAGGCCCCTTGCCTGCACAGACCCCTCACGAGCCCCTGGAAGGGGCCCTGGCGACATGTTCACATGTCATGTGATTTTGCAAAATTTGCAAAAATAAGACGTTCTAACCACAGTTGGTTAACTCCTCTGCGTCACGTTCTACTTCCTCTCTGCCATCCATCTACCCTACACCTGGCCGGGTTTGGGCCAAGAGAATGCCAGTAAAAACGATGACACCATTTCCAGGCCTGCCCCACAGACCATAGGAACCTCTTAAACGAGACTCCATTTTTCCTTTTCTCCCATCCGCTGACCTGATGTTAACACCCACAGCAACTTTGAAAGCTCCGTGTAGTGGATGGCAGAGCGTCCTTCAAATCTGCCGGTGTTGAAGTGGCCACAGACATTTTTGAGATGGGGCTGAGGGCAATTTGAGTTAGGAGTGTGCTTAGTGCCCTCTTAGCGGGAAATATGTATGTGGTGCACGGTGACTTGTGTGTGTAGTTAATTTATTGTGAGCCGTTCCTGTACAAGAGTGTCTCTGGAATCCTGTTTATTTATTGTGCCAATACATGTGGCGTTGTGACAAAGTGGTCCCCTGGCCATATCGAGATAGCGGCTGGAACTGTGGCACCAAGTACCAAAGTTATGTGCACAGCAGAGGAGGAAAAAGGTCTGGAAAGTATATAGCTTGATGTTATGGAAAACCCTTCCCATCAACAGACACAAGTGGGGACTTCAGTTCTCATTGATGCCTAATCAAAATGGAAGTTCTCCTGCCAGGGGTATAGTTGGTGTGCTGGGCTGAATAGTGTCCCCCAAAACTCATGTCCACCTGGAACCACCTAATATGGACCTCACTGGGAAATAGGTCCTCACAGATGTAATGAGGTTAAGATGGGGCCATACTGGATTAAAGTGGGCCCGAATCCAATGGCTGGTGTCCTCTTGAAGGAGAGGGCACACAGAGACACAGAGAAGCTGTGTGAAGATGGAGGCAGAGGTTGGGTGATGTGACAGGCCCAGGAATGCTAGGAGCCACGAAAAGCTGGAAGACACAAGGAGGGATTCTCCCCTCCAAGCTTTGGAGGGAGCACGGCCCTGCCGACACCTCAATTTTGGACTTCTGCTTCCAGAAGTATGAGAGAATACACTCCTGAGGTGTCAGGCCACCCAGCTTGCCCTCATTTGCTGTGGCAGCAATAGGAAACTAATACACTCAATAAATGCAGCATTTCTTGGGTGCCTGCGTGGCTCAGTCGGTTAAGCATCCGGCTTCGGCTCAGGTCATGATCTCACAGTTCATGAGTTTGAGCCCCACATCGGGCCCTGTGCTGACAGCTCAGAGCCTGGAGCCTGCCTCAGATTCTGTGTCTCACTTTTTCCCCCTCCCTGCTCATGCTCTGTCTCTCCCTCTCTCTCTCAAAAATGAATAAACGTTAAAAAAATTTTAACTAACTGCAGCATTTATAATTATAAGCACCCAGTGTGTCTTTTTTCTGTAATCAATTGGAGCAAATAGAAATAGAATTCCCGTGCTTGTGTGTACAAACTTGTAGCAATACTGTAAGCAGTAAGAACATGTGTGTGTGAAGTTATCTGTTAACAGGCATCCCTGCTATCATATGATAAGAAGATAGATTGCAGTCAGCCATGATGGATGTAAGGCTGAATTATTTCTATTATTTTAGTAGAAAATGATATTGTAAAATTATTGTCATGTGAAGATGTTATCAGCGTACCTAACCAGAAAAGAGGGAAAAACATTATAAATATATTTTAGGAAGCTAATTCATACAAAATACTGTTATTTTCCTAACTTTTGCTTGGGAGATTTATCTTTTTTTTTTTTGAAATTTACAATTTGTTGCAAGTTTTGTTCTTATTCTAAGTAAATATTCACGTTGGTACCTAATTTTGTATTTGTTGTTTTATATGATTTTTATTTTATTTTATTATTTTGATTTATTAAATGTTTATTTATTTATTTTTGAGAGATAGAGAGTGCGAGCAGGGGAGGGGCGGGAAGAGAGAGAATCCCAAGCAGGCTCCACACTTGATGTCAGTGCGGAGCCTGATGTGGGGCTCGAACTCACAAACTGTGAGATCATGACCTGAGCCAAAATCAGGAGTCGGACTCAAGAGCCCCCTCCCACCAAATGCTACAAAGCTCCAGGCCCCAAAAAGCCCGGTCTGTGATTGGGCACGAGAAACGGACTCCAAGGGAATTTTGCATCAGCATCTGTTCACTGCATGATTTTCTGAAATCTACCGGCAAGCTAAGCCCTCTGGAAGCTTGTCTCATAAGTGAACCAGTAATCTGTAGATTTACAGCTATCCTGCACCAACAGGATTTTCATGAGGTAGTGAAAACAGCTCTAAAATTGCTCGTGCTTCTGGTGGTTTCTCCACAGCAGTTCGAATGGCATCTCAGGCGGAATGCAAGTTTGTTGTTCCAGACTGTCCCCTGCACTGCAGACTGTTTGGCATCCCTGGCCCCCGCCCACTGGATGCCGGCAACAGGCCCCAGTTGTTGACAATTGGAATCATCCGCAAACATTGTTAAGCTTCCTCGAGGCCTGTTGTCGGGGGAGAGAGGCTCCGCTCCCATTGAGAACCGCTGCTGCACAGATGGCCCTGAGATATTCTCTGTAAATCCCACTTTATCAGATTAAAATTAAATTAGAACTTAATGCAAGGGCAGGGCCCCTCACTTTGTGCCTCACTTACGGGGCAGACCCTCCTCGGCTCTCTCACATCAGCCCGTCGCCCACACAAGTGAGCCTGGGAAATATATCGTGAAAAAATTCCCCGTGAGATTCTGACATCCGCTGCAGCACTGGTCCTGAAATGAGAGTGATTTTGTCCCCCAGGGGTTATTTGGCAATGTGTGGGGACAGTTTGGGTTGTGACAACTAGGGAGTGGGTGCCACTAGCATCTGGGAATTGGAGGCCAGGGATGCTTGTGAACATCCTTCTGTGCATAGGACAGCCCCCACGACAAATAATCACCCAGCCCCAAATATCACTAGGACCAAGACTGAGAAACCCCGATCTAGACATTAGATGGATTCCTGAAATAGTCTATGTAAGACCCATTTTATTTTAAAAAATCAAATTCTATTTTAATGTCATTGAGACTTTGTGTCTACCAAGTCCTAAGGCTTTCAACCCGGCCGACTTGCCTGGGAACCATAAGCAGTATGCCCGGGGCAGTCCCGTCTTCCTCTGAATTGTTGGGAACCCTCTGGCTTTGCCCCCCTTTCCCTTTCCCACACCTTTCGGGCTGCCCCCAGCCCTTCTAGATCAGACGGGGTTTGCCTGAGCCCCCAGGGGGTCCTGGTCTCACCTAACCTCTCTAGGCAATTATGACACGGCCAGTCTATAAATACTCACCAGACCTCTCCTTCTTGGGTACCCAGGAATCTTATATTTCCCAGCCTCTCTTGCAGTTAGCTTGAGGGCCATATGACCAAGTGCTGGCTCATGAAGTGTGAGCAGAAGTGATACACTTTGTTTTCCTGGCTGGCTTCACTCTGGGGTATCAGGGAGGGCACCTAGAAGGGCCCTATTGAGCGAAGCCAGTAGTAACCATAATGCTGGCCTGTGAGCCCACCAGAGGAGGTGCTTCGAGGGCACCGAATGACCTCAGGATTGAGAGCCGCAAGGTGAACCTGAGGCTGGGGACCCTAGGGAGTCCCAGCTGGACATCAAGAGTATCCATACACAGCATGTATAAGAAAGAGCCAGAAGAGAGAAAGCGGGGCCCTGAGTAGCTGAGTGCCACAGCTCTAGCAGTTGCCAGCTGTATATCCCAGCAGCAGAGGCAGCAGGGGGCACAGAGGCGAATGGACAGGGGCACTGTTGCTGCTGAGGCCTGCGTGGACCCAAAGAATGTCAGGAGGACATGGCAGCCTCCGACTCCGTGCCCACACCCCTGTCTCTTAAGGATGCTGGGTGGAGCTCAGAAAGGGACTTTTCTCAGATATTCCCCTAATTTTTTTTTTATTTTTAAACTTGTTAGACATTAAGAAAAGCTGAAAAAATAATACAGTCATCACCTGGACCTCTTCAGCAAGAGGCACCTAACATTTCTCCTGACCTTATTCCATTATTCTCTCTCTCTTTCCACTGTTCTCTTTTTTTCTCTCCCCTCCCTCCCTCTCCCTCCCTCTCCCTCCCTCTCTCTCCCGCTCTCTCCCTTTCCCTCCCTCTCTCTTCTACCCCCCTCTCCCCACTCCTCCTTCCCTGTCTCTCTCTCTCCCTCCCTCCCTCCTTTTGCTGAAGCCTTTGCAAGTAAGTAGCATAACCTGTGTTATAATCCATTCCTCTCATTAGGCTTTGTGATGGTTAATTTTATGTGTCAACTTGACTGGGCTAAGGGACATCCAGACAGCTGGTAAAACGTGATTTCTGGGGGTGTTTGTGAAGGTGTTTCTGGAAGGGATTAGCATTTGAATCAGGAGACTGAAGAAGAGCTGTTCTCACCAATGTGGCCAGGCATCATCTAATCCCTTGAGGACCTGAATAGAATAAAAAGGCTGAAGAAGGGAAATTTGCTCTCTCTGCTTGAGCTGAAAGAGCCATATTCTCCTGTCCTCAGACATCAGTGCTCCTGGTCCTGGCCTTTTAGACTCAGGCCAGTACTTAAATTGTTGGGCCTCCCTGGTTCTCAGGCCTTCAGACCAGAACTGAATTACCCCAGCTTTCCTGGGTCTCCAGCTTATAGACAGCAGATCAAGGGGCTTCTCGGCCTTCATAACTGTGTGAGCCAATTCCTATAATAACTTTCCCCTGTTTGTCTGTCTGTCTGTCTGTCTGTCTCATCTATCTATCCTATTGGTTCTTTTTCTCTAGAGAACGCTAATAGGATTTTGGTACCAAGAGTGGTTTTAAAGGACCAGAATTTTCAGGATGAATATTCTGAATTGCTTCCAGATTTCTGGAATTGGCTCTCTAACCTGATTAGATTTAAGGATACTAATGACTCTGTGTAGCAGTAAACAGAGTGGATACAATTTTGCTACATAACGTCAGTCCCCCTCCATAGTGGCTATGGCCGCTTTCCCTTTCTCTGGCAATGTGCGAGACTGCCTGTGTGCCAGCAGCCTTGTCAGCAGAGGGTTTTGTCAAGTCTGTGGATTTTTGCCCAATGGATGGATGAGAAATACAGTCTCACTGTAGTTTTAACTTATTGTGAGTGAAGATGAGCTTATTTTCTTATATTCAAGAAGCATGCGTTCGTTCTTTTCTCCAGGCTGTCTATACTTGTCCGTTTAACAATTTTGCTTTTGGTCTCTTTCCTCTTGATCTTTAAGAGCTCTTTATAGGAGAGAGAGGGAGATTAGCCCAGAAAGGGGCTATTTTAAACTGAAAGAGACATTTTAAAACTGGGAGACGTGAAGGCCCGATGGATTGAAAAGTTGAACTTGCTCTGCTTATAAGCAGTAGGGAGCACGAAGATGATTGGGTCATACACAGAAAAACAAGTCAGAGTTTTCTCTTCTCTTTTCTTTTCCCACATAGAGTCTCGTGTGAACAGAGCCGTGATGCGCCGCATATGGCTAACACTCCAGAAGAATTTCAAACCAAATGGGCTTTCCCCCTGGACTTCCTAAAAGTGAGGCCAGCTGCCGATACATGTAGCCAATTTGCCAACCAGCTCCTTTTTAAAGAACAAGATGCTGATGGGATCTCAAAAAGAAAACCCTTACAGAAGAGGACAGACATAGCTCTGGTTTTTAAATACTGTAATTGTTGGGGCGCCTGGGTGGCTCAGTCGGTTGAGCGACCGGCTTTGGCTCAGGTCATGATCTCACGGTTCGTGAGTTCGAGCCCCGCATCAGGTTCTGTGCTGACAGCTCAGAACCTGGAGCCTGTCTTCGGATTCTGTGTCTCCTTCTCTCTGACCCTCCCCTGCTCATGCTGTCTCTCTCTCTCTCTCTCTCTCAAAAATAAATAAAACATTAAAAATTTTTTTAAAAACGTTTAAAATATAAATAAACACTGTAACTGTCCCGTGATTAGGGGTGGCTCCTCTAGCGTCCACGAAGCCAGGTGTTTCATTACTAACAGCAACTCTCTCTTGGCCCTAATTTGAATTTGGGGCGTATGTTTAAAGTAGAAAACAGCAATAGAAAAATATGGATCTCAAGCTCTTGTTCTCCAGGTAAACATCTTGTAGTAACGATAACTTGAGAATGTCCTGAATTTGGAGTTTGAACGTTGGTCATGCGGTGTCCGCACGGTGTTCTCTTTGATGACAAATGAAAAGGAGTGGAAAAGAAAGCAAGTGCCCGAAGGGAAGGCATCTTGATTCCTCCCGTGAATCTTCGCGGTGGCTGAGATGTTCTCCAAGAAGAGAGGCGTCGGGCGGGACAGGTCCTGGAGACAGTGTTTCAGGTCCTCTTCTCAGCCTTAGAGAGAGAGACAGAGTCAGCTCGGATGTGGATGCGCAGCGGTGCGGACTGACCCTTGTGGGGACACTCACTCTGCAGGCTGCTCAAGCTGACCATCGTATGAGGAAAAGGTAAGCGGAGTGTCTGGAGGGAGTGACAGTGGCATTTTACTGCAATAATAGACAAAACCTGATTGGAGTGGGGTCGAAAAAGAGGAGAGCAGGTAAAGATGGCAAACGTAGCTCATTCCAGGAATTTGAGTGCAAAACGGAGTAAATACATGAGGGCAGTTTGTGGCATTGGGTGCGGAATCGGCGGGGGGGGGGGGGGGGTTGTACATGTGTTTTTAAAGTTTTGGAGCTTTTGTCTACCGTGTGTTTGTAAGCCGGCCCAGCGTTCTCCGGTGCAGAGAAGGAAATTGATGGGACAATTGCTGGGGTGAGTCCTGGAGGAGGCAAATGGGTAGGGTTGGCATCACACGCCCACTTCCTGTGTCGGCACTCAGGGCCCCGTGCTCTGAAAGGCCCTGTGCTCTGTTTATGCTCTGTTGCTGCCGTCTGGAAATTCTTGATAATTTCGCTTTTGTAAATAAAGTCCAGTGGAACTTAGGAGCAAGTGCCAGGCGCTTGGAGCCCCGGCTCACACACAGTCCTGTCTTCTCCACCTCCTTGGGACAGGCTCTTAGACACCTGCTCCCCAGCCGTCTGGTGCCCCGGGCCCCACCTGGCCGCGCTCTCACCCCATCCCTGCCCCGCGCCTGGGACAACGGCTGTCAGCATCCACTCCCATGGGGGCCTGGGTACAGGCTGGTTGAGCTCAGGTGCGCACACCCTGGGGAATTTCAGGACAGGCTGTGGTGGTAGCTGTCTTGCCCTCGGGTTGGTATTGCCACGGCTCGTCCAGGCAGCTTACCAGAGGCTGCAGCCTGGTGGAGACGAGCCTCTCGGGCACCCCGGATCCAGGTACCTGGCATGCCCTGGTGCACAGGTTTACAGATCCCCGAGGTTCTTCCATCTGCCTTGGATTGGGGAGATACACTGGTGGGAAGCAGGGCTCGACTTGCTCAGAGCTCACCCCCAGCCTCAGTGCAGCGGCTAGGCAAGGTGGCTGGTGGGAGGGGAGACCCAGCAGCCTGCAGGCCCAAGCGTGGGCAGTGAAATTTGTGCTAATAATATAAACCTTTAATTTTTTCTCTATCTATCATGACCTTAAATAGCAAAAAGAAGCCCCATGACAAGTCAAGGGAGAAACTGAGAAAGAAAGGATAGGGTTTTATATTTGAGTACTGTTGTCCCTGTTTTTTAAGCCAGGTGCTCTGCATTTATATGTTACACCAGGCCCCACGGCTATGTACTGAATACCTACTCTAGGCCACGCACTGCACTAGATGTTTTCACACAGATGATCTCATCCGACTTCCTTGGTAATTCTGCCCTAATGACACTGTTCTTAGAGCTGAGTGAGAGCATCCATGAGCGAGCATGATGGCTGAGGAGGGATAGGAACTCAGGTCTGTTCTTTTTCTCGGAAGCACCTTGAAATTCTCCAGGCAGCAGAGATGATGCAGTGTCTTGAGATAAGCCTTTTATGTTAATATCAGCACTTATCAACTTCAGTAGCTACCGACTGATCTCTGAAGAGTTCTGTTTTTAATTCTTTCCTTTAAAAGCATGTAAGCGGTGGGGTTTTTTGAGTGATAGGGGACTTTGCAGGTGGGCCAGTGCTGCACGATCCAGAATGGTAAACAACCAGCTCTTAGTCAAAAGTAAAAGCGTCTTCTGTAGCATTTGCCAGTCTTCATGGTGTAAATCCTCTCACCGTAGCTGATTTTAAGCTCCCAATGTGATGAGGAGTTGGGAAGAGATGCGCAGCAACACAGCATTATATGGCTTTTCCATTGTACAAAGGTAGGACCTAAGACCCCCTCAATATCATAGGTAATATAAAATATAGTACAATACTTAGTAAATTATTTTGTTTTTACTATAATTTGTGTAATTCTGTTTAATTCTTTTCATATTTCAAGTTTTTATTTATTTTTTAAAAGTATATTTGTTTATTTTTGAGAGAGAGAGAGAGAGAGAGACAGAGCTTGAGTGGGGGAGGGGCAGAGAGCGAGGGAGACAGAGAATCCGAAGCAGGCTGTAGTCTCTGAGCTGTCAGCACAGAGCCTGACGTGGGGCTCGAACTCAGTAACCATGAGGTCATGACCTGAGCCTCAGGCGGGATGTCCAACCAACTGAGACACCCGGGTGCCCCTTAAGTTTTCATTTAAATTCTAATTAATTAACATATAGTGTAATATTGGTTTCAGGAGTAGAATTTAGTGATTCATCACTTACATCCAATACCCAGTGCTTAATTTTTCATAATGGCTGTATTTAAATCAACCAGCTCATACAATCCCGAAAATTTGACAGCTCTCGTGAGCCCATGTGGGCTGGTATCAGCAGTGTGGGCTGATAGGAGGCATTATGAGCCCGTGTAGGCTGTAGCACACCATTGCTTCTGAGGAGCTGAGGAAGAGGTCCTGTCCCTTGAGCCATTTTTCATTCTTGTTACGAACATCCCAGGGCCGAGATAGAACCCCAGAGTGGGAAGGGCTCTGGGAAGCTGCTGGGTCCCTGCCCGTTTTACAGATCTGGAAATGGAGTCCCAGAGGATGCAAGGGGCTTGCCCTCAGTACACTGGATACTTGTGGACTTCCAGGGTCTTGGACACGCTGCATGTCTTTTCCCCCATGCAGTCAAAACAGTTTTTGAGTGTCGATTCTATACCAGGCAGCATGCCAGGTGCTGGAGACTCGCCAGTGACAAGCCCACCACGGAGCCTGTGTAGGGGGCAAGGATCAGGGACCCACTTTGGGGCATGTTAAATAAGAGGCTGGATCCAGGTAGACCTAGGTCTGAATCTTGACTCTGCCATTTAGTAGCTGCATGACAGGCCACTTCAGTTCTTCTTTTCTTATATGGAGAAAATAGTGCTTTTCTTGGGTGGTTGCTGTGAGATTTTGACGGGGTGGTGTATGTGCCTGGCCTGAGGCAAGGGTTTACTGCATGTTGAGGGAAGAGAGGCACCCATGGGAACATCTGCTTGTTGCTGCAGCTTGCCTAGCATCCTGGGCTGCCCTGAACTATGTGGGCTGAAGGTGCTAGAGCCCACTCATCTTGCTATGCCTGCCAGGGACTGACAGCTCCTGCTCGCAGCTGCCCCGGGGCCTAAGGTGGTCCATCCTTCTTTCTGCCCAACCCTGGGCCCCATCATATTATCCTTGGAGCAGGGCCTGGCACCGGCCCTGTTCCTGAAGGTCCTGCCTGTTCTCCTCAACCACACAGTGCCTGCTGGGGGTGTTCAGCCACATGCTTCCCTAGAGATGCGCAGCCTGGATGGGGGCAGCATGCCTTTTGGCCTTAACCCCCCCTACTGTGGCCCCAGTGCTAAGTGTGTACACCATGGGTACTCTGCCTGTCCTGTTGCCAGGCCTTGGAAACCCAAGGAATATGAGCAAGCCAGCATGTACTGTGCCCACACTGTGGCCAGGACTGCCTGAAGCCCAGCTTTTTGGAAAAGCACATTGAGTCCTACACACACAAGAGACCCTTCCTGTGTGACACCTCTAGCATTGCTTTTATGACCCAGAGCAACCTATATAAGCACAAGCAGATCCAGACACATCTCAGCAACTCCCAACTGTCCTCTGAGTCTGATGGGAGTGGGGCAGCCTCCTAGTGGAGGGAGGCGAGCCTGGAGAGACCCTCAGAACAGAGGGAAGGTGATAGGGCATCAAAGGGATTTCCTTCTCCAGGACCCAGAGTAATAGGCTGTACCCAAAGTCCACCATGTATTTGTCCCTTGCTGCCAAGAGCCTAGCCATGACTCAGAAGCCGTTTCCTGTCCAGGTCCACAGTTAGAGACTGCCAACAGGGAAGCCCCTCTGGACTCCAAAACATGGCTTTCCCTGGGTTCCTGCTGGCATAAAATGCCAGAGTAGAAGTCTACGACTGCCAGCAAGCCTGGGCTGCTGCAGTGACAGCTGGCACTCTCCTTGGAGAAGTCCCAGAACACCAAGGCCTCTGAGGCCAGACTGAGAAAGTGTGAGAGCACAGTCTCAGGCTATCTGTCCCCTTCCAACAGCACAGGGTTCCTGCTGGTTTCCCCCTAGTACCCTGTGCCTACAAGGACTCTTTCCATTTTGACATCTGGGCACCGAGCCCAGTGGAGGAAGCACACCACCCTCTCCACGGCCCCTTCCGCCTTCACTCCTCTGGAAAAATCTAGGCCCCTCTTCTTTCACTCTTTTTCCACTCAGTTCACCACCACCGCAAAATGTATGCTGATTATCAGGAGCAACTTGCTGCTTTTTATTAAGAGCGGCAGAACACAGCAAGGAGAGGCCCAGACCCCATGGAAGCCTGCCCCAGGAAGCAGAAGCTTCTGAGCCCGACACTACCTGGCCCTCTTGGGCTACAGCTTGGGGCCAACCTTAGTAGGTGTCCCCAACTGTCCCCCTTGAGCCCATGATGCCACATGGGCTTTTAACCTGATGGAGATATCCTGAGCACCATGGAAAGCCCAGAAGGAAAGACAGATGCCACAGGGGAGGAGGCGCTGGCCACTGTGACCAGTTAAAAAAAAGTGCAGCCGGGAGGAGCTGAAGGGGCATTCCCAGAAGTGGTAAGATGTTCAGGAGCATCTGCTAGGAAACGAAAGCCTGCCACCATGGAGGCAAGAAGACAAGGGAGGTGACAATGGGCAGTGAGCTACAACCGGACCTGCCTCCACAGGAAGAAGCAGTAAGGAAGGAGGGGAGGGAAGTGGGTGCAGCCCAGCGAGGGGACAGGAGGACCCTTTTGTGTGATGCCACTTTCCCTCCCGACACCATTTGTGTTGGGGAAGATGGGGCTTCAGGAAAGTCAGCCAGCCCAAGAAGCCTCCTTGGTGACTGAGTCTCCCAAGCAGAAGGAGAGAGTAGCCGGAACAGAAACTAGTGACCGGTCCAAGTCACTAGTCCAGAGCCATGTCATTTCCCCCCATCCTAAACCACAGAGACCCCTGTGCCAATCTGGACAATAAGAGTTCTCTGATTCCTCCATATGGGGGGCTGGAGTCAGAGTGTCAGCTGCCACCAGCACCTGGCCTTCAAGAAAGGTGACGCAGAAGCCCTGAGGCTGGTTTTGCCAGACCCCAAGCAGGAAAGAGGCCTCCATGGTAATGACAGGAAGGAGATCTATTGGGGGCCCAAGACATCCCCAGCTGTAGTTCCATCAAATTCTAGACTATGGAGGATAAGCTCCCTTCAGAGAAGAAGAAACTGAAGTGGAGCTGCTGAGCAGCCAGGAGAACCTAGATGTCCCCAGACCGGGGGACACGATCCCAGGGAGACCGTGATCCCAGGGAGAAGCGGAGTGCTGACTACATGGAGTGAGACAGGCTGGCAGATGTGCCCTTAGAGTCCTCCGGTTCTCCTTAGCTTCTCTGTGGGCTGTCCTAAGACATGTAGGGCTGAGGGCAAAGGAACCCCGGTTTCAGTGTGTGGGCTGTGGTCACTAGTCAGTGTCTCAAGACTCTAGATGGAAGTGGCTCTCTCTGGCTGCCTAGCCTTGATTTCCTGGGGTGCTCGCTTCTCTGGAAGACCATGCCTGTTCCCTGAAGTACCTCCTCAGGTTACATTAGCAAGAGACCCACTCACCACTGCCAGGATTCTCTCCATGGGAGAAGGTGGCTTAAGGAATAAGTCAGGGTCAGGGCCAGGGGGCCAGTTTCATGGACATGTGATCTGTGCAGCCACTCAGGACCATGGTGTCAGAAGGGCACCTTGCTTGGTTTAATACTCTGCTGTTGGTGTCTTGGGATTCTTAATAATTGTTGGATAAGGGACTCTCCATTTTCATTCTGTACTAGGCTTCCCAAATTATGTAGCTGGTCTGATAAGTGAGGATGGGAACCAATTCACAAGTAAGCAGTCAGTCTTAGCTAAGAACAGACAATTCATTTCTAGTTGAGGAGGGGAAGGCACAGTCTCAGGTAGGTTGTGGATGTGGTAGTGGGAACCTGAGGATCTATTTTCTGACTGCTAATGCATTTCCAGTGGAGTAAGAACCAAGGTCATCAGGTGAGAGTGAAGAAGGAGAAGTTTTTATGGGTTGAGGAAACAAGATAAGGTGTGGAATAGTAGTCTATGAGGGTGGGCTGATTGAGTCCTTCCCAACATCTGGGACGATTCATGGGACCCCCTTACGAGGCACTATGTTTAGAGGATCTGAGAGGGTCAGCTGGCTAGAAGGACTTCTATCCCACCCAATAAACAGGGTTTTGGAGCCAACCTTGACAACAGTTGTCCAATTTGGGGGAGGAGCTTCAAAAACAGACCCACCCAACTGAGATGAGAGGTGATAGAGCTGTTCCAACAGCCTCCAATAGTTCCTGAATGGGAAAAAAGATAATGGTCTGAAGTGTAGGTAACCAAAGATAAATCACTGAAACTGCTCTTAGGAAGGATGTTAATGGCCCCTCTGTTGCCAAATCCCATGGTCAGTTGTTAGGCCTCATCCTGCTTGAAGCATCAGCAATAGAAACAGTGTTTATCATCATCTCTTCCTTAAACTCTTTGGTGTCTGAGACACCACCCTTTCTTGGTTTGGCTTTTTCTTACTGGATTCTCCTTCCCACCCATCTTTCCTATACTTCCTTATCTTCCCAACCTCTAAGCTTTGGAGTACCCCCAAACTTGGTCGTCATATTTTTTCTCATTTTATGTCACTCCCTAGGTGATTTTATCCAAGCCTATGGCCAAAAACATCACCTGTATACTCATGCTTCCCAAATTTGTATCTCTAGCTCAGACCTCTCTTCTAAACCCCATACTTACATATTCACATGCCTACTGGCCATCTTGATTAGGAGGTCTAATACACATCTCAACTTAACATGTCTAAAACAGAGCTACTGATATCTCTCACAAACCTTCTGCCCTACAGACTTCTTCCTCTCAGTGAACACTAAAAGCTCTGCTACTGCTGCCTCCCAGAAAGATAGATCCTTCTACCACCACCCACCCCTCAACCAACTCCCCATGGAGCTCACTCACTCCCACTTTAATTTCTGATTGGTAGAGCCTAGGTTGTGTGCTTGTTCTCCACCTACAAGGGGGCTGGTAGAATGAATTCTGACTTTGACCTTGAGACAAGAAATTCTCAAGACATAGGAAGAGTTTTCAAAGATGATGAGTAGCCACAACTTATAATTTCCTCATATTTTGTGAGGAAATATGAGTACTAACTCTTTCTAGAATTTTCTAATGTTCATCTAATATTTTATACCTAAATCTACTACATCCCAACCAGTAACTTTTTTTTTTTTTTACCTCCAGCAGTTTGCCTTAATCAAGTCTATCCAATAACTCTCAAGCTTTTAATAATCTTTTAAATATCAATTTAGGTCACATCTAATTAGGTTACCGATTCTAATAACAACTATAAGCATAAACAGGTTTGGGAACAAATTTACCTCACTCTTGGCTAAATATACAACTCAGCCAGTGGTAACAAAAATATTCTGGCATTTTACAGAGTAGCCTTCTAGCCCTGAGCAGTTTCAGGACCTGGGCATCAGTATTGTTTCCAGTGGTAAATATTGGTTAATAAGGTGAATCAAGTAAGCAGAGATGGGTTAAGACAACTTCTGCATGCTTTACGTATTACTATTATGAGAGTGATGACTTCATGTTTAGTGTCTATCTGGATTCCCTTTTGACATTGAACACATTGGGCTCTTATATGTCTCCTGCCCCCACACTTAGGGAAAGGCTGGTTGTTTTCTCTTCCAGACACATCAGTCTATTGTTGACACATCATTCTGTTGCCTTCTAGAAAAGTAAGTTGCACCTTCAGCCCAGTTCTGAAACAATATGACTGCAGGGAGGAATAGATTTGATAGATAGATAGATAGAATCAAATAATATATATCAAGTATTAAATATATATGTATCAACTAACCAGATGCTTTTGCGAGGGAGCAAAGGGGGCACTATTAAAAACTAGGATGGGACAATAAATGTAAAAACTGAGGCATTTTGTCTTGATAAAGTGAAACATCTGAGAACCCTGATACATAGATGCTCATGCAATGATAATATTCTCCAGAGTTCACAGAGAGGCTCCTAGGGATTGTCAATATGGTGAATTTTGCTTATTATATGTCATATGGGTGATGCAGTGATTTTAGAGATTGAGATAAACCGTTTTGGCTGTGGTAAGTGGCATTCCAGAAGGACAGACTTCCTGGGATAGACACACAGGGATAATATCCTATCTGGTAAGATTCTGTTCCATATCTGGAAAACCAACATCTGGTTCTGGTTCCAAACCACTGAATTCTGGTATGTACTTAGACTGTGCCAGCTTGGAGAGTTGGATGGTGATGGATACCACTTTTTTTGTGCTTAAAAATGCCATACCCTGCAATCTCATTGTGTATTGTATAACTCCAAGATTGATGAGGTGTACCTGGACCAATGCTTTGAGTCTTCCCAGCCTAGGTGCCAGACTTAGTGAATGAGTGAGTTTCCAGATGATTTCAACTCCAGCTATCTGCATTCATCTGAGAGATCTTGGGCCAAAACCTGCCCGGCCAAGTCAATCTTAAGTTCCTGACCCATAGAAACTCTGAGAGATAATAAATTATTGTTACTGTTTGAAGCCACTAAGTTTATGGGTGATTTGGTAGGCGTTAATGAATAACTAGAATAGGTACTTATACGCTGCCTCAACAGAGTGTCCCAACAATCAATGGATTTTATGAGTTGGAACTTCGAGGGAGAGCTCAGTGCTGAAGACAACAATTTAGGGGAGAACCTGAACATATATGGTGTTTTAAAAGGCTGAATATGAAACCAGAGGCCAATGCATCCATGAAAAAGGTCAGAGAAGGACAGTCAGAGATTTAAGCCTTGTTTTCCCAAACCCCACTTTCTCATGGCTCTCCTGTGTCTCACCGGCCATTGCTTCTAAGTGTCTTTGCTGCTTTCTCCTCATTCCTTTGGCCTCTAAACTTTGGAGTTCCAGGGCTCAGACCCAGGCTGCTTCTCTCCCATACATATTACCTAAGCAGTCTTTTCCAAACTCATGACTAAATACTATCCATGTGCTGATGACTCCTCTCTTTGATTCTCCAGATCTGACCTCTCTTCTTAACTCCAGATATATGTATCCAGCTTGCCTGCTGTACATCTCCACTTGGAGGTGTACAAGGAATCTCAAACTCAGCATATCCAAAGCCAGACTCCCAATTTCCCCCCAAATATGCTCCTCTTTCAGTCTTCCCATTTCAGTAAATAATGAATCCATCATTCAAATGGCCCAGGAAAAATTTGGAGTCGTGTTTGGAGTCCTCCATTTATGTTTGATCCATCAGCAAATACTTTTGGTTCTACCTTCCAAATACACCCAGTAAGTTCCCACTTACCATTTTTACCACTTCCTCCCTAGTCCAAGCTCCCATCTGGTAAATGAAGGTGATGGAGATGGTGGTACAGCCAGAAGATAATGGTTCAAAACAGGAGGGTGTTTTTTTAATGTTTTTTATTAAATTAAACTTTTTATTTAAGATAATTGTAGATTCTCCTGCAGTTAAGAAATAGTATAGAGAGGTGCAGTGTTTTCCCCCAGTGGTAACATCTTGTAAAACTATAGTACAGTATCACAACAAAGATATTGACATATGGATGGTTGAAATACAGGACATTCCCATCACAAGGCTCTCTATTGCCCTTTTGTAACCACACCCAGTTTTCTTCCACCCCTCCACCCCATCCCTAACCACTGGAAACCATCACTCTGTTCTCCATTTCTAGAATTTTGGTCATTTCAAATATGTTATATAAATGTTATCGTACAGCTTATAATCTTTTGGGATTGACTTTTTTCCCACTCGGCGTAATTCCCTGTAGATTCATCCAAGGTGTGTGTGTGTGTGTGTGTGTGTGTGTGTGTGTGTGTGTGTGTGAATACTTTATTCCTTTTTATTGCTGAGTAGTAACACAGCTTGTGTAACCACTCACCTGTGGTAGGATATCTGGGTTGTTTCCAGTTTGACACTAGTATGAATAAAGCAGCTATGGACATTCATGTACAGATTTTTTCATGAACGTAAGTTTTCATTTTTCTGGGATAAATGCCCAGGAGTACAATTGTCGAATCATGATACTTGCATGTTTCATTTTTTCACATAATTGCCAAACTATTTTCCAGAATACCCATGCCATTTTACATTCCCAGCAACAGTTTGAATCAACCAGGTCCTCTGCGTCCTTGCCAGCATTTGGTGCTGTCACTGTTTTTAATTGTAGCCATTCTGATAGCTGCACTGGTATCACATTGTGGTTTTAGTTTACATTTTCCTAATGGTTCGTGATGTTGAACACCTCTTCTTGTGCTTACTTGCCCTCTGTGTATCCTCTTCTGTGAAATGTCTGTTCATGTTTTTTGCCCATTTTTTAATTGGATTGTTTATATTTTACCGTTGGGTTTTGCGAGTTCTTCATATATTCTAGATACTGTCCTTTTTTGAATATGTGCTCTGCAAATATTTTCTCCCAGTCTGCAGTTTGCCTCTGTGTCCTTTCACAGAGCAAAAGTTCATAATTTTAATAAAGTCCAATTTATCAGTTTTTCTTTTTATGGATCATGCTTTTGCTGTCAAGTCTAAGAATTTGCCTAACTCTAACAAAGATCTTCTATGTTTTTTTCCAAAATGTTTATAGTTTTATATTTTTCATTAGTGTCCTGACACCATTTGTTTAAAGGCTATCCTTTTGAACTGTTTTTGCACCTTTGTCAAAAATCAGCTGGGCATATTTATGTAGGTCTATTTCTGGCTTCTCTGTTCTGTTCTATTGATCTGTGAGTCTGTCTCTCTGCCAACCACACTACTCTGATTATGGTAGCTATTTAGTATACCTTACTATTAGGTAGAGTTATTTCTCTCATTTTATTCTTTCTTCAAATTGTTTTAGCTATTTTAACTTGTTTACCATTCCATATATTGTAGCATAATTATGTCTGTATCTACAGAAGGTCTTGCTAGGATTTTGATTGGAATTGCATTAAACCTGTATGTCAATTTGGTGAGTGCTGACATTTTTTCAATGCTGAACCTTTGAATCGTGGGCATGGTATGTCAGTGTTTATCTTGTTCTGTTTCTTTCCTCAGTGCTTTGTAGTTTTCAGCATACAAGTCCTACACACATTTTGTTAGAGTTACACATATGTATTTATTTTAGGGATTGTAAATGGCATTGTATTCTTTTTTTTTTAACTTTATAGTTTATTGTCAGGTTGGTTTCCATATAACACCCAGTGCTCTTCCCCACAAGTGACCTCCACCAAGACCATCACCCCGCTTTACCTTTCCCCCTTCCCCTTCCCCCCTCAGTTGGTTTTCAGTAATCAAGAGTCTCTCGTGTTTTGTCTCCCTCCCTCCCCCTAACTCTTTTTCCTCCTTCCCCTCCCCATGGTCCTCTGTTAGGTTTCTCCTGTTAGACCTATGAGTGCAAACATATGGTATCTGTCCTTCTCCGCCTGACTTATTTCGCTTAGCGTGA
>CM053579.1:92949685-92975315 GCA_028646485.1 Cryptoprocta ferox
AGCTTTTCCTCCCGTAGAGATGGTTCCAGGTGCGTTTTCCGTCTCTCTTCCTCTTCCCCTGGTCTCTCCGGGGCACAGTGCGCTCTCCCTGTGTGGGGCTCGGGCTCCTTCCCCCTGCAGCACCGGGACCCGCCCGTCCCCTAATTTCCCAGATCACAGTCACTCACTCGGGCATCTTTGAGGTTGTCTTCTTTCTGGCGTCTGTTTCTTCTTTCCCCCACCTGCAAATCCGAGTTTTATCCCTTCAGTCCTTCTCAGTTCAATCCATGCGGGCGGGCGCGGATTACAGAGCTCCCTGCTTCTCCGCCATCTTGCCCGCTCCGGCATTGTATTCTTAATTTCAGTGTTTGTATACTCATTGCTAGTATACAGAAATGTGATTGACTTTTGTATGTCCATCCTGTATCATGCCACTTTGTTGAATCCACTTATTTTTCTAGGAGTATTTTGTAGATTTCTTGCAATTTTCTACCTAGACAGTCATGTCATCTGCAAAAAGAGAGGGTATCATTTTTTTTTTCTTTCCAAACTCTCTGCATTTTATTTCTTTTTCTTTCCTTATTACACTGGCTAGAACTTCCAGTACTATGTTAAATAAGAATGGTAAGAGCAAACATTCTTACTTTCTTCCTGATCTTAGGGGAAAAGCAGTCAGTCTTTTATCATTAATATAATATTAGCTGTAGCTTTTGGGTAGATGCTCTTTATCAAGTTGAGGAAGTTCTCCTCTATTCCTAGTTCTGAGATTTTTCTTTTATTATGAATGGATATTGAGTTTTGTCAAATGTTTTTCCTGCATTATTTGGCATGATCATGTGATTTTTATTCTTTAGATTGTTATTATGGTGGATTACATTGATTTTTGAATACGAACCAACATTGCATCTTTGGAATAAGCCCTACTTGGTCATGATGTATGATTCTTTTTGTATCTTGGTGAATTTTTTTGCTAAAATGTTGTTAGAGGTTTTTGTGTCTACATTTATGAAAGAGAGCATTTTTGTTTTGTTTTGGTACTGTTTTTGTCCGGTTTGGTATCTGGCTAATACTAGTTTAATAAAATGAACTGAGAAGTGTTTCTTCCTCTTCCATTTTCTGGAAGAAATTGTATGTATAGAATTGGTGTTAATTCTTTAAACATTCAGTAGTATTCTCCAATGAAACCATTTGGGCCTAGAGATTTCTTTCTGGACAGTTTTAAAATTATAGATTCAGTTTCTTTAATAGTTACAAGACTGTTCGAATTATTTGTGTCTTATTGGTTGAGTTGTACTACTTTGTACTTTAAAAAAAAATTATTCATTTTTGAGAGAAAGAGCACACAAGCAGGGGAGGGGCAGAGAGAGAGGTGGACAGAGGATCTGGAGCGGCCCTGCGCTGACAGCAGTGAGCCCAATGCAAGGCTCAAACTCACAAACCAACCACAAGACCATGACCTGAGCCGAAGTTGGATGCTCAACCGACTGAGGCCCCCAGGCCCCCTGTACTACTTTGTACTTTTTGAAGAATTGGTCATTTTCATCCAAGTTGTCAGATTTATGTATGTAGAGTTTTCATAGTATTTCCTTCTTACACTGTTGATGTCTGCAGAGTCTGTTGTGGTAATCCCTATTTAACTCCTCATCTTGGCAATTAGTGTCTTTACTCTTTTTTGTCAGTCTTGCCAGAGGTTTGTCAGTTTTACTGATTTTTTTCAAAAGACCAGCTTTTTTTATTGATGGTCTTGTTTTTTTATTTTTTATTTATTTATTTTTATTTATTTTTTAAATATAATTTTATTGTCAAATTGACTTCCATACAATATCCATTGCTCATCCCAACAAGTGCCCTCCTCAGTGCCATCACCCACTTTCCCCTCTCCCCCAGCCCCATCAACCCTCAGTTTGTTCTCTGTATTTAACAGTCTCTATGGTTTGCCTCCCTCCCTCTCTGTTTGTAACTTTTTTTCCTCCTTCCCCTCCCCCACGGTCTTCTGTTAAGTTTCTCAAGATCCACATATGAGTGAAAACATATGGTATCTGTCTTTCTCTGACTGACTTATTTCACTTACCATAATACCCTCGAGTTCCATCCACATTGCTACAAATGGCAGGATTTCATTCTTTCTCATTGCCAAGTAGTATTCCATTGTATATATAAACCACATCTCTTTTTCTTAAATTTTTATGTTTATTTATTATTGAGACAGAAACAGAGCACAAGCGGGGGAGGGGTGGAGAGAGAGGGAGACACAGAATCCAAAGCAGGCTCCAGGCTCTGAGCTGTCAGCACAGAGCCTGATGCTGGGCTCGAACCCACAAACAGTGAGATCATGACTTGAGCCAAAGTCAGACGCTTAACCGACTGAGCCACCCAGGAGCCTCTTAAACCACATCTTCTTGACCAGCTTTATGTTTCAGTGATTTTTCTCTATTGTTTTTATGTTCTGGTTTCATTGATTTTTTGTTCTTATTCTTACCTTCCTTCTGCTTGCTTTGGGTTTATTTTGCTCTTTTTCTAGGTTCTTGACGTGGGTACATTGATTTGAGACTTTTCCTTTTTTCTAATGTAAATATTTTATGCTATAAATTTCCCTTTCAGATTTAGCTGGGCCTCATATGTTTTTCATATGTATATTTTCATTTTTATTCAGTTCATTGTATTTTTTCAATTTTCCTTGAGGCTTCCTCTTTAACATAGGAATTATTAAGAAGTGTGTTTAATTTCTTTTTTTTTTTCTTTTAAACAGCTTTATCGAGATATAATTCACATTCCATACAATTCACCATTTTTTAATTCTCAAGGTAGCTAACATATAGTGTAGTCTTGGCTTCAGGAGTAGATTCCACTGATTCATCACTTACATATAACACCCGGTGCTCACCCCAACAAGTGCCCTCCTTAATGCCCATCACCCATTTTCCCTACCCCCATCAGTCCTCAATTTGTTTTCTGTATTTAAGAGTCAGAAGTGTGTTTAATTTCTATCTGTTTGGAGATTTTCCTGTTATCTTACAGTTGTTGATTTCTAGTTTGAATCCAAAATGGTTGGAGAACATACTTTGTGCTATTTCAATTCTCTTTAGTAAATTGAGTGTTTTTAATGGCTGGGATATGGTCTATCTTCATATATCATCCATGGACACTTGAAAATAGTATGTGTTTTTCCATTGCTGGGCTGAGTGTTGTCTAACTATCTATTAGATCTTATTGGTTGGTAGTAGTGTTGGGTTCTTTGACATCCTTCCTGATTTCCTTTCTAGATGTTCTATCAATTACTGAGAGAAGGGTGTCGTAGCTACTAAATATGATGGTAGATTTTTCTATGTCTCCTTTCAGTTATATCATTTTATTGTTTCACAGATCTTGCAGCTCTGTCATTTGATGCATACACATTTAAGATTGCTATGTGTGCCTGGTGGGTTGACTGTTTTATTGTTATGTAATAACCCCCTCTGTGTTTGGTAATTTTCTTTACTCTGTAGTCTCACTTTATCTAATATTAATGTAGCCATTTCTGCTTTCTTTTGACTGTTTATGTGATATATCCTTTTCCATCCTTCACTTTTGACCTACCTGTATCATTATATTTAAAGTTAGTTTTAGTTGCATCATGTTTTTTAATCCACTATGCTAATTTCAGTCTTTTAGTTGGTATGTTTAGACCAGTTAAATTTAATTATTGGCCTGTTAAGTCTTAAGTGTCCATTTCATTGTTTTGTTTTCGGTTTGTTCTTTATGTCTTTTTTGTTTTTCCTGCCCTTTTGTGGGTTACTTAAACATTTTATAGAATTCAATTTTGAGTTATCTATAGTATCTTTGAGTGTATCCCTGTGTAGCCTTTTTAGTTGTTGCTCTAGGCATTTTATTACATATACAAAACTCATCACAGTCTACTAGACATTTTGCCAGTTCTAGTGAAGTACAGATTCCTTACCTCCCTTTACCCTCCTTTGTTTAGAGTATAATTGTCTTAAATATTTTCTCTGTGTACATTTAGAAACACATCAGATAGTGTTATAATTTTTGCTTCAATGATGAAACATAATTTAGAAGACTAAAGGGAAGAAAAATATTTTTACCCGCATTTTTACTCTGTTGTACTTTGTTCCTTCCTGATGTTCTCCTTTTATCATTTCCTTTTTGTTTAAAAAATTTACTTTAGCCATTCTTTTAAGATAGGTCTGCTGGTGACAATTTCTCTGAGTTTTTCTTCCTCTGAGAATGTCTTGATTTCCTCTTTCCTCTTCATTCCTGATGGATATTTTCACTGGATATAGACTTCTAGCTTGACAGTTCTTTTTTCTTTCAGCACATGAAAAATGTTGTGCCTCTTTATTTTGATCTCCATGGTTTTGGATGAGAAACCTGCTGTTATTGAATTATTTTTCCCCTGTAGATAATGTGTGGTTTGTCTTTTACTGCTTTCAAAATTTATCTTCACCTTTGCTTTCAAAAGTTTGACTATTATATGACTTGGTGTGGATTTCTTTGGTTTTATCCTGAGGTTTGCTCAATTTCTGGAATCTGTAGATTTATATATCTTACCATATTTGGAGAGTTTGGGCTGTTATTTCTTTAAGCACTTTTCTAGCCCCATCCTCTCTCCTCTCTATCTGAGACTCCAATGACCCAGATGTTAGATCTTTTTTAAATTTATTTTTTAAAGTTTATTTATTTATTTATTTTGAGAGAGAGGGAGAGAGAGAGAGAGAGAGAGAGAGAGAGAGAGAGAGAGAGAGAGAAGGGGAGGAGCAGAAAGAGAGGGAAAGAGTGAGAATTCCAAGCAGGCTCTGCACTGTTAGCATGGATCCTGACATGGGGCTCGAACTTACGAACTGTGAGATCATGACCTGAGCTGAAACCAAGAGCTAGATGCTCTACTGACTGAGCCACTCAGGAGCCCCAGATCTTTTATTGTAGCCCCACAGTTCTTTGAATCTCTGTACATGTTTTTCAGTCTATTTTTTCTCTGTTATTCAGATTTGGTCATCTTTATTATTCTTTCTTCAGATTCACCTGTTCTGTCCTCTGTCCTTTCCTCCTGCTATTGAGCCTATCTATTGGGTTTTTAATTTGGATTACTGTGTTTTCAGTTCTATAATTTCCATTTGGTTCTTCTTTATATCTTCTTTTCCTTTGCCAAGTCTTCCTATTTCTTTGTTGATGTTGTCTGCTTTTTTAATGTTTGAATTGCAATTGCTCATTGAAGCATTTTTATGATGGCTGCTCTTGTCTTTGTCATATAATTCCAATAGCTCTTCCATCTCAGTGTTGGCATCTATTGGTTGTCTTTTACATTCAAATTGAGATTTTCCTGGTTCTTTGTATAATGAATGATTTTTTTATTGAGACCTGGACACTTACACTGTGATACTCTGGCTCCTATTTAAAACCTCCTGTTTCAGCCAGCTTCATGACACTGCTCTGGTAGGAGAAGTAGGAGTGACACTTTGTTCTTCCCAGGTGAGCATAGAAGCCCAGGTTCCCCACTCAGCCTCTGCCTTCATCCTAGGGGAGTTCCAGCTCCCTACAGAGCCTTCACTGACACTGGGGCTGGTTGTTTCATTACCACTGGATGGTGGTGAAAGTCCTGACTCTCCACTAGGACTCCCGGTGGGAAGGAGGAGAGGGGAGGGTGCCTCATTCCGGCTAGCTGGGGATGGGGGTGCCGACTTCCCACATGGTCTCCACCAACACTGCAAGGGATGTGTGTTTGTTACTGCCAAGCAGAGATGAAAGACATGGCTCCCTACTCAGCTTCCTCTGTCCACTCTGGAGAGAGGGGGGCCTTGTTACAGCCATACAATGGTGCAAGTGTAGAGTACAGCTCTTTCTGTGGTGTTTGGCCAGCGTAAAGTCATTATTTTCTAAAGGTTCTGTCTTGCAAGGCTGTCCCTTTCCTGGTACTTTGGCTGCAGATAGCAGGCTTTTGTTTGGGCTTTTTTTTTTTTTTTTTGTCTGAACTTGTTTGTGTTCCGGATTGTCTGCTTCTTCATCTCCAATTCTGTGATACATGAGGCAAAAAGAAAATCCACAGAATTCATGACCTTGCTGTTCTTCAGGTCCTGAGGTCCCTAGCCAGTCTGGCTTCCTTTCTCCACCTTTCAGAGTCTTTTTATGTTTGCTTCATATATAATGTTGGGGTTTTTGTTGTACTTAGTGGGAGGAATAAGGAAAAGTACATCCACTACATCTTCCTGAAAGTGGAAGTTCCCAAGAAGTTTTTTATATAAAGGTTTTCATATAAAGATGGGGAGAAAATAGGTGAATGATGATCATCATCTTCCTGAAACCCAGTAGAATAAACAACATCTGCCTAAAACAGCTTTAGGAGGTAGAGAGCTTCATGGGAAAGCCAGGTTTCAGTTAACACTAGATGATGAAGGAATGGCCATCCACAAGATTGCTTGCCATGGAAGGGGGCATTGGCATTCCAATGGACACTGTATAAGGGATTGGGAGGGACAGGAAGAGCAAGAGAGGTGAAAAGCAAGGCAAAGAAACTTTTGGCCGAGAGTATGAGAGGGGAGAGATGACCTGCGGGGTTTATATTTGAGAGGTGACACGGGTGTGACAAGCAGGGTCGATTGCTTTAGCAGTCACAGATAAGTTTGGTATCACATCAGAGCCTGATCACACTATATCCTTAGTGGCTGGGAAATGGGGCGCTGCAATGGGGAGCAGGTAGGTAGGAGCAGGAATGACACCTGCAACATTTGGGTTCCATTTTCCCAAAGGCCCAGCCAGCTCCGATATAAATAAACCCTAAAATGAGGAGTTGAATTTCCAAAATGTTCTGTCAGAGCGACAGACCACTCATTAACGCAATCTCTACCCCTTATTTTCTCATTCTAATAAGGTTCTCAGGCAAACCAGTATGATTCCTTTGCAGCTAGGCATTGTCTGGTATAAATTTTTGGAAGATTTTAATATTAAGGTTGTCACTTCAAAATAAATTGCTGTTGCTATTGCAACAACTATAATAATAATAAATGCATTGAGTGCTTATTAGATGCCATGTACTGTTCTAAGTGCTCGGCATGTTTTAAGTCATTTAATCCTTACAACCACCCCATAAGGTAGATACTAATTATTGCATTAGCTCCATTTTATGCATGAGAAAACTGGGGATATGTCAAAGGAATTAGAAATATGTTCAAAACCTTCACTGAATTAAAAACTGGCATAGCCACCTTCTCTGTCACCACATTCCTTACACAAGAATCACAAAGAATGATGTTTTCCAGTGCTTTCCTAAATAATTGCTACAATCCAGTTCTTGTATTTATTTCAGTTACTGGGGTAAAAACTAACGGGTGCTAATCTCATTCATTTCGTCTCTGGCAAATCACTTGATCTATTATCCTTTTTTTTTCCCCTGCCTTTAAACTTGGGGCAGTCATACCAGGCCACCACCCCTCTAGCCACAGAGAACAAAAGCAGTAAGACTTTATTGCAAAACATTTTTTAAAAATTGAACTTGTACTAAATTATTATTCCACCCATAGGGAGCTGGGTGGTGGCTACAGATTGAGAAAAGCAGGAAATGGCAGAAAAACCACAGAGGAGAGGAGGGTTGCCTAGCAAGGTGGAACCCAAGAGAACAAAGGTGCAGAAACATTTTGAGATGCCAGAGGTTTGTTCTGAACTGTACCCACCCCATGTTGGCTCTAGGCCCCTTCAGGCAGGGCCTGTGGGCTTACCTTGGGGCCTCCCAGATGTCTGCATCAGTGTTAAGTAATGACTTGGGTCGTCAAAAGAGCTTCCTTGGATGGTTTCCTAAGTCTTCACCCTTGTCTCTCACCTCCTCTTTCATCTACCTTTCCAAAAGTTCCCAACAGATGGTTTTCAGGTTCGCCCATATCGATTTTGCTTCCTGCAGAAATATGCCCGAGCATCTCTCTCAGTGCAGAGCTCCCAGCCTCTACAACGTGGGGTGGGCGTGTATGCGCATATGCCTTCAGAACACAATTCCCTTGCCTGCTGTAGATTCAGTGTCACACACATTGCATTTATCTTCACAGAGGAAGAAAAAAAAATTCAGTGTGGTCTTATTATAAACCATTTTAAACACTGAATATTCCCTCTTAGTGATACACTTCCAGGGTGGGGCAAATTTGATCTCTTTTGAGTCAAGACAATAAACAGAAAATTCCTCACTCCTGGGTTGAAGGCCACCACAGATCAACTTACTGCTTGAAAATCTGCAGATTTTCCCATCAAATTGGCTCAGATTCCAAGCAGACTTGAAAATTTCCATGCTGCCACTTTTTAGGGAAGTTTGAATAATGGAAGACCAAAACTCAAATGCCATTTGTTTGCCTCAGTCTTCGTTTCTGAGGGGAATGCTGGCCCAAGCTTCTCATCAAAATGCAATCCCCCAAGAAGCACTTCTTTCCTCTCCTCTATTTGGAAATAATGGTATACAAAACAGACTTAATACAACCTAAGTAAATTCACAAGCTCTTACATTTTTGTGCCCACCTCTTCCCTTCCCAGACTCACACAATGGAATATACTGTAAACAAACAGTTCTAAAATAAAGTTTCCATCATGTCATGTCACTACCCAGTCACATTCAATGACTCTCGGTTGCCTACAGGATAAATTTCAAAATCTTCAGACAGGCTTTTACATTCTTGTCTCCCACTCTTCTGTTATACAAGCTCTTCACTGCAGAATCCTTCTAAACATGTTTTCCACTTTTCCCTGCAGAATAAGGTAAAACCTTCCTCATATCAACTCTCTTCTCTTCTACGTATCTAAAATCCTTCAGAGAAGTGGTTCTCAAAGTGTGCTCTCTGCACCAGCAGCATTCACTTCACCTGGGAACTTATAAATGCGCATCCTTAGGTCCCACCACAGACCTGGGGAATCTGAATTTCTAGAGGGTAAGGACTTACTAAAGTCTGATTTAATAGTCCTTGCGGTTCTCATGTACTTCAAGTTTGAGAATACTTTTCAGCTGAGATCTCACCTCTTTCTGGATGCTTCCCTTGATCAAAGCTTTTGAGATGTTTCCATGTTTTTCCACTTCATTTGGTAATCACCATGTACAGCTTTGTCTAAGGTTAGCTACTTTTTAGGGAAGGCTAGGATGATTCCCATTCCTTCCTTCCTCCTTCTCTCCCTTCCTTTCTAATCTGCCACAGGCCCTGACACAGACATCGAGTCAGCAGTTCTTTTTTTTTTTTTAAGTTTTTTTTAATGTTTTATTTATTTTTGAGAAAGAGAGAGACAGCGTGAGCAGGGGAGGGTCAGAGAGAGAGGAAGACACAGACTCTGAAGACAGGCTCCAGGCTCTGAGCTAGATGTCAGCACAGAGCCTGACGCGGGGCTCGAACCCACAAACCGTGAGATCATGACCTGAGCCGAAGCCGGACACTCAACCGACTGAGCCACCCAGGCGCCCCTCGAGTCAGCAGTTCTTGATTGCCTGGGGTTAGATGGCGAAGCAGGGTTCATATATTTTGGTAGTATCTTTCTAGCTGAGTCTGCAGGAAAGACATATCCTCCTAAAACTTGTCCTTTTGTTCCCTTGACACAAACAGAATACTAGAACAAATAGCTCATGACCCTAACTCTTCTGGTACTTTTTGAATCTTAATAATTGGGAGATACTAAAAAGAAGTGATATAGACCATTGATGTGTCAAGTACCAATGACTAAAGCAGGTTCCAGAAAAATTTTGATTAAGTAAACTTTGTTGGCCCAGCTCAGGCTACTTAAGACAAAGGGTCTCTAAATGGTGAGTCAGAAAGATCAATCAGTAGGACTTTGTGGCTCTCTATCCACCCCCACCCTACTCCCTGGGGGAAGTGACCCTTCTCAACGTGGAGGGCATCATGGTCAGATGGGTAGCTTATCCTATTAGTGTCCACTAGTAAAGTGAGAACCCCATCCTTTCGATGCCATCCCTCTTTATAATTTTCTCCCTTTCCTGCCTACCATGAACCCTACATGTTGACATTTTCATCTACAAAGCAAACTGCACTTTTTTTAAAAAAAAATGTTTATTCGAGAGAGAGAGAGAGAGCGAGAGAGCGAGCGAGCATGAGTGGAGGAAGGGCAGAGAGAGAGGGAGACGCAGAATCCGAAGCAGGCTCCAGGCTCCGAGCTGTCAGCACAGAGCCGGACGCGGGACTGGAACTCCCAAACCGTGAGATCATGACCTGAGCCAAAGTCAGATGCTCAACTGACTGAGCCACCCAGGTGCCCCCAAAACAAACTGTTCTCAAACGTCATGATGCCAAAAGAGAAGTTAAGCAACCAAGTTGCTGGGAGTCTTGTGAAAACTACTTTGTAAGACAATTCTGGGCAAAAAAGAGGTTTACAATTTTTAACCTATGACTCTACTCTGGCCTGGGGTATTTCAACGGGATTTGTAGTTAGTGCTCATAAACCATTCCGAGATTCCAGCCGCCTTAGAGAAGTGAGTTCCAAAGCTTGTTTTGATCTAGGCACCTATATCAATAAAAATATTTTGCGTATGAACCACTGATGTAGATATATTTGTTTCTAAATTATATTTGTGTACTACTGCTCTAATGTGTACATAATGAATCAATACACAAAAATATATTTTGAAAGGGTGGGAAAAGAAGAAAATGAATAATATTTTTAAAAGTTTTTCCAACGGTGATTGCCTCCTGCTATAATTATCGAATAGCTCAAAAAACCATAAGCAGTCACAAAAAGGTTAATTGTGGTGGCAGACATCATCAGTGCCCAACCTCGATCCCCTTGGCCCACCATAGCAGTCATCTGCAGAAGGTTCCTCTACAAGTAACAGCTTCCTGTGTCTCTCTTCATGAAAGCATTCTTGGAATATTAAAGTGTAGAGAGTATGTGTGAGTGCTAGGGACCTAACACACCCCAGGAATGACTCTTAACCAATGAAGGACAAGAGTCAGTGGATAAATACTCCAACTTCCTTGTACCTCAGAGGGATAGTTTTGTTCTACACAGGCCCTCGGATGGTCCTGGGTGCCCAAAGTAGTGATCCATTCATCTGCATACCCTTTGTTGGCTTTCCTGCCTTTGCAGGTCCCTTCCCTACTCCCTCACTGTGCTTCCCAGTGACACTTGCATCTAAATCCTTGTCTTGGAGTCTTTTTGGGGGGGATTCCAAGCAAAGATGATTGTTAATAACATATTTTAAATGGTTTCCTTGATAACTTCTATTTTTAAGTAATCTGATTTGAATTCATTATTTTATAATATGGCTGATCCTCAGCTGCTACTAGGATGGAAGAATTGTTAGTGCTGCCATTTCTCTTATACCTTTGTGAGCTTGTGCTAATGGTCATATCTTGATCTATGGTTTCTTTGCAAGGATTTTTTAAGTTCCTTGCCAAATTTGAGAGTGTTATTAGTTAAAACTGGGTAACATAATTTTTAATGCCACCTAACCAGGAACATATCAACGGTAATACTTTGAAACATGCTGAAAGAAATGATCATGTGAAGGCTCCATTGTCAACTATTCCCAGTATGGAACATTTACTCCTTCTCCAGGATACCTGGGAAAACACATAGCCCTCTCATACAGACTGAGGGAGGACACTGGTGCTGATCCATACATTAAATAATATAATGAATCTGTCTATCTATTGATTCTGACATTTGCTCTCTGTACCCCAGTGTATTATCTCACTTACCCCTGGGGTGTGACTACCTTATTTTGGAGACCACTGCTCTAGAGAATCCAAGGCCATGTCGAAACATGGTGGAAAGCCAAGTGGAGGATTGAAGGCAATGAAGAATATACTATCTCACAGAGAATCACTTACCACTGGCAGCAGAGGGGTTTGGTAGGGTGGGCAATATTTCTCTGAATTGATGTCATGCATCTTTGAGTTCTTGATTTCTGTATCTGAAGGAAGAAAGAGGAGTCTGATGCATGTATTACACAGGTAGAGAAGGGTGGAAAATTGGAAATGAGGGTCAGAGGGTAGAAGGCAAGATTGTTGTTCTTGACTGGTTTGATACAATGGTTTTTGACCCTTGATGGAGAAAGGTATTATTGATATCTAACATGGAAGGAACTGTTATGAAGCACTCTGATGAGACTGAACACACATATTTTTGCTTTGGGGCTCAGGTGACAAAGAATATCACACAGTGGAAAAGAGAGACATACTCTAGACTGCTGCCCCAAAATGAACATCTGTCTGCTACTGCATCATGGACCATTTAGAGAGCATAGCAAGAGAGCACAGTCAGTGGGGAAATTGAAGTTCTTACCCTCAGCAGCAGCACTGGGAAGAGACCTCACTCTACTTTTGAGTAGATGACACTGACAAGAGGAAGCCATTGCAGGAGAGGAGGAAAATTTGATCCTAGTGGATGTGTGGAAGCTGTGGCTGTTATACCAGTTCATGAGCTCCCTGTGAAAGCCCTCCAGGGTCACCCAGGAATACTTGCTTGGGAAGGGGCTTTTCCAGAAAGCTGTCTGTTCAGGCCACTATAACAAAAATGCCATAAACTGGCTGGCTCATAAACCAACATGTCACAATTCTGGAGGCTGGAAGTCCAAGATCAGAATGCCAACATGATTGGGTTCTGGTGATGGCCCTCTTCCAGGTTGCAGGCTGCTGGCTTCTTGTTATATCGTCACACGCTAGAAGGGGTAAGAAACTCTGTGAGGTCTCTTGTATAAGGGCACTAATCCCAATCATGAGGACTCCACCCTTATGACCTCATCGCCTCCCATAGGCCACCACCTCCTAATGCCATCCTCTTAGGGGTTAGGATTTCAAAAGTGAATTTGGGGAAGGGTGGCATAAATATTCAGACCATAGTACTGGTGACTCTGAATAAGCAGATGGAGTTAAGATCCAGGGGTTTGGATTAATTTGACCTCATTCATATCCCCCAGGAGACATTTGGGTTACAATAACAAGTTGGGACTTTTTTTTACTATCAAAAAAGCAAACCCTTACTTACCATGAAATAAGGATTTCTCCAGTTTGCCTTGGCACTGCAGAGCCAGGCAAAACTGCAGTTGAAATAACAATGGCTTCTTACCTGTTCACTTCGCTGAGGACAGTTTTTGGTGCAGGGGACTATTCTAAAGCATCAGTTGATGACCTTATATTGCCAAACAAATGAGGGGGGAAACTAATAACATCAGCGCTTCTAGGCAGGTTTGCAAGGGCAGACTTGCTTCCTATTGCCCAGAGTTGCAGGATTTTAGATGTTAGAACCTGCCCTGTAAATGAGCACATTACTCCTCTTGGTGAAATCATCTGTACTTCATATTTTGTGACTCTGACCCTTAGATTCTTCCAAGTTGAGTAATAATTCATATTATTGGATGAATTCTCACACCTGTAATTTATAAACCTGATCATTCCTACTCAAATCCTTGTCATCTCACCTCCTCATAGAGTCATGATTTAATAGCTCAGCTGTGAGTTGAGGTCTCAGATTACCAAAGCATCATAACTTTTACCACAAATACTATAAGATATGCAGGAGGAAGCTGAGACCCTTGAAATCAGTTGCACCTCAGGCAGGAGTGTCAGCTAACTGCAAGATGGACACTTTTGGAAGCTTGGTCCACTTTTTCCGGATGCTGGGAGGCCATTTAATGTGCTGGAGGAAATTTGGGGTAGGTGAGATGGCATCCCAACATCTTGAAAGTGTTAAGAGATTTTCCAAAGATACCTTAATCTATTTCCAGTGAGTAGTTTCCCATGGCTCAACATAACAAATAATCACAGCCCAATTGCACTTGCCAAAATACACAAACTTTTTGTATTGGGTAGTGAATTTCATCCAGAATGCTATCTGCAGTTTGGTTTCATTTGGAGATAGTTTTCCTGGAGGATTTTGGGGGGAAGGAAGTCTCTTGTGTTTCTTTAAAAACAAATTTCTCTTTGGAAAAAACTCCTAAATATTATGAATTTATATATATACATATATATGTACATAAATTTATAAATATATAAATTATAAATGTATATATACATATATACATACATATCTGAAAAAACTAAATATATATATGCATATATTTAAGTATACATATATTTGAGTCTTTCATTAGATTTCTAAATATTGACCCTGAAAAAGTCAGGAATATAGATTTCATTATATAGAGAGATTTAATGGAAGACTGAAACACATTTAATCAGGAAGTGGTCAGCTTTTATCTGAAACCCGGCATGTACTATTGGGAATAAAGGTTTAGCATATATGGAAGTGAGTGATCATGGGCAAAAGAAACTTGGAGAAATGTGACATATTAGAAATTGTCATAGATAAATTTGAGAAATCAGATGCTTGAAGAAAGATATAAGAAATGGTTTTACAAACTTATCCAAACGCCAATTAGAATTTAATACTCTTCCTCTAAGAGTAAGCACTCCATTGGTAATCATTACCTTGAAATGAATTCATGAACATTAATTAAGCCCCCTCCATGCAGGATGATTAAGAGACAATTAATAACAGACGTTTAATACTAGTCAAATTTAGCAAACAGTTTTCTTTTGAAAATCTTTGTTCATTTGCCAGATAGGCAAAAGGTACTTGACTGTTGTGGTATATCTTCTAGAAAATGTTGTGTTTGGAGTTTGAAAGAGGCACCCTGGGAAACAGTGTGCTGTTACTATGGTCTTGGAATGTCATAATCCTGAATTCTACAGCCATCCTGCAGCCAAATGCCAAAGCAATTTTGGGCAAGCAACCTAATGCTTCAGATCTTCTGGTTTCTAATCCCATCATAAAGCAAATATAATAATAACCTCTCTCAGCTTCTTAACACTTTCCACCCTTGGCTTCAAAGCTGTTCCTCACAATCTTTCTAATCTCTCCTTTTACTTTGCTCACTCTCAGTGGCATAGCTAGTATATCAGACACCTAGAGCAGATCATTTTTTTAAATGCCCTTTATTTCTATGCCAAAATTGTTTCTAGTAGCAATCATATAATAATCATAATGATACTCTCTTTAATTGTTCTTTAGTTTTAAAATAAATTAAAAATTAAAAAGAAATTTTAGTCTGGACAAGATGGCTTAGACACGTTTCTCCCTGCTCCCCACTGCTAAGCACAACTATAAACCCTCAAAAAAACTAAGGGGCAACCAAAGGAGCACTCTGGAAGGTGGGAAGAGAAAGACAAGCTGGTTTGGGATCCTGGAACTTTAGGAACAGCACAGCAGCAGGATGTCTTACACCTCCCTTTCCTCTCCCCACCCAACAGAAGAAGGCAGCCCAGGCCTGGCATTTTCAGACCCTCAACCTAGCAACACAGGGCAACCCAGGTAGGCTCATGTCTTCACTAGATCAAACAGTAGGCCCTCTGACAACAGCAGGTGATCCTGACAATCAGTGCTGGCAAAGGGGATCGATTAGGAGCCTCACTAAAAGCAGGCAAGTAAAGGAAGTGCTCTGTTCCCTTGCCAGACCTGAGACTCTCCTTCCTTGCCAATAGACACCGAGTGGTACATTGGCACTGGCAAGAGAGATTCTGCTACACACAACAAGTTGCCTGGCCCAGGAAACATTCTTCATCCCTGTGGGTCAGAGACTTCCTTCTTCTACCTAGAGACATCAGGCGACCCTGACTGGGGCAACCCCTTTGGTCCCCTCAAGCACCACCGCAAGAGACCAGTGGGAGTTCTGCAGCACCAGATAAACCAAGCACTCCAAAAAATACTGCAAAGGCTCTGAAAACTAAGCTGTCATTCAAGCCACACCACAAAAATAGATCAAGACCTGCATGTTAAACCTAAACAGATGACTACCTGCTGAAATAAAAGGTTTAAGTAGGATATAGAGTCTCACAACATAATAGTAAAAAGTCCATGGTACAATAAAAAATCATCCCTCATATCAAGAGCCAGGAAAATCACAACTTGAATGAAAAAAGACAATCAACCGATGCCAACACAGATGAATCAGATGTTGAAATTATCTGACAAGGAGTTTAAAGCAGCCATCACAAATAAACTTCAACAGGCAATAAGAAATTCTTGTGAAATAAATGAAAAAAAATGGAAAATCTCAGAAGAGAAATACAAGTTATGAAAAAGATTAAAATGGAAATCTTCTAACTGAAAAATACAATACCCCAAATTTTAAAACTTGCTAAATGAACCCAATACTAGAGTAAATATGTCAGCAGATAGAATCAGTGAATTTGAGGACAAATTAATAAAATTTACCCAATCTGTAAGACAGGAAATGTATTGGAAAAAATAATAAACAGACTCTCAGGAACCTGTGGAACAATAAGGAAAATATTCATAGCATTGGAGTCCCAGGAGAAGAGGAGAAAGAGACTGAGGCTGAAAGAATATTAGAAAAAATAATGACTTAAAACACTCCAAAAGAAAGAAAATGCACAGATAGCAGAATATGAGCAAGCCCCAACAGGATTAAAATTTAAAAAAAAATCATATTAAAACATCACAGGTAAACCTCTGAAAACTAAAGGCAAAGACAAAATCTTGAAAGCAGCAGAATGAAACATTACTTATCAGGGAACACCAATTTGAATAACAGTGGATTTCTCATCTGAGACCATGGAAGACAGAAGGAAGTGGTGTAATATTTTTCAAATTCTGAAAGGAAAGAGTATCCTTTAGGTGTGAAGGGGAATCAGGACATTTGTAGATAAAGAAAAATTAAAATAATTTGTTGCTACCAGATTTACTCTTAAACAATGGCTGCAGGAAGTTCTTCAAGTTATAAAAGAAGGAATCTTGAAACATCAAGAGGGAAGAAAGTTAATTTTGTGTCCTGCAACTTAGCTGAATTTGTTTATTAGTTCTAGTGGGTTTTTTGGTGGAATCTTTAGAATTTTCTGTATATAAGATCATGTCATCTACACAGACAATTATATTTCTTCCTTTCCAATTTAAGTGTCTTTTATCTCTTTTTCTTGCCTAATTGCTCTCACTACGACTTCCAGTACTATGTGGACTAGAAGTGGGGAAAGTGAGCATCCTTGTCTTGTTCCCAATATTACAGAAAAAGCTTTTACCTTTTCACCCTTGAGTATAATGGTAATTATGGGCTTGTCATATATGGCCTTTGTCATGTTGAAATACATTCTTTCTATACCTAATCTGTTAAGAGTTTTTATCATGGAAGGTTGTTGAATTTTTCTACATTTATTGAAATGATATGGCTTTTATCCTTCATTCTGTTCATGTTATGTATCATGCTTATTGATTTTTGTATATGTTCAACCACCTTGAATCCCAGGGTTAAATTCCACTTGATCATGGTGTATGATCCTTTTAATGTGTTGTTGAATTCAGTTGCCAGTACTTTGCTGAGGATTCTTGCATCTATGTTCATCAAAGATACTGGCTTATGATTTTCTTTTATTGTAGTATGCCTGTCTGGCTTTGGTATCAGGGTAATGCTGGCACAATAAAATGAGTTTGGAACTGTTCCCTCCTCTTCAATTTTCTGGAAGAATTTGAGAAGGATTGGCATTAATTCTTCTTCAAATGTTTGGTAGAATTCACCAGTGAAGCCATCTGGTCCTAGGCTTTTCTTTGTTGGGAGGTTTTTTTTTTTTTTTTTTTAAATTACTGATTCAGTTTCCTTACTTATTATTAGTCTTTTCAGATTTTTTTCTTTTTTTAATGTTTATTTATTATGAAGAGAGCACAAGTGGGAGGGGCAGAGAGAAGGGGACAGAAGAACCATAAGATCATGACCTGAGCCAAAGTCCAACGCTCAACTGACTGAGCCGTCCAGGTGCCCTTGTTCAGGATTTTCTGTTTCTTCATGATTCAGTCTTGGTAGGTTGTGCATTTCTAGAAATTTTTCCATTTCTTTTATTATATACAATTTGTTGGCACATATTTTTTCGTAGTAGTCTCTTGTGATTGTTTCAGTTGTGATGTCTCCTCTTTCATTTATAATTTATTTATTTGCATCTTTTCTTAGTCTGGTTAAAGTTTTGTCAGCTTTGTCTTTTCAGTCCCTCAGTTTCATTGGTCTTTTCACTGTTCACCTAGTCTTTATTTTGTTTATTTCTGCCCTAATCTTTATTATTTACTTCCTTGAACAACAGAAAGGGCAGCCATATGGATGAATACAATAGACTATCCTTCTCTTCCCAAATTTTACAAATTGTATTTTATGATTGAAACAAAGGTTATAACACCATCTGATACTCAAGACAATAATGGTTGAAAGAAATGAGAGTAAAGGGACCTAAATGAAAACAATATTTCGATACTTTACTTGAAGTGGCAAAATGTTAATATGGTAGACTGTGTTACATCACATATTTATGTTGTAATATCTACGGCAACCACTAAGAAAGCTATGCAAAGAGACATCCAGAAACACTGTTAATAATGCAAGATGTATTTATAAAAAAGTTCATGTAATCCACAGGAAAACAAAAAGAGAAGGAAGAAACAATAAAAATAATAAAATGGCAGACTTAAGCTCTAATATATCAGTAATTATCTTAAATGTAAATGGTCTGAATACACCACTAAAAAGGCAGACTCATTGAGTGAATTGAAAAACAGGACCAAATATATTCAGTTTATAAAAACATTCACTTCAAATTTCATGTTGGTAGGTTGAAAGGAAAAGGATGGAAACAGATCTACTATATAAACATTAATTTAAAAAATCAGAAGAGGCTATATTAACATCAGATAAAGTAGACTACAAATGAAAGAAAATTGGCAGAGACAGAGAGGCACATTACATAATAATGAAAGGGTCAATACATTTATTAGCTATAATGACTCTAATTATGCACCAAACAACAAAGCCTTAAAATGAATGAAGGAAAAACTAATAGAGCCGAAAGTTGAAATGGACCAGTTCACAATTATAGTTAGGGACTTCAACATTTGCCTCTCAGCAATTGAAGAATTATTAGGCAGAAAATCAAAGAGGATATAGAAAATCTGAACAAGCTAATCAACCAACAGTATCTAATTGGCATATATCAAACACTCCACCTAACAATAGCATCCACGTAACAGTCACCAAAATGGACAATACCTTGAGCCATAAAGCAAACTTCAAAGAATTTGCAAGCATTGAGATCATACATAGTATGTTTTCTGACCATATGGAATCAAACTTGTAACCAATAACAGAAAAAAAAAGAAAAAGAAAATCTCTAAACACCTGAAAAGTAAGCACTCCTAAATAACTCAAGTGTCAGAGGATGTCTCTAGGAAATAAAAAAATACACAGAAAAAATTAAAATAAAAACACAACAAAAGCAAGCATATGGGATGTAGTTAAAGCAGTGCTGAGAGGGAAATTTATAGCAGAAAAGAGGAAAGATCAAAAATCAATAACCAAATTTCTATTTCAAGAAGCTAGGAAAAGAAGAGTAAAATAAACCATAGCAAGAAGAAGGAAAGAAATAATAAAAAGCAGAAATAAATGAAATTGAAAATAGGAAAATAATAGTAAAAATGAAATACAATTTTGGTTCATTAAAAATAATATTGGTAAAGTTCTAGTACAGCTGGTAAAAACTAAAATAGAAAAGAAAGAAGTCACCAATATCAGAAATTAAACAGGGGATATCACTACAGATCTTATTAATCATTAAAAAGTTACTGATGGAATACTACAAAAAATTTACTCCAATAAATTTAACAACTTAGAAGAAATGGGCCAATTCTTCTAAAACCCAAGCTGCCAAATTTCAACCAAAATGAAATAGATAATCTGAATAGTCCTATGACCACTAAAGCAATTGAATTTGTAATTTTAAAACTCCACTAAATAGAATTCTTTAGGCCCAGTTTCATAAGAGAATTCTACCAAATATTTAAAGAAGCATTAACACCAATTATACAAAATCTTTGCCAGATAATAGAAGAGGAGGAAAATTTTCCAACTTATTTTATAAGGCAAATGTTACCCTGACACCAAAACTAGAACAACTAGGCCTCCCAAAAAACCAAAACCCAAAAAACCACAACACACTAGCATTGCTCATGAACTTAGACACAAAAATCCTCGACAAAATATTGAATATCAAATTCAACAAGGTATAAAAAGAATATACCATGACCAAGTGGAATTTATTCCAGATATGCAAGTCTGGCTCAATATTCAAAAATGTACCAATGCTGGTCTTTGACAAAAGAGCAAAAGCAATACAATGGAGTAAAGATAGTCTCTTCAACACATGGTGCTAGAACAACTGGGCATTCACATACAAAGAAAATTAACCTTAGCACAGACCTCATACCTTTCATAAAAATTAACTCACAGTAGATCATAGACCTAAATGTAAAATGCAACTATAAAACGCCCTGAAGGTAACATAGGAGAAAACCTAGATGAACTTGGGAATGGCAGTGACTTTTTAGATCAACACCAAAGGCGTGATCAATGAAAGAAATAATTGGTAGGCTGGACTTCATTCGAGTTAAAATCTTGTGCTCTGCAAAAGACAGTGTCAAGATAATTAGAAGACAAAGCACAGATTGGGAGAAAAGATTTTCAAAAGACACATCTGATAAAGGACTGTTATCCAAAAATAAAAAGAACTCTTAAAATTCAACCATAAAGAACAACCCAATTAAAAAATAGGCCAAAGACTTTAACAGACTCCTCACCGAAGAAGATGCACAGATAGCAAATAACATATAAAAAGTGCTTCATATCATATGTCATAATGGAAATTCAGGTTAAAACAACAGTGAGATACCACTACACACCTATTAGAATGGCCAAAATCTGGAACACTGACAACACTAAATGCTAGTGAGGATGTGGAGCAACAGTAACTCTTATACACTGCTGGTGGGAATTCAAAATGGTACCATTACTTTGGAAGACAGTTTGGTAGTTTCTTACAAAACTAAACGTGCTCTGACCATAAGATTCAGCGATCATATTCCTTGGTATTTACCCAAAGGAGCTGAAAACTTAGGTCCACACAAAAACCAGCACATGGATACTTACAGCAGCTTAATTCATAATTGCCAAAACTTCAAAATGACCAGGATGCCCTTCAGCAGGTGAGTGGATAAATAAACCATGGTACATGCAGACAATAGACTATTATTCAGCACCAAAAAGAAGTGACCTATCAGACCATGAAAAGATGTGGAGGAACCTTAAATGCATATTACTAAGTGAAAGAAGCCAATTGACTGACATTCTGGGAAAGGCAAAACTATGGAGACAGTAAAAAGATCAGTGATTGCTAAGGGTTGGGGGAGAGAGGAGGAATGAAGAGCTGAAGCACAGAGGGTTTTTAGGACAGTGGGAGTACTCTGTATCATAGTATAATGATGAAGACATGTCATCTCATTTATACATATACATTTGTCAGACTCTATAAAGTGTACAATACTAAGAAAGAAACCAAAGGCTTTGGGTGGTTATGACGTGTCGATGTAGGCTATTCACCTGTAACAAATGTACCAGTCTTGTGAATGATACTAATAATGGGGAGGGGAGCTATGCATGTGTAGGGGGTGGGAGTATGTGGGAAATCCGTACCTTCTCCTCAATTTTTCTATGCACCTAAAACTGCTCTAAAAGCATAAAGTCTTTTAAAAAGTAAATCAACATAATGTATCATATCAACAGACTAAAGAAGAAAAATCAGATAATCACTGTTAATTGATGCAGAAAACACATTTAACAAGATTCAACATTCATTCCTGATCAGAAAAGCTCTCAGTGTTTTCTTCTTTCCCAAGATTGCTTTGGCTGCTCGGGGTCTTCTGTGGTTGTATATGAATATGAGGGTTGTTTTTGCTATTTCTATGAGAAATGCCATTTGAATTTTGATAGGGATGGCACTGAATTTATAGATTACTTTAGGTAGTATGGGCACTTTAACAATATTAACTCTTCTGATCCAAGAATACAAGATACCTCTTCATTTATTTGTGTCTTCTTCAAGACCTCTTCAGGTGTCTTCATCACTGTCTTCATAGTTTTCAATCACAGAACTTTCACCTCCTTGGTGAAATTTATTCCAAAGTATTTTTTTCTTTTTGATGCTATTGTCACTGGGTTTTTCCCCCCAGCTTCTTTTTCAGATAGTGTGTTGTTAGTATACAGAAACACAACTGGTTTTTGTATGTTGATTTTGTATCTTGCAACTTTACTGAATTTGTTAATTAGTTCTAACAGTTTTTTGGTGGAATCTTTAGGGGTTCTTTCTTTCTTTCTTTTTCTTCCTTCCTTCCTTTCTCTCTTTTTCTCTTTCTCTTTCTTTCTCTTTCTCTTTTTCTTTTAGAGAGAGAGAGAGAGAGAGCGAGCATATGAGCCAGGAAGAGGGGCAGAAGGGAAGAGAGAGAGAGAATCCTAAGCAGGCTCCACTCTCAGCACAGAGTCTGATGCGGGGCTCAATCCCACGACCCTGGAATCATGACCTGAGCCAAAGTCAAGAGTTTAATGCTCAACTGAGCCACCCAGGCACCCTGAGAGTTTTTTCTATATAAGACCATGTCATCTGCAAAATTCTTTCTTCTTTTTGAATTTGGACACCTTTCATTTCTTTTTCTTGACTAATTGCTCTAGTTAGCACTTTCAGTACTCTGTTGAATAGAAGTGAAGAAAGTGGGCACCCTTGTGTTATTTCCAGTCTTAGAGGAAGAACTTTTAGCTTTTCACTGTTGTGTATGATATTAGCTATGGACTTGCCATACACGGCCTTTATTATGTTGAAGTATATTCCTTCTATACCTAATTTATTGAGAGATTTTATCGTGAAATGATGTTGAATTTTTTCAAATGCTTTTTCTACATCTGCTTAGATGATCATATAGTTTTTATCCTTTATTCTGTTAATGTGGTGTATCATGCTTATTGATTTGTATATGTTGAACCATCTTTGCATCCAAGGGCTAAATGAAACCACAAAGACCTCAAATAGCCAAAACAATCTTGAGCAAGAAGAACAAAGCTGGAGGCATCACACTTCCTGGTTTCAAATTATATTTCAAAGCCACGGTAATCAAAACAATGTGGTACTGGCATAAAAACAAACACATAGATCAGTGGAACATAATAGATAGCCCAGAAATAAAACCACACATATATGGTCAATTAATCTTTGACAAGGGCGCAAAGAATACACAATGGGTAAAGAATAGTCTCCAATAAATGGTGCTGGGAAAACTGGATATACACACATAAAAGAATGAAACTGGACCCTTATATGGCACCATACAAAAACATTAACCCAAAATAGATGACATATTTAAATGCTAGACCTGAAAACTGTAAAATTCCTAGAAGAAAACACAGGGTAAAAGCTCCTTGACATTGGTCTTGGCAATGATTTTTTTTTATATATGACATTGAAATCCCAAGCAACAAAAGCAAAAATAAACAATGGGACCGCATCAAACCGAAAAGCTTTTAGACAGCAAAGTAAACCATTAACAAAATGAAAAGGTAACATATAGAGTGGGAGAAAGTATTTGCAAACCATGTATCTGAGGTATAGAAGAGGTTAACATCCAAAATATGTAAGGAAGTCATACAACTCAAGAGCCAAACACCACAAATAATCCAATTAAAAAATGAGCCTGGATGGCTCAGTCGGTTGAGTGTCTGACTCTTGATTTCAGCTCAGGTCATGATCCCAGGGTCATGGGATCAAACCCCCACATCAGGCTCTACACTGAGTGTGGAACATGCTTAGGATTCCCTCTCTCTCCCTCCCTCCTTCTGCCCCTCTCCCTTTCTCCCTCCCTCTCTCTCTCATATAAAAAAAATGGGCAAAAGACCTGAATAGATGTTTTTCCAAAGAAGACATACAAGTAACCACAGGTACATGAAAAAACGGTGAGCATAACTAATCACCAGGGAAATGCAAATCAAAAACACAATGATATAGCACCTCACCTATTAAGACAGCTATTATGAAAAAGACAGGAGATAACAAATGTTGTCGAGACTGTGAAGAGAGACCCTTGTGTACTGTTAGTGGGAATGTAAATTGGCACAGCCATCATGTAAAACAGTATGGAAGCTCCTCCACAAAATTAAAAAAACTCCCAGGGGCATCTGGGTGGCCTAGTCGGTTGGACGTCCAACTCTTGGTTTCATCTCAGGAATGATCTCACAGTTGGTGGGATAAACCCCATATCTGGCTCTGTGCTGACAGCACGGAGCCTACCTGGGATTCTCTCTCTCTCTCTCTCTCTCTCTCTCAAAGTAAATAATAAAGCATTAAAAAAATAGAATTCCCATATGATCCAGCAATCCCACTTTTGGGATTTGTTGTTATTGTGACTTACATTTATATTGTATTAAATAAAGGATACATACACACAAATAAGATGCAAATACTATTATTTAATCAATAAGTGTGTGAAACCAATAAACTGAAAACTGCCTTAGGTATACAAGTAGAAAGCACAAAGATAAAAATGGCCCACTTCCCTGGTAATAAGTGAAATATAGTTTAAAACAAAATAAGACAAATATTTTGGCCTAGGCTGGTGACTACTCATAAGGCAAGTACTCTCAGGGCTCACATTTGGAGTTAGTTGAATATCCTTTTTAAAATCAGTTTGGCCAAACTGAGGGGGGAAGGGGAAGGGGGAAAGGTAATGGGGGGTGATGGTCTTGGTGGAGGTCACTTGTGGGGAAGAGCACTGGGTGTTATATGGAAACCAACCTGACAATTAACTATAAAGTTTAAAAAATAAATAAAATAAAATCAGTTTGGCAACATGTAAATGTTTCTGTATCTGCCCCAGAAATATTACAGCTGTGTATTTATTCTGAGAAATAATTATTAATGGGGAACATTGATATACACAAAGAAACTAGTTGTAGTGTTCGTTATAACAGCAGAATCTGGAAAGAACCTACACTTCTGACAGCGGAAACGCTAAGTATATGGTGATGAATCTACGTGATAAAATTGTTTATTGAACCATCGAAAATGTCTGCTTGATTATGTATTGTTATCAGAATGCTATGGGAAATGCTTGTTAGTTGAAGATATTAAGAGACAAAAGCAGGACTATAATCATATGTAATACTATTTCGGATGAGTAAATTCTATAAAGAGAAAAACTTGAAGGAAATATACAGATCATTGGGAGTGTTTATGATTGACTGTTTATACTGAAGATAGAATTGCCTGTTACACTAATATGTAATTTTTAATGAATGTTACAATAAAAAATCATTTTAAAGGAATAAATTATATGTATTCTAAAGTATATCTGTATTAACTGTGAATTTTCCCTAAAGCAATACTCTAGTTTTCAAAAGATCACCTTATTTGTGAGTAAAATGTTTGTTCTTCAAAAAAACAAACACAATCATCATAAATCTCTAACGAAGCCCCATCTAACAGAAAGAATGAAAGAGATAATCCAGGCTGGTGGTCGTCTGCAATTTATGCAAATACTCTTGTCAAGTTTTGGAGCACTCCCTTTAAGGCAAGAGGCCAATGAACGAGAAACCACCTCTGTCCCATGCCGACAGCAATGTGGCCGGTGCAGATTGACGGGAAATACTTTAGTGAGTGGGCTTAGGTGGTGGAGCTACATCCCCAATGGAAGACATGAGGGCTTTACAGAGAAATGGACCCAGAAACCTCATCGTCGGGCTGAGGCCAGTGTGGGAGAGGGTCCTGGAGAGGCTGCCTGGAGAATTCTGTGACTCGGTGGCCGAGCGATGCTTCGGGAACACAAG